>OZ022263.1:73213328-73678328 GCA_963978885.1 Nemotelus pantherinus | reverse complement strand
GATTCCTGGAGATTTTTTTGCGCATGTTTCCTGGTTATTTATATTTTGTACTTCTTTAGCCGAAGTCTTCATTGGTTGTGAATCCCGTGCATTGATATTAGATGGAAAGTCGGATGTTGCCGAGGTAAAAGGTGTGAAAACCTGTTCTAGGTGAACTGCGAAGGTGGTGACTTTCTTTACGTCATTCTTGGCGTTTCTAAGTGGGGCTTCGATGATGGTAGATTTTTTTTTTATCTTTTTGACCGCTTTTCACAACGAATAGTCACCATTCTTAGTGGGAGTGAAGCTCTCCAAGAATGAGTGGAACTTTAGCTCGTAGTCCTTCATTGTGATAGGAAAAAACTCAATAATTCGCACGAATTATCGAATACGGCTGCAAGTGTTACACTCATAACCAGAGTTGCACCAAAAAGGCCAAAGTATGCTCGAACAATCACAAAAATAAGCTAATAAAAATGCAGTTGAAAACCCCAAAATATCAACAACAAAAAATCTTTGAAATATTGCCAAAATATGCAAGAAAGAATAAAAGAAACATGCACATGACTGGTAGGTTTTCTATTTTTGTCACCTACCTATTTTCTTTTTAGTCATCTAGAGAAATAAATCGTCTAGAAATAAAGTGATTTAGAAATTTCTTCTTTTGTCCATCTAGAGTCATCTAGAAATATCCTATGAAACAAGCAAAAAGATGTTTGAAATCCTGATACGTGAAATATAGCTGTTTCTCAGTCAAAACTGATTTATACATTGAAAAAGATCACTCCACATGATAACAACGGCAACGACAAACATTTAAACTTCCGTTGGTAATAAAAGCACAACTTATTCGTTTCGGACACTATTTTGTTTCAATATGCATCATTAATCCAAGCTTACATTGCGACTTATGACTCTTTCGAATTTCTGCTGCAAATCTTTTTTGTCAATCGAGTCCAAAGGCGAGCGAACATTCGAATTACGTCAGAGTATGCTTTAATTGTGGCAGGCATCTGGCAACAAGAAATGATGCCGGATGAGGGGCGAAAAAGTGTTATATGTCCCATTCACAAGAAAGGAGATAAATTACTATGCGAAAACTACAGGGGCATATCACTACTTTGTGTACGTCATACAAGCTCTTGACAAAGATTTTAGAGTTAAGAATTTCCTATCACACTGAGAAAATTCTTGGTGCATATCAAGGTGGTTTCAGACGTGGAAGATCGAAAACTGACCAAATATTTATGGTCAAACAAATTTTGGAAAAATGCTGGAAATTCAACATTGATGTCCATCAAATATTCGTCGACTTCAAACAAGCGTACGACAGCATCAACCGTACTGCGTTATATAACATCATGCTGCAGTTCGGTATCCCAATAAAGCTGGTACGACTCCACGTCACAACTGTTGATTCAGAATAATATGACCAACTCGTTTTCGACGAATACAGGGCTAAAAAAAGGGGATGGATTAGCTCCGGTACTCTTTAGCTTAATGCTTGAGTATGTCATCAGAAAAATCCCCGTTGACACGAGAGGAACTCTTTTATTTAAGTCGACATAGCTAGTAGCTTACGCTGATGACATCAATATTATGTCATGTTCGTTCAACGACGCCACGGAAGTATTTGTAGCTCTAGACGAAACTGCAAAGGAAGTTTGTCTTCAAATTAACGAACAAAAAACAAAAGTTATGACTCAATCAAGGAAAAGAATGCCAATAAGACAAAACATTACGATAGGGGACTATAACCTTAAAAACGTAGACAACTTCGTGTACCTAGGGACGAACCTCCCGAAGAGGATGGGAATGACCTTGACGAAATCAAACGACGGATTCATTTAGCCAACAACACATTCTTTTCCGTGCTTCCTACTTTGAAATCTCGATGCATACACAGGAATACGAAGCTTCGCATCTATAAAACAATTATGAGACCTGTGCTATGCTACGGAATCGAAACCTGGACACTGACCCATGCGTCTGAAAAAAACCTTGAATACGTTCGAAACAAGGGTATTGCGAAGGATCCTCGGTCCAATACGGGAAGAAGATGGATGGCGAATCTGATACAACAACGAGCTGTATCCCATATATGACGAGCCGAAAGTCTCTACCGTCATACAAAAAACTACAATAAACTGGCCACGTCGAACGAATGAGTGACAATCGAATCCCCAAACGGTCTCTCAAGGGGCGAGCGAGCGGAGCCAGACCAGTCGGTAGGCCACGCAAGCGCTGGGAAAATTCGATAGAAGCTTACAGCAGGTCACTTTTGGGAGCACCAATCTGGAGGACGCGGTCACTGAACCGAGACGAATGGAGGCGAAGTATTAAGAAGGCTAAGGCTCGATTCGAGCTGTAGTGCCTCGATTAGGATGCTTTAATTTCGTAATTTCGTACGTCACATGCTTCATCACGCTCTGAGTAATTAAACCGTAAGCATCACGATGTCTGAGTCATCGCTACCTCTTACGAAGTTGCTGTACCGCGCCGTCATAAAGTTCCTTGTGAAAAAGAGGAAAACAGCTAACCAAATTTTTGAAGAAATGTCTGAGGTTTATGGAAAATCTGGACCTTTATCTGCTAGGGTCAAACGGCGGACACGTTTGTTTTAGCAGGGTCAGAAATCACTGGAAGACAAACCCTGCTCAGACTGGCCGAGTAAGGCAGTCACGGACGAAAACATCGCTAAAGCTAAGAAACTAGTATTGCATTATACAAAATATAAATGTGGTAGATAGCAGAGGAGTTGAGTATTAGCGAAGATCGAATTCATGACATTTTGCTCACTCATTTGAACAGGAAAAAAGTGAGTGCGTGTTGGGTTCCAAAAAAGCTCACGGGGCTTGACAAATAGCGGCGAGTTCAATCTTTACAAGTGTTTTTAGATCTCTGTGGAAGAAATGTGGAAGAAATTTGTACCTGCATTTTAACCGTGGATGGAATGTGTATTCGGCAGAATGATTGTGAATCGAAACAAGAGTCTATGCAATGGATCGTGAAAGGACGAAAGCCGCCAAAGAAGTTTCAAATGAAAAAGTCGGCTACTAAGTTAATGTCCACTATTTTGAAGGACTCCTAAAGAAATTTACTCTTTGATTACCCCCCGAAAAGTAGTATGATGATCATCAAGTTCTACGCTGAGAGAAAAATCTTGGTAAAATCAACAATTTTCCTTAGTTGTTTTTGCGTCAACTACGGGCTATAGTTAAAACAACCATAAAAAAATAGTTGATTACTTTTATGCACTATGACGCGTGGTTGATAAACAACGTCCGTGGGGCAAAAAAAATAATTAACCACAAACAATGGTATTCCAACAATATACATAGTACGAAATAGTAAATGACTATAGTATGTATGTAGTGTGGAATTATGTTTGTTGAATTTAACATTTGTAACATTTGAATTTAACATTTAACGCGCACAATGGCTGCGGCCGAATTTGCCGCTGCGGCAAAATTTGCCAAAATTCTAATTTTGCCGCACCGCTAGCGGTGATACCTACCATATGTTGGCATCACCATTAGGTTGATTGGTCTAATAGACAAGCGATGGCTGATGTGTATTGTGATAAGCCAACCTAATCCTCGTACAACAGGATTTAGCAATACAAAAGAAAAAAAAATGAAATTGGTTGGTGCCTTAGTTGCATTGACAGCGACATTGTCGCTGCATTGTGATTCACCAAATTCAACCAATTCAATCGGCGTCATACAGCGTAATATAAAGGCTTCACAGCATAACATGAATATGAATTATATCGAACAGCAAACCGAACACAATTTTGCCATGTAGCATATGAAACTTCTATGATAGAATAGGAGTATGAGTATGAGGAGTATGAAAAAATCAACAGTTTGCCTTAGTTGTTTTTGCATCAACTAGGGCTATAGTTAAAACAACCATAAGAAAATTGTTGATTACTTTTATGCACCATGACGCGTGGTTGATAAACAATTTCATTCGGAGCATGAAAAACGTCCAAATGTTGAAACCATTCTACTTTGCGTAGAATAATTCCAAAGACGTTGCTCACTGAATTACGTTTGTTGAAATCAACTAGTGCAAAGTAGTTTAAGTACCATAAAAACTGTTGATAATTCGAAACGTTGAAGTTTTGAGTGAATTGATGAATATTTTTCTATTGATCAACTAATTTTCGTGGTTATGAAACAATTAAAACAGTTGATTTCATGAACGTTGCGATATTTTTTGTACAACCAGAACCAACTACTTTTATATCGTTAAATTAACTATATTAACATAGTAAAAATAACTATTTTCCGTAGTTCGTTTAACGACTTTGAATGAATCGTTGCAATACTATTAAAAATAGTTGAACCAACCAAGAGTTTTTCTTTCAGTGTACGCTTTTTAAAAAAGGACGCAAATTAGCTGTAGAGAAACTTGTTGGCAAACTTGGTAAAGAAATGTTGTCTCTCGAACACAACGCACCTGTTCATGCGGCGCGACTTTCGAGGTAGGCCTTAAGAGGGACGGGCTTCGAGAAAATTAATCACTCGCTATATAGCCCAGACCTGTTTCCCAGGAACTAGTTCCTCTTTAGCAATTTCAACAAAAGACTTGCGGGGCGAAGATTTGAGGCTGAAGATGAACTTGACGAGCATTTTGAGGCCAGAGACGGAAAATATTTTTTAAACGGACTACAACCTATGCATGAACGTTGTAAAAAATGTGTTGCACTTAATGGGGACTATATTGAAAATTTTTTTTTATTAATTTTTATCTTGTGGTATTATAGAATTAGTAAGTACTATAGAATTTCAAGCTTTGTAGCGGCGATATGGAAACGCATCCAGTTTTACTGAGATATATTTATTTATGTTCCGACAGCTTTGTGCTGTTTGCCGCTCAAAATTTATTCTTTAAATTCAGTCGGCTAAAAACGTACATTTAAATACAAATTTTTTACAAATAATTCTTAACTTACTTAATCTCAGAAACCAGTTCTTAACTCACAGAGTGTTGAATAGGAAAGAACTGGTTTCTAAGATTAAGTCAGTATTTAAAGCAATCTAGTTTTCTAATTTATTACTAAAATTTTGGTAGCATTTTATGCTCTGGTTACACGACGTCGCCAGCTGTTACAGTTGTATTAAGGTATTTAAACCTTAGGCTCAGAGCTTTTGAACCGCCCCTCGTATATATAACTTTCCGAATGGAAGTACTTGCTGCGTATATGTGCTCGATGATTGATGACAACTAATGAGTTGTGACATTATTTTAGAGATCTAGAATACATTTGATTCTGTGGAGTATCAAATTTTGGTCAAAAAGCGAGCATTTTTCAGAAGGCTCATTATATGAAGGATATTTTTCTTTTACCTATCGTAGTCCGCTCCCCGTGATTTCATTAACTGTGGTTTTGAATATGTTGCCAATAGTGCTACCAGTGATACTCCATTCATTGTGAAAAATATAAGTGGTTGATGAAAAATATAAGTGGTGTAAAGTGCGATCAATTTATTTTTTTTACATCTGGCGACAAATATGCAGCTCTCCCAGTGGGTGCTTTTAGTGAACATTCTACGAAACAAAGAGACACTACGAAGGCCAGGAAATAGGACTATGGCGGGAATCGCGAAAGAAAAGGAACATGCAAATAGCTCAAATCTTTCTTGTAGCGACGAAGTATATGTAGATAAACATTAAGATGCATTACAGAGGTGTTTCAAGGGAGTTCTTGAAAAGAATGAAGGGTGAAAAGACCAGAAGGGTTTTGAGAAGAATGACATAGAGGCTGCAGTATGGCAGTGGTATGCAGTCATTCCTTATTTAGTCATATTTTTCGCACAAAAAATATAATAAGAAAAGGGGAAGTGACAATAGAAATAATACTCTTCGGCATAGTTTTTACGTAGCTTACATCCCGAACTATCAAGCTGAAAGCTAAAGTAGCTTAAAAAATGCAAACGGGTCAAAAATAAGTATTTTCTCAGTAAATCTGAAGTGCCTGAAGTGACAGTGATGTAGAATGAGAAGATCTGCCTATGGTTAAGGCTATCACTGGTGAGTTTTTTGCAGAGTAAAAAGGGGAAGTATGTCCAGTATTAGTTTTAATTTGAGGCAATAGCTTCTCAGCAGAGGTTGAGTAAAATAACCACGCAACAAACACTCCCGTCGGTAGAATAATGATTTCCTGGCTTGAAATTGGGAACGTTGCATTAGAGAATGAAGCAGATAGTCTAGCAGACAATCCAGGCTGATTCAATACGTGAGCTAAACTTGTATATATTACTACGGTGGATGGTGCACTTCTATCAAAGGCTTCGTCCAGTCAATAATTAAATTGGAAAAAAGTAAGTTTGCAGTCTAAAAAGTGCGCTGCTGCTGAAAGAATTGTTTTCATTGCTGCTGATTATGTTGACCTGATAGCTGATTCTGTAACGAGTCAAAATCGCGCCAGATTTTGCGCTGGAGTCGTAAGCTGACATTTTTGCTGCTGTTACAAATGATGGTCTGCCTGTCGTTGGTTTTACTGTTATTTTATACGTTGATTGCACGTTTGAACAAACCACAGCTTTAGTTCCGCATCTGCCACCGAAACAAGCAAGTTCGCTTCCTCATCACTCTGAATTAATTTTATTTGTCGGTCTTGACATGGCTGGTGGTGAAAAATGCTGAAATTGTTCTTGGTGCAGTTGAGCACACCGATCGTGCACTTAGACGGCCGTGCAAAATATTGTGTTCGTCGCTGCATGAAACCAAGAAGAAGAACGTACGGAGCTAGGTGTATTTGGTGAATCGGTTCTCGATTGTGTTTGCATATAAGGAATATTGTACTAAAACGCCGTCCAAATACAACGAGCACAAACACTTTCTTTGAAGAAGTTGCGCAACATTATGCAACTCGCTGTGAAAACGACTCACGCAATCCTGCGGCTCTTGGCTCTATTTGTTTTTGGCAGTTTTGTGCGGCTAGTATGAACCCCTCTTTACCGTGGTGATTTAACTATTGCAAAAATTCGTAGTAATCTCAGTTTCTATCTTTTTTATTTTTCATGAAGATTAGTCGTTCCGGAAGTCGATATAGCATTGTCCATTTGAATTTAAATTTATAAAAATTAGTTTTGCTAGTTTGTTTTTTTGCGAAACATTCGTTCAAATCATAATCTAAAATATTTTTATTGCCAATTTACAATACCCAAATCGCAAATGGAACTATGAAGCTTCTTATTTTTTATATGTTATTAGTTAATTTGGTTTTTAACCAACTTTACTACATGCCGTTTTTTAAAATTAAGGCTAGGTTTAGAATTTTTAACTGGATCTAAAATGATTTTCAATGCGAACATAGCTCTAATTGATATTGCACCTTGTCCATCCAGGGTCACGCAGAATAAACGGTGAATTTTGAAATTCTTGCAAACAAACCAGCGTCTACGCAGAATTTGTAGTCGTGTCTTTTAGGAAGGACATACTTCCGATCGAAAGCATTTTCATGTCGATTTAAATGAATTTATATAGAGCTTAATCGATTTCGCTAATGGCTTCAATATCAACAAATCTGAATCTATAAAAACAGATACCAATTATAGCTTTAACATGCACTCAATCATATCACTGCACGAGCACAATAAAATTTATTAGGGCAGCGACATTCTAGAGTAGTTGCTCTCTAATCAACCGCAATCAAAACTTCAAACAACTTTCATTTACTATTCCTCGATATTCTAGCACTTGCTGTTTGCTGTTCGGAAGCTATTACACCTCTTTAAGTCCCTTTCTATACCCAACAATGCGGATGATATGAAAATCCCATTAATTCCCATTCCGACACACCGAACGACTGTAATAAATCCTTGAATAAATAGATCCACGTCGCTAAACAGTAAATGGGTCTCCTTTTATTTTCATATCTTATGCCGCCATAAAAAACCTACATCTGTTCGATTGCTATTAGGTTTAGATCGAAAGAGTCGTATTCACGCTGAACAGCAATTATTATGTTTTGTAAGTCGAGGTGCTAATTGCTCAATGAATGGTTTCATGTACCACTTCAGCTGGCGTGGTGTATTCAAATCGGATTATAATTGGCTTTGTTTGCTCTGTTGATGGAAGAGTCGCGTGTGTCCTGATATAAATTGCATTATCTTATCCAGATAGCAATGAACGACGCCCTGATAAGAACTTAATTAGAAACTTTATGATGTGCGTCTTGCAACAGTGGACTAATATTACTGGCAACCGCCGAAAGTTTTCAGGTTCCTAGTAAGTAGAATGAATATCACAGATGAAGAGAGAAATGAAATGAACTAATAATTGACATATCTAATTCCCTAGTAATTGTATTTAATGGGATTTCAGCAGCCATACCGTGTTATTGGAAAATATTAACAGAAGGTATCCTTTAGACAAATCTGGTAGAATTAAGCATTAGATTAGGATTATGACTAAGCTTCCAACCAATCAGCCCATACGCTTTTAATGAAATGTTCAATTGATTTAGAAATGTATACGCAGTCTTGATGTGCGTTTTTCATTATAATCGCCTTCAAGTAAATTTGTGCGTCGACTTTGCGACTAACAGTTCCGAGTATATGTTCCCTGGAACCTTATCTGAAATCGCTGGTCATGGCCTCCCTTGAAGCTTACAGGTGCGCTGCATCATCATGAAAATCTCAGTCACTGTTTTAATCTCGCGCGCTCAATAAAGAATGTCATACATGTTGAGCTCCTCGCAGAACACAAACGAAAAAAATTGGCGTACTTATATTCAAACTGAGATCGATTTATCTCATTTAGTCAATGCATGCCGCATAACTAATTGATGAAATATACGTTCGTTTGCTGACAATTGCTGACATCTTACTGATGATGGTGATTTTAAGCTCAATGTTCTATAAAACTACTTTTTTCTCAAAAAATTAAACTCTGTCATGAGAACTCATGACGTGGTCCCAGTTTTTAAAATTTTATCGCGGAGCAGGCACTATTAACGCCAGTTTCAATGATAATAATAATAGCCTTAATTGATATTAATGAATAATCCAGCTGCGTTTATCTGTCTCGCTAAACCTAGAAACATTTTAGCGTTTGTCTAATTTTCGTGGCTACTTGAATACAACACATTAAAATAAAAGATACAAGCTTTTAAATAGTGAATATAACGCTTACTGCCGATTTTGCCGCATGTATTGCCCATATAACGGATGCGTCTGAAGCCATTCATTGAATTCGAATGTGCATATTTGTACCCAGTCCTCGAACCTGCCAGCGATTTTACGCCCATTCAATAAATTGTAGATAATTTGTTGCACACCAGGGAGGATGGCAGTATCTGCTATCTCTCTATTGTTCCCAATGTTTGTTTTTACTTATGGACTCTCGTTCGTGCTCTTTCAGCTTATGCTTCCAGTTAATTAAATTTATTATGGTGCTTAGATAAATATGATATGGATTTCGAAACGCTTGGCCGAAATCAAAAATCGAAATCGGAACAGTGATCACAGTTTATATCAAAGATTTTTTTTTCCGAAAAGCCGCAAAACAGCGTACGAAATGCAGCAATCTAGAGACTTTATTGAACACACCGCACGAAACGAAAGGCGATGATGCGAAAAAACCAAATATTGCGGTAATAGTGACCCGGAGTTTATAAAATGAAATGTTTTGATTGGAGCATCAATTTCTATTGAGAACAATTTCCCGGACTGTGGTACTGGTGTGAACAAGAGGAAATGAACGTATCGGGGCTAATAGGGTTCGTGCCTTAAGTCTTTTGTATTTGAAATGGACTATGTTGCTAGCACATTGAATTACATCTTGGCAAGTTTTTAGCGGTTTTCGGTTTGATTGTGCTCAGAAGTCAGCAGGTGAACAGGTTCATAATTAATTGGGCGTATTTTCGAGTCATTCCATTCGATCTTAGAGAGTGCGCACAGGACGCGCCCTAGCTCGTGGGAACTTCAATTCATGTAATAGCTGCCACCACATGCAGCTCCAATTTAATGCGATGTTAAACTGGGAATTCAATTATGAAGAAGCAAAGAAATGTTGTAGATGTGCCACTTCAATATTTTTAACAGAAATCCACAAATTTCCATCAAACTTTAAGTTGGGACTTACATTTATTAAACGAGGCTATGACTTCAGGCACAGGCAAAAGTTTGTGTAGAAGCAATAATAGAAATTAGATAAGAGGCTTTATTTTAACTGTTGTGATAAACTTCTGAGTCCATAAGCAATTTGCCAGATAATGGTAAATAAATTAATTAATTGTTGTTTTTCTAGTGATGATAATCATAATGAATGTGGACTAGTAACGTGAATTATAATTGCATATCGGAACAGATTTAGAGCACATATTTGTAAAACAAAGAAATATTAAATTGAATATTATGCAATGCTAATGTTTATGAACGTTTTTTTCATCTCAGTCAACTTCATTGGCTTCAAGCTAGGCCTACAATGGCATTATATCGATGAATTTCAATGATTATGCTGGATATTTTTTTAATAATAAAGCAAACAGAAACAGCTGTATCGTTTCATAAAAGAATATTCTCTTTTGAAAGGGCTTAGATTCTATAAACCTTAAAGTGCATATCTTGCTCATTTATTTAAAACATTGCAAACTTTGACTCATAAGTTGAAGCTTATGTTTAATGTATTGAAGATTCTGCTGCAACAAGTAATTTTAGAAAATATATTCAAAAAATACCACATAGAAAACTCCGTCGTAAATTTGAAACCACTTACACCTTAATACTTTTAATTCAAAGCAATTTTTCCTTTAGAAGCAAGATATATTTCAATTTCTTGATATATGTCGATATATCAAAGGTAATCTATCCAATTATCTTCTGTGTTGATACTGGAGCAGAGGGTAAATTACCCTCAAAATATCACTATCTGTCAAGAATGACCTATCATTTAAAATCTTTCCTCCAAAATTTCTTATATGTCCTTAAAGCAAAGCTGTGCCTAGAGCAATAAAAATTTTTGATATAATGTTGTCAGTGTTTTTTTATATCAGGCGAAAATCAACGAAAAGGATTTGATACCGAAGAAAAGTTCAAAGCAATAAAATTCGAGAAAACGTACGAACTGAGTGCTTTTGGAGCCAAAATAAGGGCCACATATACTTAAAAAAAACTCTACTTCGTCGGAACCACTAGAAACATTGATTTTAGAAGAATATTAGAGGAAGCGTGCATATTTTGAGTACGAATTCTATCACACGTGCTCTTCATGCACTAAAACTCATATGGTACCACTCGCATGAATTTCAAAATATGGGACAGTAAAACACTTAATACTCAAATTCATAATCGAATGCTTTCTAACAAAACTTTGAAATTAGCACCTCCTATAACATAAATAATGAAAATGCACTTTACCAGCACTGCGAACCAACGTCCACCGCTTGCCTACTTACAGTATTCAACAGACTAGAAGAAACACGTTAAAATTTACAAAATTTAAAAAACTTTAATATTTGTTACTTATTGAAAGTATACTGAATCTCCCCGACGTTGAGGTCAATCCACTATGTGAATTTCCTATCGATTCAATTAGCAGTTATATGGGTAAAAAGAAATTAAGGGCTACTAACCGCAATATTTTTGATATTTTCAAAATCCAAATTGATCTTTTACTGATTCTTATCAGTAAAAGATCGTTGCCATTTGAAAATTTAACGATAATATTGCTAAATAAAGAAACAACAACAAATTACTATAACTGAACGCTTTATCCTAATTGTTTAACCAAGCTTCTTTGAAACTTCGTATGAAGCAAGGTCTCTTCACTTTGCGAAGTTCGTTGAAATCTAACAGGTGAATGGGAATTTATATGGCAAAAAGCAATTTTTCTTAGTTATTTCTAAAGAGCAGCACTGGAAAAGGGCTGCTCACATTTCCAAATCACAAATCACCAGAGCTGGTCTTACTCAAGACCAATACAGTAAGTGATCCCCATTTAATTGTTGGGCCGTGAGCTCTCGCGAACAAAATAATCGGATGCTGAAAATAGAGGTAGTATGTTGAACGGTTACCGTTGATTTGTAAAGAGTAATTTTTAAAATGCAGGAAGTTTATCGAAAATTTAAACAGCAAACAAAACAAACAGCAAACAAAAAGATAAACAGCAAAATTTGTTTGAGAGGGTTGTTGATTTGAGGGATTTTTATTTATATACCTGCTATAGCTATCAATGGCGAGGGGTGAAATATCTATGGAGGAAGCCGAAAAATTATTCACAATTTTATATATAATAATGATGTTTGGCATGCTGATGTTTGGCATAATTATTAATTTCTACTTAATTCTCCTCACACTTACAGACAGTATAAAAATTCGTAATTCAAAAAATAATAAGCACATGTATATAAACAATAATTAGAGAACAGTTTTTATAGGGGCACCTTCAACATACATGAAACCATTTGCTTTCATGTAAGTAATGTTGGTAAAAAATGAAAAATTGAAAAAACGTCTTTCTGAGCCTGTAGAACACTGTATGGAAAAAATTGAAAGCATCAAATTCATAAATATTTTGCAAATAAAGCGATTGAAATGAAAAAGCCGCGAAAAAATGTCAACCCTTAATATGAGGGTATATAGACAAGTCTTCATTTACTATACTTTCAAAATGTTTTACGATATTTACAATTACAATATTTTGAGTGTTAATGTATATACTTTAGGCATACATTTTACATATCAAGTTTCAGATTTCCCACGACAAATAGTTTTATGTAGATTTTTATTTATTTCCTGATTCCTGCTTTTTATGAAATATTATCTAATTAGAGAGATGAAAACTAGTTTTAGGCAACACATGTAGCATAAACGAGTTTAACGTAAGACAGTAATTCTGCAGTCCTTAGTTAAAAAGTCTAATAAAAGTCTATGTAATAAAAGCTTTGCACTTCCGAAAAATGACTTCGCAGAGAATGTCAAGAAATGTTTAGTATTTCGTGAATAGAAGCACTTCAGGCTTTTTGCTTAGGACAACGTCCGAAGACGAAAACGAAGTTGCTAGCAAAAAAAGACATTTCTTTGATATAATTTACCAAAAATATGAAACTAATTCACTTGAAACAAAATGTTCATTAAAACATATTACATTCTAAATTATGATAGTCCTTCTAATACAAAAATCAATCAACATAAACTTAAAACATTAAGTCACTCACAGTATGATTTATTTGAATCTATTTTTTCTTGCACTTAAACTTTCTTATGACAAGCTCTCGCAAAAACTGAGATTCTAGTTCATAGCAATGAATCTTCTAATCACTATGCATGAATATGTCTAAACTTAGTTGATTTACAGCTCTGCAAGCATGAGATTTCCCTTTTTGGCGTAGAAAATATGGAGTTAAGATTTTTTAACTAAGGAAAAGTGCTACATTCTGGAGATGTGACAATAATGTTGGGCGATTTTTTGATAAACATGCATCAGAAACAAACTGTTGGCAGATTACAAAGAGAGTTCAATGCACTCTATTAAATCATGAAATTAACCCAAAAACTGCATTCTAGCGCCTATGACGTTTTTGTTAGCACGGCTGAATTCATTTCTAAAAACTGACATATGACAAATTTTAGTGTTTAGTTAGCCAGTAAAATTTTATCTTCACACTTATGTTTCAATTGTATAATCTTTACGTGCTATTTTATGTGAGCAATACAGCTATCGAAAGTAACGTACCCATAAAAATAACACAACGGCAATATTGAATAAAACGATCGAAATTTTCTTTTATTCTCGAACCATTCGTAAGCCGATCCATCACGGTAGCTATAGGTTTGATCGCACATTTATCAAAAAATGCACAAGCATATTTCTTTTGCTCGTCAATATATTCGTGAATCTCATAACGATCTTATTACTCTGCGAAGTTATCGCAATTCGAAATTCTATAATTTTACTTCGCCTACTTTTAGGCACTTAGTGCCCGCACGGTGATAAAAATTTCCAATGCATTATCATAACCAAACTAAAACATACAGAGTTCTTCTTTCCTATGCTTGTTGTTTGCAAATATATATTTGCCACAAAAATATAGGAGAACATCGGAGTATCTATCTCTAAAACATATAGGGGAATATCTCTAAACCTCTGGCTGTTGCCATAGAGTTAAAGATATTGTAAATATTTTTTCTCGTAAGATATATTCTCATTCCTAAGATATATTCTGTTCCTAAGATGTATTCTCGTAAATAAAAAAAAAATTACAGCTCATAAATGCCAATATTCTCTGAAATGTCTGATTGATTTGCGGAATACACAACTCAGTAAGTGATTCTAGTACTAATTTTGTTCAAAAATCAGTAATACCCAGTTTTCCATTTCGTACTTGAGAAAGTAAAACCCTGTATACCGACATCGGTCAAAGATACACGTCAACCACGCTGTCATTTATTTAGCTGAAGGCTTGCCATTTTAAAATATGGATCGTTTAATAGTCCGGTAATTAAATTTTACTACAAAAATTGTGATTCTGCCATGTCCACATTTCGTGCTTTACGAGGAGATTATGGTCGCCATAATCGTCCTTCACGGCAAACAATACTGAATACAGTGAATAAAGTTGAACAAACTGGATCTGTTATTGATATTGCAAGGCAAACATCATCGAATCACTCGAACCACTGAAAATATCGCTGCTGTAGCCAAAAGTGTGGAGGAAGATCCGAATTAGTCGATTCCTCTTCGAGTTCAACATCTGGGCCTATCTTATGGCTGATTTTGGCGCATTTCCCATCTGAATTTGCATCTTCATCAGTATAAAGTCCAGCTCCCAAAAGAACTGAAGCCTTTTGACCATGGAAAACGCAAAGAATACGTGAATTGGGTGTTGGAACAACAAGCTGTTGATACTAATTTTTCGAAAAAAAAATTTCTTCAGTGATGAGGCCCATCTCTCGCTTCGTGCATACGTTAATAAGCAGAACTGTAGAATATGAGGCTCAGAAAATCCACAAGTGACCGTAAAGAGGCCATTAGATCCGCAAAAGGTCACTGCGTGATGCGCATTATGGCCTGGTGGCGTAATTGGGCCGTATTTTTTTTGAGAGCCGTCTCCGTCAATTGGCCGCATATTAATCGATTATTTTTGGACGGAAATCCAAGATTATGATCTTGACGATATGTGTTTTCAGCAGAATAGTGGAACAAGTCAGGCAACACTGCGCTCTTTTGCAAGATAAATTTATTTTGCGATTGGTTGATGTGAATTGGCCTCGAAGATCCTGGATTTATTTTTGTGGGGTACGTGAAAAATCGTGTTTATACGAACAATCCCCAAACTCTGAACGAACTGAAAATTAATATTCGTGAAGTCATGGTCGAGCTATTGCCCAAAATGTGCCGGAAAGTCATTGAAAATTACCTCAAAAGGATTGAGTCCTGTAAGAAATCATGTGAAGGATATTTGAAAAATATTGTGTTTCACATATAATGGCAAGAATCAATCTTTACAATGAAACTATTTTGTGTTTTTTTTTTTATTTCACTTTTTCAAGCTGAAATGGATAACCCTTTAATTCAATTAAAGTAAACATAGAGTGTTTGTGTATTTCCGGCATATTTATTCTTAATAACTTATAATTTATATTTATTGTGTACTTAATTAATCTTTTCTTATAAATTCCTATATCGAATTGGGTCAAATAAAAAGTATAAAAATACTCTTAGATACCACTTGCGGACGTCCTTTCCTGTAACTTTGAATATATTTATACTTATACTTTTAACATGTTTAACTTTATTTTCCTGCATTCTTGTGTTTTAACGCGTTCAATTAAATAGTTAAATATGTTTTTTGAAACTACTTACTGCGCTTTTAAGTCGATTGAACTCTGATCAATGCTTACTCTCTACCTCTGCCTTATTTTTTGCTTTTCTTGTTTTTAATATCTACTTTGATAGTAAAATTCATCATCATCATTTTCGGAAAACTATTGGAATTCTTATCCTCATTTATCATGTATTGGCTACTTTCCATTAAGAGTCATGCAGGGGCAAGCTTTGCCGCCAGTCCAAGCAGCAGCACAAATTCCCCCTATAGTACTGAGTTAATCGTGAAGTTTAATTTTGACATGCCTCCATTATCTGGTTATTCTTTCAAGCGAAAACTTTGGCAATGGAAAAAAGCAGAGATACTGCTCGTTACAAGCATTCGCGTAAAACCAACTTCTAGCGAGATAATTTCGGGAAACTGATTTTGGTTATCTTTGACCTTGGAGAACTGTACTCGTAGATTCTTCACTCTTTATATTAAGAAATTGTTCTTATTATGCATTCCACTGTGATTAGCACATGCTTTAGGTTCCGCTTTGTTTCGCTTGTGTATTTATGGATCCAAACCCACTTTTAAAAACATTCGACCAAATAACTCAAATATTGCACCTGATTAACAAAGGTTAGAGTAGTAGAATAGATTAGGAAATGATATGTTCCTTCTTCCATAAAACAACTTTTTCAGCTGAAAGATATTAACGTACGTATTTTGCCTGGTTCATAAAATAAATTATTCACTGGATGTCAAATGGATTGCATTGTATAATTTCCTGTGCATTCTAAGAATAATTAAAAGTAAGGTCCTCCTAAAAAACATTGAACTGCAGTAAAATAATAAATATAGGCCAGTCCTTTACGCGGATACTTTTCATTAATAAAAATACTTTATTAGCTCCAAAACTGAGTCTTAAGTATCATTAATGAACACACCATTATATCCAAGAGCTGTAGTTAAATATTGCTGTAATTTCCGAATTTGTAAATACTGAATTCCTGCCATTTCTCGCGGAAACAATTATAAAAAGCTGCCATCACACCATATTTTAGAGTTACCTGTTGCCCTATAAGTAACTTTAGATTCTGGCTAGCAACTGACTACCGTGGGTGTTTTTGAATAACACAAAAAGAAAGATCTACGAGAAAAAAAGAAAGTCAGGAGCCTAACTGAATCTGGTCTCATTGAACCTAATTTTAGAGATTACTTAGCAGCACATCATTTTCTAATTTTATCAACAGATCGATCATTGTTAAAAATATCGTTCACCAATACATGATTACTGGCTTTTTTTGGTACACCTTCTACGACTAAGCAAAGCTTAAAAAAGATTCCCATTAAACTTGAAAACTGGAACCTTCCGCATTCGAGTGACACAACAACAAACAAGCTGCGTTCATTCTATGTTTTTGGTCGCCATCAGTCTTAGCTCAACGCTCTTTAAAAACTACTTCTGATTAAATGCAAACATCAAAACGAAAAGTTCAAAATTAAAAATAACTTCCGAACGTTTCGATAATTTAAACTTCTCATCACGTAGGCTAATTCAGCGCTTGGGCCATTGGCTACCTAGTAGGTTCGATTTCAACCGCTTCCTATTTCTCTTCATTTCAACCATCTATAAAGGCAGCTGATAAAAAAAATATCAATCTCAGCAACCATCCTCAGTGGCGTCTGAGATTAGACTCCACGATCGTCTGCTGTGCCGACGAAATATATAATAAATAAAATCACTTGAGTTTGACTTCATGGTGTAGTTTAAAGTTAACTTTTTTTAAAACATATTTTTTTACAACATAACATTACAACTTATGTGAGGGATATTTTCAGAATCAAGCTTTCGATGTCAATTGCGAACCTATCAATACCAAACTTTGCTGCATTTGCTGCATTTTGCATATAGTTGATATAAATGTGTTGGTAATTCTATTGGTTTTGCTGCAAGAATGTACAGCTTGTGCGGAGTATACTCTCGCGAAAATTCCGTCAATAAAATATAGATCGATACTATACGTGGCAATGTGACACTTGATTGTCTGTTCTTTGAACAATTTATCTCGGAATTGATCAACTTCCACGCAAATCTTACCAGAATGAAAAAAAACATACCAAAATGAAAATAATGCACTGGAAAAATTGATCACTCTAGATGGTTGTGAAAACCGAACTTCAGATTGCAGCTTTCTGATTCCTTCTCTATAAGTAAGTGATAATTCAAAATATATTCATAAGTTTCAGAAGTAGCTGAAGTACCTTCATTATAATGATAGTAACTATAGACCTTATTGAAAATATTCTCTTGTTGTCGTTTCTCAATCACTATGCTATATCTTCTTTGTTTGCAACTGACCCGTAAATGACTGTTTTGACACACCCATCAATCTCCAGTAGTGACACTTTTCCTGGCCATTGTGTGCCACCCGAATGAAATAGAGCTGTCTAAGCAGTTAAAGCATTTATTGTTGTGGATTGCGTTCACATTTATTGGAACAGATGTTGCATTGAATCACAAGAGGGTACAACCACGGTTTGTTATGTATCACTCCTTTTGAATTGTTCACCGTTTAAGCAACGTTCTGACAATAATTGGCAGCGTTTTTCTGCTTCTTTACGCAAAAACCTCATCACTTTTGTTGGGTCTCGGATGAAATGTTGAGCTTCTATTTTTACACCTTTAATTATTTTCTTTAAAATCACCCATATTTCATCGGTACATCATAAATTCTACTTTAAACTTATATGCTGCACCTTTTTGACTTGAGTTCCATTTATGTCACAAACCTTGCACAAGTATTTTATCGAGTTAGGAGCATAAATCCCTGCGATGGCATTGTCGGTCATATGAGTTTAGGCCGGAAAAAACGACAACGTTCCATTATCGTTATTACTGCCGACATAAATGCAAAACAACACTTCCATTCAGGCTGGAAAAATAGTATGAATCGTCGTGGTGTAGCAGCAGGGCATAGGTCACACATATCATCTCATTCGTAAAAAGTACAGCATAGACTAAAATGAACAGTCACCGAAGCCACAAGGACACATTGTAACTAGCCTGTCGGGGGTTGAATGCTGCACGTCCATTTATTTATATGTGTGAAAAAGGCATCACTCACGGGAGGTGGCTTAAATTGCGAAACACACTTAAGTGGTGCTGCGATTGCTGCACGTACATCGGATATTTTCGACAGTAGTTTCTTAAAGTATCAGTAATGGCGACGAATATATGCTTCTGTTGTAGCCATGGGCCAACGTCGGGAACGGTTAATGATTTTTAAAATCCGTGAATATTTGAAGCTGAGCTGCAGAAATTGTCTCAGTCATTTGTTCAGTCTTTTTTTTTTGCTAAATATGAGTCATCGTAATGTTCATACATATATAGATTTCGGTATAATAGGAAATTTCAGGAAGCTGGTATCAGTGCTGAAAATGACAATGAAATAAAACAATGTGCGTTCCAATTTGAATTTTCTTCGGAGCTATTTTCTGCTACCTTTCATAAAAAGCCCACGAATATATTCTGCTTAACGGAAAATATTTCAATAGACCGTGACATAAAAATCTGAACCTTTTCTGATACCACAACGGCTATCAAAAACCAATTCCGCTATGCACAATTCAATGGACTACGCACGCAACGGGATACTTACAAATCACTAGGCTGCGTACGCTCTTCCATATTTCATTTGCTATATTTAGTATTTTCTCCAACAGCGAATTTATATTCAAAACCACTCACTATGTGCTTTTTTCCAAACGGAGGCCCAAATCATTGTGGATACGTATCGAACTTTTTCGAACTTTACTTCAGCGAAGTGTGAGTAAAAATATCATTTTTATGCATCCCTCAACAACTTTGACACTTGTTATATTCTATTATCCCTTATTTTCAAACGTCTCTCTTCTATTTCACCCTCCTTGAATAGCAATAATTGAATTCATGGCTTCTACCTCTCAATTGTGCACTTTCAGCCCGTCTGAGGGTTGTTAATCGGAATTTCGCTATGTGAGCAGAAAAACTGCACTAAAATTTTCATTCATCTTTGTGTATGAATTTCGTAACTGATCAATAAACGCATCCTATGACTATATCTTGCTTAACCATAAAAATATTATATTTGCTAAGAGATAACAGCTTGAAATTTAAATGTTGAGAAAGTTGTCCGACATTTTCGATAAACTTCGAGTTGGTCACACCGACCGCATTGCATTTCTAACTAGAAAGGGTCGTTTTTACATTCGCCGCTCTTACTGCTGTCGAAATTCCCAGGTGCTTAAACTGCTCACCCTCCAATATTTCGCTCCTGACACTCTGCGATTTGCCGCTCAGCAGCCGAGCCACTTCATTAAGGATTCGAATGTAAACAAATCTGTTGAGTGAGATTATACTTAATTCGAGCAGTGTCGAGAACGAAAATAGGACGTTAACGAAATGACTTAATCAGGTTTTTATTTCGATCAAAGTGTTAAGTACTTTACCCGATAATCTGATATGAATTTAATGGTTTGATAATGGTATCGTGATCACCCTAGTAAACATTTACTGTAAGAATTAATCGATACATATTTGTTTTTTTTTTTTAATGGACGAATTTAATAAAATTTCATCAGTTAGTTGGTGTTAACTGATAAACGTTTTATGTTGAAGACACTTATGTATTTAAGTAGAACTATTCAGTTGTAACTATCAATTTATATTGAAATGAGCGACGACCATACTGTCGTCCTTAGCATAAACGTTCTATCTTCATTTTAGTAAATTTCGAGATATTCAATGATTTGTGTTTTTCTAAATGCTGCAGACATCTTTAAACTAGATGAAAGTTTAAACTGGGTGCAAATACGTTTATTTGCGTTACATCTGAAGTAAAAGCTTTTACGTTAAAAATATTTGTGGAAGATAGGTGTTAAGCAAATAGAGCTTTTTTGTAGGAAATGTAAGGAAATAGTGATAGCATTACCTAGCATAAACGTCCTATCTACGATAGATAGGGCGTTTATGCTAAGTAATGGCTACGTTTTTTGTAGATGGACCATTTTTTATTATTGGTTTTAAAACACTTGCACGAAAGATAGGTTTTTTATATTTTGTAGAATGATGTAATAGAGTATGTAGTTTTCAAATCCGGTTTTAACTCAAAAATGAAAATGTCAGATAGGGCGTTTATGCTAAGGACGGCAGTATGACTGTAAACTAACGCAATTCCTGAATTCCAAAAAAAAGCACAAAAACCCAGAAAACTACTTACACTCTTAATATGTACATATATATTGCCTGGTTTTATGGTGGTACGACGACGGAAACAGTTTATTTTTGCATCATCCTGTACGTCATTTTAAGATAGAAAACTAAGCTTTTCCTAGCTCTTCTTTTTAATTAGCCTGCTCCCCCAGCCTTTCCGACCCGGATCTATCAGCCAGATAAGAGCGAAGTCTTCAATTTTCAGATTATTGTTAGATCAGTGTACAAATTAAATCATATGATGCTATGTAAGGGCGGATCTAGATTTCAAATCAGGAGGGATTATTGGCTCTTAAATCACAATAAAACAATACACAAGACATTTGACATATTTAGCCGAACTCCTTTGCTTTTGACACTAAACTTAGGCAACCTTGCTTCCTTTCTTAGAACTTTGGTGCGAATTCAGCACACTCACTTCACTCTCTGCTATGAGCAGATAACGCTCAGATTTTGAAACTGGCAACACGGGGACTGTTTTTAGTATTAGTATTTGGAAGTCTGCTGTCATTCTTATGTCTGATCATTACTAAAACATTAGTTGACTTGGTGCCTGTTGCCTGGTTCAATTAATGAATATCAATTGGGTTTTGTTCAGCTTCTAATGCTATGTTCCGGGATGGGAAACAAGTCCTGGATCTTCATCATTGAGTGAAGCTGATCCTATATGATGGGCGTTATCGTATTTGCTTCGGGAAGAATGGTCGGATTTGCCATACCTAAACTGTGCATGGCAGTTGTTTGAAGAGTGGCCATATTGTTGGCTATGTTGGCATTCCAACCAACACAACCTCGCAAACTAGGATGCAGATGATCTAGACATAATATGTGTTTTTTATTTATAACTAAGGAGTACTTTAATTAGTTTTTGATAGGTGTCTTCTGCTTTTCAGCTAGAAATCCTGGGTTGGGTGAAAACCTTGCCTCTCGAAGTCTTCTTTGACCTCTCTGGGAGTGAACTGATACAAAACCTGCTAACTTTTCGTTGCTTTCTATTCAGCATAAATTGTGGGGTGGGGTGAGAATGTCTTTGTGGCCATTTTGTAATCATTATAAGTTTTCGGCATGATTCGAATACCAATAGACACTCATTGACCCGAGGTTGACCCTGTCCTCTGTTCATGTTGGTGAAGAGTTATTGGTACTTCCTTTTGGATTGCTTTGGGTCATCTCTTGGAAAGAAATTTAGGGATTACGCTGTGGCTGAGTTCTTTGCGAAAAAGTCGAAATTTAGGGAGTACATTTTTTTGTGTGAGTTAAGTGGGAAGAATTTCTTACATCATTGATTTGGCTCTTGAACCATTGCTAGTCTCTTTTTTCTTAGCTGAGTTGTTTGAAGGTTTAGTGCTAACTGTGAAGTCTTTCACAGCTGATTCTTTGCTTTACGGCAAAGTCGAAATTTTGAGGATGCCGATCCGAGCTGGAAGTTTTTTCTGACGTGCTATTTTCTTCGATATTCTAAGAGGCGATCTCCTCTTTTTATTTTGCGAGAGAGTTTTTTTTTACTTTTATGTTTTAATTTTAGCAAGTCTGATTTTTTTTTGGAGATGGCATTCCTCGGCCAGCTCATCATGTGTTTTTGAACTTATATAACTGCCTGTTCATTTTTTTGTTAATTTCACTCTGAATACCAAAGTAATTACTATCCTGTATCTGGCCATGCTGCGCTCTTGCTGCCAATTTCACAAGGCTTTGACCAATCGCAATCGCTTTGCCGAATTTCCCAGCCACCTAATACCGTTTATCCTGGTCACCGTGGTATCACATGTAAGGGCGCACCACGTGTTTATTAACCGGTACCACTCCACAAATCTGGCGACGACGATGTGAACGTACTGACGCGGACCACTATCTTGTTGGTATGGTTCACGATGCCTTCGCTAAATACAAATGCCTTAAGAATGCTACTGCTACGACATTTTCGGCAGTAGTCGAAGAATCAGTGCGACTGGTTTCATAATGAAAGCAAATTAGTGACTAAACTTAAAAATGTTGCATATCGAGAAAAGCAGCAACCTCATAGAATACTGGCACACGAAGAGGAATATAATCTGCCCTGAGGGACAAGAAAAAAGCATCACAAACAGAAGAAAGCTGTGCGGGAGAGAAAGCCGAATTTGAAATACAGAAAACTAGGAGGCAAGATCACACTTGGCGTGAAGGTTCTATCAAATAGTATGTGATATGACACACAACACTATCCTGCAAATACTGCACGGCAAGAAAAAGGAACCTGGTCTTGCATGCATTCTGGAGCAATGTAAAGTGCACTTCAATGGATCGCTCTCTGTGCTAGAATCAAAAAATTGGAACAGAATTGAATGAATGGAATAGCTTTGGACTTGTTCATGAATAAAAAGCTGGTTTTTTGAGCCTTGTGTGGGTGCTGAGTGCCTAAAAGTAGGCAAGGATTTTTTTCCAAATTTTTTTTTGTCATAACTTCTGATAGAAACTTTGTATCATCGTGAAAATTGCAGAGCGTGTTGATGTTGACTATGATTTAACACACATGGATTTGCAAGACAGTGCGGTAACTCTGTAGCTACGGCAGGCTCCTGAAAAAAAATCCTTCAAATTATCGACCCTCCTGAAATTTTTTTGCTTTTTGACAAAAAATTCAAATCATTGATAAACCTTTGTCCATCGTGTCAAATTGAATTTTTCAAAATCCCGATTTGCACAAGAACGGCAACCCACCACCAAATTACCTGTATTTTCAGCACTTGAAACTTCTGTTCACGAGAATTGACGACCGGATAATCCGAGCATAATGAAGTTTACAGGACCAGGTCTGATAGAAGTAATTTTGAAATGCGGGCAACCCTGTGGCAGTGGTACCATCTTGAAAAGGCACTGAGAAAAAAATTGCTTTTTAGCCTATAACTTCCGATTCAGCTATTGTATTTTAACAAAATTCACACAATATTTTGATCTTACTCTAGACAACTTTTGACGAAAATTTGGTTGAAAAATTAGAATAGAGTTGCCAGCTATAGTGATTTTTGTCTCCTAAATCTTGCAAATGCTTCGTTGGAAAAGTGTTGCCGGCACTGAACATTTTCATCATCTATGTTATAGTTGGGTTTTGTTGCTTTCGATAAGGAATGGTTGATATGATACTACAAAAAAGTGTATAACGTCTTTCCAAATTTTTCTTGTCAGTCAAAGACAATTTCTTCGAAAATCAGTTTTCTAGCGGTTCTGATGCGCTAGACTTTTTTTTAAATTTCCCGGGTTCTGATAATCGCATAGGATCTTTTGCGTTTTTGAACTTTATTTTCGCTCTTTGAAAATTGCGATATGCTTCTGCATGTACCCGTTAAATTTTGAAACTCATACAAGTGGTTACGTTGGATATCTTTCTACTCTATGACTTCCATTATAGTCATCGTATCAAAGTTGTACATATTTTTCGATAGAGGCTGGTAGTAATAAAGAGCACTTTTGATAGAACATGAATTCAAAATCTACACAATGCCTTGATTTTGTCTTCGAAAATCAGTCTTTCTAGCTGTTCCTGTGAGTTCTTCTACCTTCGAAAGGACAATGTTTAAAAGCAAAGAGACTTTTTCACTGTGCTACTGATTATGCACATTTTGCGTGCGATAAAATTTAAAGAATCCACCGGGGCAAGTATTAATGATCCAAGTGCTTTCAATTATTTTCAATAAGAGCCGGGCTAAGGGCTAGTTTCTTGACTCATGAAAAGAGCGTAGACCATTTCCATAAATGAAGAATCAAAAATGAACTTACGAGCATTTTGCGGGTGATTTCATGTCTCTTTAATAAAAAGAAACCTTTAAGGAAAATCGATGGGATATACTTGGAACCTATTGCAAGATTGCTTAGATTTAGTCAGTACTCCAATTTTTTGTTCTGCAAATCTGACTTACAGGTATAACTATTTTGTAAACTAAACGAACCTTACTAGAATAGAATTAACACTTTCTCAAGTTTCGCTAGGAAGAGTTCTTATATTTTTTTCTTAGCTTATTTTAATTCCATGATCTGAAAGGTAGAGGCATAGTTTTACATATGAGAAACGGTTGATGCTGGTTTTTTGAATACCCACCAAAATGTATACACTTTACTTTGTGCTGGCTATAGGCGTCAATACTGCTGGTGAAGAAGTAGAAAAATACTGGATTAGTAACTTGCTACATATATTATGATGCCGAATTAGTTTTTAAAGTGAGTGTGAATTCAATTTCCCCAGTAAAACGTCTTATTATTTTGATTTATTGCTTAGAATTCTCATTTTTCGGCCTCTGCAATTACTTAAAGTTTGCTATTTTTGTATTGGATCTAACATTTTGTAGTATGTCAATATCAACTCGTAACCAGATGCAAGACTCCCACATTACCAATTGGAAAGAAAGTGAGTCTAAGACATGGGAAAACTGAAATCCATTACGTAAATGTACACGATTACATATCATAGTATCAATATAGTGAAATTTCAGTAATTCCTTTCTCTAATCGCTTACCTCCGAAAGATGTATATAAAGTGGTAAGGAGCACAGAGGGGGACCGGCGAGCCACTCAAAAGATTTCCCTGCTGCCGACTTTTCGAACATCTGAAAGTTCGCACAAGGATGTGGAGTGCCCACAAACGGAAATTCAGTAATACACACATTTAAGAACGCAATAAGCATATAACACACTTGTGCATACGGAAGTGACGAGACAATTTGAATCTGTCTTCGGAACTCTATAGTCGTTCATATAACAAAATAGAGTAAATGCTCTGGCATTGGAAATGAGGATAGTCGAACAGAATAAGGCACCATTCAATATTCAACAGAGACAAAATGGTGCTTCTAAGTGTTGTTTCATGTCACCTGGAAAACATTTGGACAAGAAACCATCGTCTCGTGAGCTCAGTTTTAGGTCTCGAGCTGAGTTTTGCCGTTTCGTCGAATTGTTTATTACAATTTGTCAATCCTATTCGACTGGGAGAAATCAGTCGTGAATGTTTTGTAAACGTATAGCTTGTTTGGCGAAATGAATTCTTTTGCTATCCAGATTAAGAAATGGAGCAATGTTGATTTTGCAATGAGTCGCAATCACATATTGATTCGTGTTATGTTGCTTCAGCATGGTTTTGATCAAATAGACGTAATTTCGAAGACTCGAGCGCATCGATATTGATCTGCACAGTGTTTCGAACACATAATGCGACATACGACTAGATAACACAAGTTCACCTCTAAATTCCTCATCACTCTTTTCGAGTCCACTGTCAAATTTACATTCGTTCATTCATTCATTCATTCATTCAATTCAGATCAAACTTAATTAGATTTCGTTGATCTGCGACGAAACAAATGCAGACATAATTTAAAAACTTTGTCTAATGTCGGCAGTGCTTTTAAATGGTTTCCTCTTGATTTCACCCATTCATTTTTTCCTTGGATTTTCTGATTCACTCATTTTTTAATCGGGTCTTTAGACATAAGAAGATTAGAGATGTACTCAAAATCTTAAACGAACATCATGTAGCTGTCGAGAAAAATGTGCAGATGAGAAAAACTCGAATTAAATCGCTAAAATAACTGGCAAACTTTCAATAGATTAATGGGTTTAGAAATCGGAAATGTGTTCAGAAAGTGTTTGTTGATTGTACGCTGTATTGCTGGCAAATACAGGTAGTGAACAGTGTTGCAAATCGCAAATAAAAAAAAAATAATGCATATTTAGTGCTAGTCTAAATATTGCTAATTCTCATTTTAAAGAACATCTAAAACTTAGCAAGAAATAATTCGGCATCCTCAGGAAAAATATTTCGCGAGACGCGGTCAGAGTAAATCTTAGGAATTTAAAAAAAAAAATCGAAGGTAGGACTTACGAATGATTGTTCATTGCTAGGTAGACACTGGCAACACTAATCATGACGAACGTAAAAGTCTCACGATCGGTATAAACAAAAAATGTTAACAAATCGGAGATGATAGGTATAATTAAACTTCTTGAATGCCGTTAATCTCCGTAGGAGTTGCCAAAACCTACAAACATCGAAATCAGCTCAAGATACGCGTCTCCATGATAGTTTGTTGTGTACAAGGTGTGTATTTTGAATAGAGACCGTTATTATTTGTGTGATGATCTATTTCTGCAAAGTTTTCAATGGGACTTCCAGGGCATATTGTGTTTCAAGAAACATGAGAAAATAGTTGCCTGAAAGCTTCACTTATAAATGATTTCGCACCTATTTCGAAAGATTTTATAGAAATTCTGTGGGTATTAGCAGCAGCACTTCGACTTTATGGCGTATTTGCAAAAGGAACTTAGTATATTTTGCGTTTAAAAAAAATGAATAGCAAACAAACGTGACACTAAAACTACATGCAAATAAAAAATCAAAACTCTATTTTAAAAAGTAATATCTATGTTCGACTTATTCATAAATTATGCAATATTCAATAGCTGAGGTAATTTGTGAAAGAATCGAATTGGAAAATCACACAGGTTAAATATATAATTCACGCTTTCTAGACCGATTGTATGACAATCAACAGTAAAAAACTCGTTATTGATAATATCATTTTTCTTCCTAAATACTTAACATTTATAAATCTTTTGAAACGCTTTCCATTTCAACTATTATATTTTCCAAATTACGCGTAGTCTTCTCAAAATCGGCTGCTTCTTTTTTTCATTTCAAATACAAGCTTCAAATGGATGAAGCAATACAAGCTCTGACGCTAGAGAATTTCAAAGTCAGACGCATCAATCACATTCATGATGCAACTAGCTTGGAGAGCTTGTGAAATTGATATTTGTTTGTATGTGAAATTTGCTATCGCTGCCCAACGGGAATCGCGGTAATGTATGCTGGCGTAATGCATGAATCAAACAATGCTGGTAATGCACATTTCCGATTTCCAAAGCTATTTTCCAGCAATTATAAGATATACTCGTAAACATGACTTGGAGCATGGAAAATGTTGCAAGGGAGAAAGCTCATATGTTATAAGTCCAAGACTGGCCAATGAAATTCACTCGCAGAAACAAGGGGAAAAGAACTTGCGAGCATACATCGGTTATGGGTAGTCTGCTATATAAAGCGGAAAGATGAAAATTTCGAAGCATTTCAAATCATCACGCACGGGTAAGTAAAATGTATGAAGACAATTCCCCCTAGTAGCAAAGAGCATGCGCTATTGGAATTTCCAATGAGCGTCAGCATGCAAAAACTACACATGCAGAGATACGATCGGCCGCCGGCCAAAGCTTTCATTCATATTGAGGCGTATAAATGCGAGAATACGATGTCGTACTTTCCAAAAAGCTCTTATACATAAAGCTATAGAGCTAAAAGCATGAGTTTCCCCTTGTATAAATCTTCCCAGCCTAGGACATGCAATGTTAAAAAGAAACAACGCGTAATGGTCCGGTAATGCTTACACGCATTACGCGAAATGCTTACCGAATATATCCGTAAGCATTATTTTTCCCGTTGGGTGGTTACGATTACTTCGACTTTATCCGAGAGCGCTGGTTCGGTTGTTTGTATGAAAAAATCTACATCTAATACGTTTCTCACCCCAACGGGAAAAGTAATGCTTACGGATATATTCGGTAAGCATTACGCGTAATGCGTGGAAGCATTACCGGACCTTAGCATGTTGTTTTCTTTTTAACATTGCATGTCCTAGGCTGGGAAGATTTTTACAAGAGGAAACTTATGCTTTTAGCTTTATAGCTTTATGTATAAGAGCTTTTTGGAAAGTACGACATCGTATTCTCGCATTTCCGACATCTAGGGTGAATACGAATTGAAGCTTTGGCCGGCGGCCGATCGTATCTCTGCATGTGTGGTTATTGCATGCTGAGTGTTTGTGACGCTCATTGGAAATTCCAATAGCGAATTCTCTTTGCTGCTAGGGAGAATTGGTACTGCTGTTTTTCACTCATTTTACTTACCCGTGATGATTTGAAATGCTCCGAAATTTTCATCTTTCCGCTTTATATAGCACACTACCCATAGTCGATGTATGCTCGCAAGTTCTTTTCCCCTTATTTCTGCGAGTGATGTTCATTGGCCAGTCATGTATTTTTAGAAACATTTTCATTTGCGGTCGGCGACTTATAACATATAAGCTTTCTCCCTTACAGCATTCCCCATGCTCCAAGTCATGTATACGAGTATATCGTATAATTGCTGGAAAATAGCTTTCTAGCACATTATATTTGCATTACCAGCATTTTTTGATTCAAGCATTCCTCCAGAATACATTACCGCGATTCCCGTTGGGACTTTAATCTTAGTATTGACTTCAGTATCACGTGAAATTTTCATACAAAATTTAACATGAGATTGGTTTTGGCTAAAATTTAGCTTGGATTTTGACACTTTTTTACGTGAATATCTGCCTTCATAATGAAAATGCAGATGGTATTGGCAGTATGTCTCCACTCATTTCACGCCAATTTAGAATGTGCGGCTCATTCTTTCGAGCAAAAAAGGTGAAATTTGGTGACAGTAGGTGTTTGAATTTGAAAATTGAATTATGCCGATGTCTTGTCAATCGAAAATTGCAATACTTGACATTTTATCCGTTAGCAATCAGCAGAGTCTCCTTTTTTCTCACAGAATCACCATGGAGAATTGTCAAAATTCATTACCTTGCTGAAGTCAATACCAATACATTTGAAAAATCGTTGACCAAATTTTATAACTATATGGACTGCAAAATTAAAGTAAAGTTGTCCCACGACAGTTCATTTTGGATCTGGGGTTTGGTTTGAAGCTGCCAGAGACTTTATTCACAATCACAGTATACAAGAGCAAAATGAACAGCCAAACGACTCTTTTCTTATTACGGCTGGTCGAAGCCCGATGTTGAAAAAATAATAATGCTTATATAAAATGCTTGTGTCGAATAATTTTGAGCTTCTGAAAACAGTAGAGTGGGGTACGTACAAGATGTGTAACTATGAACCACGCATAAGTGCACAGAAAGATAATGCAATATTTTTTTGGGCTATTTCCATACATGAATGATCGAAAGTGCAATATGGATAAGTACATCCACAATACATGAAAGTGTACAACTTTTTCTCACTGAAGCGATGAATTCAATCCCGCACGACTAAGTCTACAGACTTTTTTCTATAGAAAAATGAACCAACAGCAACAGTGAAAGCAATGAAAGATCTCTATATTGCGCATCAATGCGACATGTCATAGATCTCTAGATGAAAAATTAGTGCTAAAAAATTTGAAGGATGCTTCGTAGTGACCAATAAGATAGATAAGGTTATACTGATATGGTCTATAATGTGTTATATTTAATTATTTGCAAATGATTTAATTTTGTTTTTTGACTTGACCGAAAATCCCAATATTTTGCAACTATTTTCATTTGCTTATGATTTTTAGAATAGAAAAATAATAAATTAAAACAATGATAAGTGCATAGCACTGATAAGTCCTTAACTCGGATAAATGCATAAAACGGATAACTATCTAACACGGATATGTACAAGGATAAGCGGATATGTACACTTATCCGGGCTCTACTGTAGCTCCCTCAATTTTACTACATTTCCCAATAGTCATTATGTTTGCTGGCAGAGAGATTTTGAAAAAATAATTGAGCCTCCAATAATTAAGATCTATCATTTAATGTTTTTATTCAAAGGAATCCGCACAACCAGCAGTTACAACACTCTTGTCATTTTCTGAATCAGGACTTGAATTTCGGAAAGTATGTCATTTACCTTGGCGATGAGTTGATAGTTAATCTTGTTCGTCAGAAGTAAACTTGTTGTTTACCCGTGAGACTATTGTTCGAGGCCGGTACACATGAAAGCCATAGAACGAAGTGAAAAAAAAAGAATTCAGCTTTTGTTAGGCGAGCCCTTTCGCATTTAGATGTGAGAGCTTAAGTGAATGTATTTATAGCTCATGAGAAATTTTAATTTCTTGGATCTCTTATTTTTTTATTTCTTTTATAACATTTCTTATTTTGACGTATATTGTTACGGAGTCATCAAGCCAACTAAGATATGCTTTTTATTATGAATCGTACGCATGAAACTCGTCATACAGATAGAGGAGCAGTGTCTTTTAATACACAACAATGCCCATTTAATCTTCCATATAAAATTCATCAAATAGAGAAAATGGTAGCGATAAAAATTAGAATATAAAAAATATACTTTAGAACCACATTTTTGACGAATGCACAGATTTGTGTAAGATATGTGTACTGTCGATATTGTGAAGCAATCTCTTTTCAAACCATTAGTTGCTATTATAATTTCTGCATTCATCAATATGATGTTTCACCTTAACTATTACTATTTCACACCCACAAATCTCGCACAAAGTTAACTACGTGTCTATTCATGTTTTTTATTGCCGATATTTCTTCTTCACACCAGCTTGCCCACGCTGTATAGATTCAAGCTTCCGATCACTGCATTCGTCGATTCAAACGCAAGAAATCAATTTCGAAATTGACGGTAATCGCATGTATTTTTTTTTAGATTGTATGTGCTCGTAATAAACATATCGGTTGTACACCTTGTTCCCAAAAGCTAAAAACACTCATACAGTTATGTGAATGTTCATATATGCCGTCTTTTCAATGTAATTATTGCTTGCAAGATTTTTAATTTCGATTTATTTAAAAACAGCGGGTGATTTCCTTTCATTTCGATATCGGGTCGATCTATCGGTGATTGGTATTTTTAGAAATTTTCGTAAGCTTGCTTAAAATTAGACCATGATGCACAAAACCTTTATTTACCGCAATCATCTGATATATGATTTTTCCAAGATTTGAATTAACAGAACTTGTCTGGTAACGTTAATTTTCGCATGAAATATTGTCAAGACATCAGAAATTTATGAAGGAATCCCAATGATAATTTCTTTCGGTATGCTCCGATAAGCTTATTGTTAATTTTTTTTAGCATTTCGGGACTTTCCGATTTAGTTCATCCTATAAATTTTCTATGGGATTCAAGACAGATGACATAGATGGCCAATCCAAGATGGTGACTCCGTTTTCTTCTAAATACTCTTTAGTAACTCTCGCGGAATGCTTGGGATCATTATCGTTTTGGAAGATAAAATCGTGACCAATTCCCATTTAATTGGCAGATGTACAAAGGTTTTCATGTAAAATATTACAATATTTAATTGCTGTTAATCACTCTTCAACGAAAATGGACAACACAATGACATGAGAAGCACTCCCACACCATGAAGTTGAGTGTACGGGGTATTGTACACGTTTCTGCCTAATTCAATCCGAACTGTTGGTCTATTTCCTCCTCCGAATAGTTCGAAATTGGATTCATAAATTTCATTACCATTATTCAGATTTTTTTTTGCAAATTCCAATCTAGATTTACGATGTATTGCTGTCAGCATCATTTTCCTTCTGTTCCTTTGCAATTAGACGTCGTAAAATCTTCGTCTTATGGTGGTCATTGGGACTGCTATAGAAAGTGTTTCTTTCATAATCTTCATTCATTATACTTGCCCCCATAAAGGCTTGTCCCAACCTCCGCATGGCCTTCGTGCTTCCATAGATAATCATGGGATCGTTGAGATGCCATCCAGCGTGGAGGGGGACAAAAACGTCTTCGCCGTCGGTTAAAGCTAAAGTCTAAGGAAGTGGAGCTATGGTGATTGAGCCAGCTCCGCGGACTGTTGCTGAATTCGCTGGTGGCAGTGGAGATGTGATGAATAGGACAGCTCCCAGCAAAGCTGCTAAATGTACTGAAAAGTGTGGAGATATAATAAATAAGTCACCTCCACTGGCTCCCAGAGCAACGTTTACCTTTGTTTCAAGTGATCCTGGGGTTTTGTTCATAAACCCTGGCCCGGGTAAACCCAGAAGTTCGCATGTAGCCAGAAGGGCGAGAGGGCTACAGCAAATGAGCCGGCTCGACGGTCAGCAAGTGCTACTTCCAGTGCTGCTCCCTCTTCAGGCACTCAATAATTTTCTGCTAACTTTTCTCGGCTTGTTGACACTAGAAAGTCAGCCTTCAAAACTATAAGGGAGCTACAGAAAACCTCTCCTCGGACACGTAGTCCAATAAAAACAAATATTCCCAGCAATGGGCAACTAAACTTATCGGGGAGTGCAACCCTACAGATCCAGCTCAAAAACGACAGGGGTCATTTGAGCAACAGGTTAATAGCTAAAGGATCTAAATGAATGGCAATTGTTCCAGCGCTAACTCGACCTTTGAGTGAAATTACCAAAAAGAGTCTTACATGGATTGTGATTGATACCAGCAAAGGAGATGGAACCATTTCTACTGAAAATTGGCTGTTGATAAGGCAGGCCCCGTTCAGAGTCAGCTGCTTACTGCAGAACGCCAGCTCGTTTACTCTGTCTTCGGTGAATGAGAGTTATGCTGGTAGCGTGTCAAGATCAGCACTCAGTTGACTTCTAGAAGTAAGTTATATCCAAACTGGGGATACAAAGTAGAGCTAAAAACCGAGATCCACAGTAAATCCAGATGCAGGGCACAGATTCCCTGCTATCACACTGATTCAGAAAAAGCTCTGGAGATCATGAGGATCTTGGCCGAAATTGGTGAAGCAATGGAAAATCGGCGGTAGGCTCTCCTCATGGTAAATGAATAGGTGGTATCGCTGTTAGAGGCAAGCAAGAGCATTATCAAGTAGGGTCGATAAATTGTCTACAGTAGTGATAAAAGGTCGGAATCGAACAGTTTTCGGTCCACCAAACACAATCCAAAGCAGGAGGCTCTGGCAGTAGAGCAGTCATCTGGCAGAGAGTGCATCTGAACAGAATTAAGATGCGAAGTTTTTCTCAACTGATGGGCTCAGTGCCGGGAATACCTCGGATTTGGCTTTCTAGAACTCCTGAATCTGAAGGCAGTAGAAGCAACTGAATCAGCCTTAGCGTTTGAAAAGGACATCGACTCAACCCTGATTGACAATGGCGGGGGTATTTCAAATTAACCTCCGTCATTCTAAAGCAGCAACCGTTGCCTTACTTCAACGGAAGAGCTAATACTAATTCACGAGCCACATGTTGTAAACAACCGGGTTTGCGAGTTCCAGATGACTGATTACATCCGACAGCCTGTCATCAATATCATTTTTCTTCACAATTTTCGTGACAATGATATCTTGGCTGTTGCAGCGGGAACCGATCGGAGCACATTCTGTTTCGTGCTACATGGCACTCTTTGACTTCATCTTGGCCTACACCATGGCTATCAAGAAAGTGGGTCTCATTCTTTGATAATTTTTGTTGGACACAGGATTTCTTAATGGACTTTTCATAACGTGTTTCTCATCCCACGATAAACATAATTCCGCTAAAAACGTTCACTATGATTTATTTGGCAGAGAACGTCTGAAATGGCAGGACGAGACAGCAAAAGGTAATTTGGTGCCCACCTTGCCAATTTTATCCCTAATGAAGCTAGTGACATAAAATAGCTCATATTTAACAACTCGCAATAATTCTTTTACTCTTCTTTTTTTATTGTTGTCCTTGTATTCTTTCAAATGTAGAAGGTGGGGCTAGTTTCAAGGTCAAATTTAATGGCTACAGTGATTTGAATAACAGATAATAAGTGATTGTAAATTTCAAGAAGAAAATGACAGTACTGATCGGAAGATATTGTTAAAATTTCAGATAATGCTGTCGATTTGGAGTTTCCGAAGGCAAATAACTCCTCATGAAATTTAAAAGAGCTTATGTGCTTAGTAATTGCTTCTGTAATTTGAATGTTTTTCTCATTTGCCCTGCCACCAATAGTTCCTTCTGTTTGTGCTTCTGGAGGACAATGCAGACGAAACCTAATTATGTTTAATTTTGAATTACATCGTTAAGTTAATTTCACTACATTATGTTAATTCTAATATATAACTTTGAATAGTAATATATGCTGATTGCACGAGGCTTTTCATTTGACGATTTATGGTGCTTACATTTTAGGGCTACGTACGTTCATATATTTAAGCAAAACACAGTCTTTTTGCATTTTCGTACCATGTTCTTTGAAATGGTGAACAACGTTCTTTTGAAATTTGCATATTTCAACACAAAGAAGAAATTAAAGTTGAAGTATCTTAAGTTGTAGTATAATGTGTAAGCTCCTTTGCATTGCATTTTCTATGATAGCTCTTTTCCTAGAGGTGAACGCATTCAATTATTGCTTGGTGCAGTTACATAGGATTAGAGCAAACAAGTGTATTATGCTCATCATTCATGCTGCCAAAAACCTGAACTTTTACGCACTTTCGATATTAAGAACGTGAGTTTCGCGGGATTTTTTTCGATTGAAATTATCAGGGTTCTGGAGTCGGAGTCATGTCAGATTCCGCTACAATGTATTTGACACCACGACTGAGACTCCAAAACCCTGAAAATTATTACACGATAACAATTTTCGGGAATACATATGTATGTAAATATCCTAAGCGATGGAAATAGTACATGAAATTTCTTTGCATCTCAGCGGAATATTTTTTTTTACAGTTTGGAAAAACATCGTGGCGTTATTGGGTTTTTCTGATATCTTTATAGTTTCAATACAAATAACATATTCTTGATTCGAGTTTAACTAAATTTATCTGCGTTTTCTGATCCGTACATTTTTCGGGAGTTCTTGACTAATGATGTGCCGTGGGAACACTCCTGAGTCGGAAACTTCCTGTTCGGGGCATATTCCCGAAATTTTCCAATGTACCGAGAATATTTCCGAAGCATTGGGAACTTAAACAAATTACATAAATGTTTGCTTCGTTTACTTTTTGCTTTTAAAGCTTTTTGTGAAGTCATTCCTTCACCAAAAATTAGATTGAACAAGCTATAGTTTTTTCATTTTTTTAAAATTTAGGTGGTTGTGTTTTATGTTGTTGAACGATATTTTTTTTACATTATAATGAATAAACATGAAAAATAAGTTATTGATTATGACTTCTGTGGCTTCATGTTAACCCCGTACCACATAAAAACTTACCGTTTTGATTTTAAATTTCCGAAAATGTTCCTTAAATTCCCGGGAATATTCAATCAGGGGAACTTACCGGAAATTTATTAGATTTTGGATTTATTTCGGGTATTACGTAACAATATGCTTAAAGATATTAAAAACTAATAATCAGACGTAATCTTGGCAATGTTTTTTAAGCTCAGTTTTAAATTCCCGTTAAATTCCCCAAGTGGAAATGTTCTCGGGAAATGTAACAGGAATATTTCCATTTCGGGAATATTCCCGGGAACGGCACATCATTATTCTTGACACATACTATATAGCTCATTTTCTATGGTGGTATATTGAACTACTTAGGCAACAGACTAACCTGCTTGAAACAACACATACTTATTGTTATAATATAATAAATGATTTTTGTTACAATAATAAAAGTTTTTAGTGTATCAAATAGTGTTCCTTCACATATTTGATAAATTCTTACGTTTCATATTTCCCTAAAAGATGTTATTATATCAGTATATGCCTCGTAGGAATTAGAGATTCAAGTTTTAAGTACATGTTGGTAATGGTAGAAATAATAAATAGAACAATCTCTACATAGTCTCTAACAAAGATACTGCGATGTAATCGAATCCTTTCAATAATTTTAAGTATTTCCTCACCAGATTTTTTCATCAAAAGAGCATAGCAACATTTATAACGAGCAACATTTATAAGCAAAATATTGCAGCGTAAAGGAGTTAGTGCTCACTGAGCATCCAGTCCGATGCGTTGAGCTACTGTCCGTAGCATCCAGTCCCATTGTATGCTCTTGTTTACCTTTATCCATATATTTTTTGCTGTAGCATCCAGTTGCTGGGCAACAGCCGACCCAGCGTCCTATAACTTAAATTAATGATACACGTGCAGGAGTAAGTTTTTGTAAGAACAATCCAAATTATAATTCGAACACTACTTGACTTGTAAGAACCCAGAAACCCATAATTATCAGAATTCGTAAAGTTATTCTATGAAATATCTGGAATCCTGACTCAGAAATGATTGAGAATTCGGTTAGAAACTCGCGTGTATGCAAGATAAGGCTATAACTGTAGTAATAGTTGATAAAATAAATAGCCACTAAAACATTATAATTGTGTAACATACATTAAGTCAATAATAAAGAATTACTCAAACTAGCAAGACGGGTTTTTTCCTGAATCAGTCCAATGGCCGCAACTCACAACAAAAATGACAAGAACATTAGATATATCCTTTTTGCCGCAGACTTTATTTCAATTATCTGGCCGAATTCTACGGGAAATATCTGTTCGATGCCTGTCTACTGAGCAATCAATAATTCTTCCAGAATTGTTAAAGAAATATTCTGCTACTTCTCCGCTTTCTTCTTGTACACAGTACTTTCGTTCGGAATCCCGAGAAAAATCTGACAGAAATTTCCTAGCAGTTTTCCATTGAAGCCTCGTACCAATTAGCGAGTAGTTACCGTCAAAGCAACCTAACTAACCTAATCTCAACAGTACATTTTCTATGACACACCGCGCACTTTTACTATGCCCCGCCGTACTCTGAGTAGGTACACTTTGCTATGCATACATCATGTTCAACTGGACGAAAATGCAGTAAGTAGTTCCTAAAGGTACTCGACTCTCTAAAAGTATTATTATTTTATTTTAAATAACGCAAAGTATATTCTTGCTGAAACTATGAACCTTTCCACATACACTCTCCCAGTTATCACTAACATTCCAGAAACTTCAAGCTGAATAACTTTATTAACGCTAATAAAGCAATTTACCTTCCGAATCGCCAACTAACGCCATTGGCCCTGGCTGCTCTATGGAGTCCGATTCTTCCAACAACAAAAATAAGGAAGATATTTGCCTTACTTCTAGTTCCTTGTCATAAAAAGATTTGACTTCTCAACCGAATGGGACGAGAATTTTAAAGACCTTTGGCACTCTGATTTATAACCCTGATTTTCTTTCAGTTTCAGCCGTAAATCAGGAAAGTCGAATTTTGGGTTTCGCAAAACATAGAAACCAAGGTAAATTGGTTTTGAGTAACAAGCGCCACTCGTAAGCCAGACATACCTGCTGTGAAAATCCTTACAGCCGACCATTGATAAAGATCGGAATTAGTTTTGTTTAGGAATTTTCGGTTAAGTTGTTGCGGAGTGTTGTTTGCTTAGGGGGTGGTCGAGAACAAATGAGACTAATGATCGAAACTCGGAAAATAGAATTACTCAATGACGATCCTTTCAGATCGTAGACTCTGATAGTGCATACTTGATCAGCAGGATTCCTCTTACAGTAGAAAGTGTAAGTGTGAAAACACAAATTTCAGCTTGCATCCGGGCACATCAAAATCTATATTTTAATGAAAGTCAAGATCAAGTTTTCCAAAAAATTCAATTGAAATTAAAATGTCATTAGGCTTTAACACGCCCTACGAAGATAAGAGTTCGCCTTAGCAGCACCGATTAGATAGACCTAAAATTACCGATGAAATTTGTAAAAACCAAAACTGAATCAAGCCTAAGTTGAAAATCTAATCAAACCGTAAGATAAGGTGGGCGCGATCAACCATCGTTCAATTCGCCTTGTTCACTTAGCACTAAACCTATGCTGACTTCATTATCACTTCTCTACGAATCAAAAGGTGCCGCTTATGGTTCCTCCGGCGGCCTAGGTACGATAAACAAGACCCAATGTCGTTATACATAAATACATTCAGACATACCGTGTATTTGTCTCCATAAGTAAATAAAGTTCCCAAAATATAGGCCCCCAAAGATTGAACTGACTGGGCTTGTTTCCTACCAGAATGAACGGCATTGGAGTTTCCCTTTCGGCATCGAGTAATTGAGAATGTTCGGTATAATTAGCGTTTGTGCGATATTATCTCGGAACCTCCTATAAAATGACTGTATTCTTTCAATGCCGTTCTTCTTCTTTCGCTTTATTTGTTTTCGTTGTGGTTATTTTGTTCATTATTTGAACGGGCCCGAATAAATCATTTTCGTAGATATGTACATTTTAGCTGGTCGCCATTGCATTATTACGTACTAGCTTGATAAGATAAGTTAGTTTATATTGGTAGACACAGTAAATAGTTAACGAAAGCTTTGTAATAATTGCCTCGGTGACTGAATCTTGACAACTATCAACCCACTTTATCAGAATGTAGATGTGATTTCGATGTTGCTGATTGCAAATAATTGTTCGGATTTCGTGTGGCTTAAAATACGGTCCCGTATAATGGAAGTAGTGATTATAATGAATAAAGCCCTAGACAGTTACAGACATATGTTTGTACAAGCATAAATAGGTATATACTCACTTTATGGTTGGCACACGCAAAAGACCATCCGGTTGGAAGAGTGAGAAAATGGGGTTTTGTCTTGTAACGAGGTCTTTAAAACATATCGATTGGCTGTAATCGATTGGCTATTGCCACTACTTACCGTTGATAAAAGCAAAGCGATTTCATACCAATACAAGTTACTTATGTTAGCTTTATCACAGTAGGTGGGAACTGCAAAACTAATTTAGTGAGTGAAAGTTGAAGAATGAGCTCAGCAAGCGTGAAACTGATTATCAAGCTAAATGACTATACCTACCTGGTCTAAGTCCGCGAAAACGATCAACGTCAAACATAAATCCAACAATTCGCACTTTTCGACGCAAGCGGTTGAAGATTCGAAACTTAATACTTATCAGATTGTTTAGTTGATATATGTTTAATTTTATAAAATTTTACTGTTAAGCAAATTTCTAAGAACCGTTAAAAATTCTATCAGATCAATTTAAATTTAAGGAGAGGTTCTGAACTATCATTGGACCTCGCATTGTGCCTCAGTATTATTAGCCACTCATAATTTTCATAGTTGTAGCAACAGGTAATACTACAGAAACCTAACATCCGTTGCAAATGCTTCCAGTACAAACTATAAAATAGAATAATGTCAAACATTACTGGTTAAGGAATGCGAGGTTTCTGCACTAATTGGCATTCATAAATTTTGAAGTAATTGATTTATACCCGTTTGTTTTAGTTTTAGGGCACACGCGTGGAAAGGTTTTAAAGTTTGCATACTTTTTTTTAGCTTTCGATAGTATAAATAGACTTCTATCGTATCGAAACAAAAACATACGCAAAGCGATCAATACGACGGGCACATCAGCAGTAAGTGAACTGAACATAACAACATAGGAAAATACAACACACAGAAAAGAATAAAAAAACTATCATTCCGATCGAATATAATGAAAACAGCTTGTTGATGTCGCTATAAGCTTTTGCAGCAGCGAACGGTGACACCATAATAGGAGTCCATGTAGATTTCTGTGTCCTCATACTAATAAAAATGCTGTCATCAATATTCAGAGTATCATCCGTTTTAGCGCTGCAATGTTCATAACGTCCTTTTCGTTGGGCTTTTCCAATTATGAAAATAATAAAAAAAAAATACTAGCGAATAGATTCGAGTGATCAATCGAAAGCTTCTACAGGAAGAGTGTAACAGCCCAATTGCTCACAAATGCATCGGTTACCCTTCTATCAAAAGTTTCAAAAGAACATAACTCCAGTATAATTTAACTCCCTCGGCAAGTAGCTCTTCAACAACCTTTAGCAACGATACGATGGCGTACTCATGACTACTGCTTGTACAAAACTTTAACAAATCCAGCTTGAGTCCATCTGCATGTCCCCAAGGCCACGTCGAATACACCACTCAATCCTTCTCCTCTTCAAACGACTTTCCTGGCCTTTTATTTCATGTTATCCCTTTTATGCAATAAAAACACGACCCAATAAGCGCACATACGACTAAATGTCCTTGTCGAACCGACAGTCGGACAACATAAGATACAATCGAATCCAGAACTGCGAACCAAAATCCGAATCATCCGCACCAGGTTGGGCTACCCAGTCCCCAAGCACACGAAAAACACGAAAGGGAATTCCCAGAAAACATTATTAGCGATTCGAGGATTTGTCCTTTCGCTTGTAACAAATGTCAACCATCGAAAGCAAAAATGCCGGTCAGAGCTGTAGCAATGATGAAAACTGCCTCGTGAAGCAAGCTTGTTTGAAAAAACGGCGCCTCATCAAGGGTAGGTAAAAAATATGCATTCGTGTTATTCATACATCTTCGACAGATGGAATGGCGATGGAAGTGGGAGGGAAACAATCGGAAAAGAAGCTGGGGAAATAGATGGAGGCTGAGTTTTGTGGCAATATGAAACGGAAAAGGAGTGAAATATGAAAGCGAAGTCCAAAAGAGAAAACGACCGCGTGCCTGTGAGCTTCAAGAGATTCGGAAGAAGCTTCAACTCGCTTATCCTGTGCAATATGCATATATTGCACGCTGCCAGATATACGGACACAGGTGTAAAGTTTTGGGCTCGATGGTAAGTAAAAGTATGTAGCGCAAAAAAGTAGGGCTGACATTTAATTTTCATGTTGATTTTTTTTTATACCAATAAGCCAACCAATTCAGATAATTTAATATTACTAAAATTAAATAAAAAATAATAATAAATAGATGCACAAAAAAATTCAATGGATTTTGGGATAGGAAATTCATTTTTCATGGCAAATAAAGTCGCATTAGTGATGAAAACGAGTCAGTTAGATCAAATTAACCTGAATCTTATATATCAACAAAAGGCGGATAAATTGAAAATAGTTTCGAAAAGTAATAGATTATCTAAGCTTATTTTCTGATATAGAGCACTTATTCATCACATATGACTTTTAAGAAGATGGATCAAGTGAAATTATTCGGTGTGGAACTATCCAAAGTTTGCTTTCATATAAGTTTGTTCAACGTCTGCTTTTATGATTCCTTGCAGCTACTTAACGACTTCACTGGCCATTTATATATGAACATTTAATGGATAAAGCTAACTTCTTTGCAGCTAACTCTCACTTGCGACCTTCTACGCTTCATTACAACTGCCATCCAATTCCACTCGTTTCAGTCGTATAAAAGGTTTTCTAGAAGATGTCACATCCAGCGTCCATACTGGCAATGCCGGGGACCCAAAAGATACTCCTCTTCCTTCTCTTTAGAAATGATCTGGATTTCTTCACTTTTGATCCAATTCATAGTTTTGCCAGTGGCAGCCGGACTTCGCATATTTTTTTGGCAGTGACCGACATTCGCGGGAACACTTCTTCTATTAGCATAGATCCCTTATTGACCTAGTTAAACATGGACCTATTAAACATTAACGCTTTGGACTCAGCGAACCGCCTTATATTTACTGCTTCCAAAACCCATTGCAACTTTCTTTCACTTAAGGCTTATCCTCCTCCTGTAACTCGCACTGTTTTCGCTGACGACGTGTGCATCTCTAATCCATCCTCACTGAACCTATTAGGATTCAACACATCGAGCATGCTAACCTGGATCGGTAAGGTTTTACATATTGCGAAAAATGATGCGAAATTTACGAGTTTCTTTCAGAAGGTCAAGAATACTTTGTCCTTTGTACTTTGGTTTCAGAGGGTCATGAAAGCTTTGTCCTTTATAAAGTGAGCATCTACTAGACTCTCATCAGACCGAAACTTGAATATAACTTTCATGTATCCGCTGGAGCAGAACACACTGCTTTAGCGGAGTTCAACGCTTTTCTTCTTTACTAAATATCAAATCTGAATTCTTGTAGAGCAAACTCTACCCACAATATTCTAGTATCTCATCGATTCCACCCTCACACCCTTCAGGTCAGTGCACGATTATCTAGACCAACTTGAATGTGAAACAGCCTATCACCTGCTGTATTCCACAGGTGCTTAATGGGCTCCATAGATGGATGAACTTGTACGCGAACTTACTTTGCGAACTAATAGATTTGTTGATAGGTAAGTCAGGCTGCGGTCACGTCTCGAGCTTGTAGGAGTGTAGGCTCGTTGCGATTGTTGAAGCTAGTAAGCGTTTACGCTTTCTATGGTCAGATCTCACGCTTGTGAATGTGTAGCTAGTTCCATTTGTAACAGGTACTAGGCATTTACCCTTCGCCATTACGCTTCGTAATTTTTTTATGCATTAGTTTCAACTATGGCTCCTTCGAGTGGAGCAATCTTTTGTGCGGAAAGTAGTTATTTAAGAGGATCATCATATAGAAGTTTGGCCTTTAGCTACAGGATACCACATAATACAATTTCTGGTATTGTTCCAAATGTGTGCAATGCAATATGGGCTAAATTTGTACGTAGGCATTTGCCTCGTCCATGTGAATCAGACATTATCAGACATGCGGAAGAGTTTTATAAACGCTGGGGATTTCCAAATTGTGCGGACTGCGTTGATGGAAAACATATTCGAATTAAATGTCCACCACACTCTGGAAGCTTATATTTTAATTACATGGGATATTATTCCATTGTATTGCAGGCGGTTGCAAATGCACATTATAAGTTCATAGCAATAGAAGTTGGAGCCTATGGGAGGCAAAGCGATGGTGGTATATTTTCATCGTCTGCACTTTGTCATATGCTAGAAAATGACGAATTTAGAATTCCTGCTCCCACACCTTTACCTGGCACAGATGTCGATGCACCTTTTGTTTTATTGGGGGATGAAGCCTATCCACTTCGAAGCTACTTGCTGCGGCCTTTTGCCTATAACACCAATATCAGTGAAAATGAAGTTGTATTCAATGAAAACCACACAAGAACAAGAAAGGTTATTGAATGTGCGTTTGGTACGACCGCTGCAAAGTGGCGCATTCTAACGAAAGAAATAGATACCAGTGTGAATACTACGAAACTGGTTGCAAAGACGGTTTGCCTGCTACATAATATAATTATAGATAAAGAAGGTGTCGATCGATCTATGTTGTTGCAACAACAGCAAACAACATCGAATGTCCATTCCATTGCTGAAAGTGCAAAAAAAAGCAACCGTAATACAGTTAAAAACTATTTTCTTCTTGTCAATGGATCTTGATGTAAATTAAAAACTTCCTATTTGCATTTACAACTTACCTTCATTTTTCAATATATCCGCAATTTGTTTCCATCCTTTTTTTATTGCTAGTCTATTTTTATAGTCCTTGTGCTTCACATCCCACAAAAATTATCTTTTCCTCACTTCACTAATCATAATTGCGTGTGCCACTTATTCTCGCGATTGAGCTTGTAAATCAAATAAATTTGATCTACCAGCTCACACGCTTGAGCAAGCGTATACGCCTAAACGCTTCAATCGTTGAACGTGACCGTTCTATTGACATCCCGTGTTTTTGATTTACAATGGTAAACGCGCGAACAAGCTTTCACTCTTACAAGCGCGAGACGTGACCGCAGCCTCAGCACTTATCCTTTAACAACAACAAATGCACTGGTTCGCTCGCCAAGTTCGCGCATATGTGCATACGTCTATGGAGCCTATAAGCAAAACGTGCACCACTATTTTGTGCCAACGTAACCCTTCCTCTAACCCTTACGGTGGTTTTGAAGTCGATAAAAGTATAAAACGGTTTCGATTTATTTTCTAAAAACTTTTCCATCTGCTGAGGGAAAACTTGATATGTTGCTGATTTGCCTGAAGAGAAGCTTCGTTTGTATAGGCCACTTACTTTCCGAATGAATTGGGCTATCCTGTTTTGTACAGAAAAAGAACACTTTGTGGGTAAAACTAATTAGTTCGATTGGCATTCTATTTAACTTGCTATCCTATCATTCTGAAAATCCCAACTGTTCAGAAATCAGATTTGCCTCTTTGTTCTTGCCGGCTAATCGGCAAGGGGTGTACAGTTTCTTCTTGCTCACTTGATAATACCGAGTTTACGAACCAAATTTTTCCTTCAATTTCAGTTTGTATCGATGATCCCATTACTCAATGTAGTTAAAGAGCAACATTCTTCTATTCAGTAACTAGCTTGAAGTCATCGTCAGCCCAGTCGTTTTGGCTGTTTTTTCGGCTGAGACTTAAATGATAGGAGTTACTACGGCTCCAAAGCATTTTTCAGAGGTTGCCAGACATGTTGCCAGATTCAATTCATTGATTCAAGTTCACTCGTTGTCGGTATATATTGATCCAAGCAAATCCTTTGCCAAAATCAAATACAAATATATTTTGATGAAAAAACTTACAATCTTTTCTTTATAATCTACTTTAGTTTAGAACCCACATTATAAAAGGAACTTTAACACTAAAACGAATTTCTGCGTAATGTCAGATTCAAGGTCCACATTAGCTGACATGTCATCAATTACGACTAAAACCAGTCTTTTCTTAATATAACGTTAATCGGGGTTGAGAGGACTACTTTTGGTACCTTATTCCTATACAGCCTATAAAACAGAAAAGTCCATGAGCTGCCATTGCTCAGTGAAATCTTTGTTCGAATTCCACCCAGATCAACGAGAGGCAATACACGAATATACGCGAGCCTAGTTTTTAAACAAATTTCTGCATTATCAAAATATTCGTGGCATGAGGACCAAGCTTGAAGACTTTAAAACTGCAGCTTTTCTGGAAAATGATCACCTGATTTGCTTGTCGGAAACTTGGCTAAATGATGACATTTCTAGTTCCGAATTTTCGCCTGCATACAATGTTTACCGCTGTGATCGTAATCGTTTGGTAACTAATAAGGCTGATGGTGGTGACGTGCTTATTGCTCAACAGCAAACTGTGCGCTAATTTTATCCCTAGTCCACCTGTTGAATATGTTGCTGTTTCCATCTCTTTGTCTCCTATATCCTCTTTGTTTGTTGCGTCCTTATATATTCCTTGTAAAATATCTCTCTCGACTTATGATAAGCTCTTTTCTGAACTATCCACTTATCTTAACATCAACTTTCCCTCGTCCTCTATCATTATCTGTGGCGACTTTAATATACCTTCTGTACAATGGGACTCTTTTTTTCTCCGCATTGTGTCCACCAACAACCTTTCTATTGCCTTATCTTCTTTTCTTTCTTCCTGTTCTCTTTCTCAATTTAACTGTTTTCCTAATGCTAATAACAAGATCCTTGACCTCATCCTATCTAACGTTGAGTCCTCTTTGTTTTTACTATCCCCTGTTCCAATACCCTACACGCACCCTGACACTCAGCATCCTCCTCTTTTTATTAATTTGTCTTTCAACTTTTCGAATCGTATTAAATCATTCACCGCGCGTCGGTTTAACTTTAAAAGAAATAATTTTGACCGCTTGTCTAATGATTTGAATTCAATTAAATGGTTTAATTGCTTCCCGGGCCTCGATATTGACTCTGCTGTATCTGAACTTTACGGTATTCTTACTGAGTTGATCTCAAGGTATTCTCCTGTTTTCAGGTCTCGTAACCCCCGTGAACCCTCTTGGTTCACCGCGGGAGTAAAGAATGCCCTTATACACAAAAATTAAGCGCGTTTGAAATTTTTGAATTCTCGGTTTGGTGAAGATTATGCTGTCTTCTCCCGTTAGCTATTCCTCATCTGTTGAATCTTCTTTGAACTCGAATAACCCTAAAGGTTTCTGGTCTTTTTTCCACTCCTTAAAAGCTTCCTCCTCTTGTCCGGACTCCCTAGTGTTTAATGCCTTTACAGCGTCCAACCTTCTTGACATTTGCAATCTCTTTGCTATGCTTTTTTCTTCTGTTGACACTATCCCATCAATTCCTGCCACTGACTGCTTTTCCGTTGATTTCCCTGCTAGTCTATTTTCAGCCGTAATTAACCCAGTTGAGGTTGATTGCTTTTGTCCTCGCTTGACTCTTAACTGTTCCCTGGGCCCGGATAATATTCCCAATTTTTTCGTAAAAAATCTTGCGTCTTTCTTTTATGTCCCTTTAACATTCTTCCCATTTTCAAATCGAGTGATTGGAACCTTGCTTCTAACTATCGCCCTATCTCCATTATTTTTTGAGTTTCCCAAATTTTCGAACGCCTTGTTTTCAATCGTATCTATGATACCCTCTGCTGTGTCTTTGCAGCGCAACAAAACGGCTTTGTAAAAGGCCGGTGCACCTCTAGGAACGTTGTTGAGTTTACTCATGCAATCGCTTCTGCAATTGACAGCAGCAATCAAGTTGATGTCATTTATACTGATTTTGCCAAAAGTTTTTGACACTGCGTAGTTTAGAATATTACTTACCATGGACTTAAATTTAAGTAGGTACTCACTATGCATTTAAATTTAAATTAATACAATATTTTAACCGAATAGAAGGATCATGACGAATAACTCTACTTCCTCTAGTGAAGAAGCTTACATTAATGGTATTCCAAAGGAATCCATTCTAGGGCCATTGCTACTCCTGATTTATGTAAACTGTGTACAAGATATGACCCAAACAAACCCCGTGATAATGTTTGTACGATACTCTTCTTTTGTGTTCTGCTAAGAACGAATCATGAATGATCAACATTGTTAACATCTTCAACTATTTGCAAATTAGTTAGTACCAGAGTAAACTCTATATGAATACAGATAAAACCAAATATAGGGTGATTTATTATGAGGTTTGGTTTTTAATCTCAAATAAAAGGCATAAAGTTGAATTCTATAATACAAATTTTATTGTGAGTCAAAAGAACAATCTATGACATTTAGTTTTTAAAGATTATCTCATTTAAATGTTGACCGTTACTATGCCGTAAATGGTCCATCATGAGGGTCCAATTTTGAACGACGCGATCCAGCATAGCGACCGGTATCTCGCGAATGATACGAGTAATGTTGGCTTCCAAAGCGTCCACTGAAGCTGGCTTCGTGTAACTCCAAAGAAAATAATCTAAAGGTGTGATATCACACGATCTAGGCAGCTAATTTAATGGTCCAAAACGTGAAATCAGGTTCTCACCAAAATGATTTCTCAGTAAGTCCATTGTTTCTCTCGCTGTATGCGAAGGAGCGCCGTCTTGTGGAAACCAGAGTTCACCGATATCACAGGCTTCAATTTCAGGTAGCAAAAAATCCGTTATCATGGTCCGAACGGTTACGTTCTTGCCAGACTCATTTTGAAAGTAATACGGACCGATGGTTCCACCGGCCCATAAACCACACGAAACTGTGTATTTCTGTGGCTGTATTGGTAGTTGTTGAAGCTCTTCAGGTTATTCATCAGCCCAAGTACGGCGCTTATTGACGTACATATGTAACGAAAATGCGCCTCATCACTGAACAAAATTTCGCGATAAAACAGCGGATTTTCATTTCATTTCACTTCCATGATGATTTGTCAAACAATACTGAATAAAAATTACATTACCTACAGTTTGACAGGAGTCTTGCGTGATCTGTCACAAAAAAGTCTATTGAAAATCAAACCTTATAATGAATCACCCTGTATATCAGAAGAGCAAAACCCCGATCAACTCACAATTTGCAAAGAGTGAAAAAGATAAATTTCCTAACAATGGACGAAATAATGACATGGTTGCATTATATAAACAATAAAAAAGACAGGCTGGCACCCATGATTGGTGCATTAAAGCAATATGAGTTCCTATCACTAAATGCAAAACTTAAAATTTTTTTTTTCCTTCTTTCCGTCCACTCTCTTCATCTCTTAATCAGTATGCACGGTCTGTGTGCATCATCGCGCCATCAAACATTTCGTCCTAGTACTTCCAGATAATTGAACATTGGTATGAGTGGAAAGGACAATTGTTATCAATTTTAATTACACTCCGTACATTAAGTTAAGTGTTTGTCTTCATTGACATGTGTCCAGCGAAAGATTTATAAAAACTGTCTTCTTCACTAAGGAGTTTTTCATGTGTGATTAAAAGTTCGCTTTGAACTCTATTATGGTATTCGCCGATTCTACCGAGTGTTCGGCAATGAATTGTATAATGCTATAGCCTGCTGTATTCTGCCCTACTAAACATGGACGTTCTATCTACATTTTTTTTTCATTTTAGAGTTAACACCGGATTCGAAAACTATATACTCTTTTGCATCATTCTACAAAATATAAAAACCCTATTTTTTTTGGAAATATGTTAAAATCAATAATGAAAAATCCTCCCATCTACAAAAAACGTCGCGATACTAAGGATAAACGTTTTATCTACCGTAAATAGAACGTTTATGCTTACAATTAGTAATGGAATGATACAACGTTTATGCTTAGTAATGCTGCCGTTATTTCGTTGCAACTTACTACTAAAAAGTCCTGCCTACTTAAAACCTATCTTCCACAACTATTTTAAAGGTGAAAGCTTTACTTTAGATGTATCTCAAGTAAATGTATTTATATCCATGTTTAAACTCTCATCCCGTTTGAACACAGCATTTAGGAAAACATAAATTATTGAATAACTCGAAAGTTTCAAAATGTAGATAGAAAACGTTTATGCTTAGTAGGACAGTATTGGGTTCATTTTCAATCTATCCGTTCGTGGAGTCGCGAGAGATAGATTTATAGCAGTCCTGGTTTCCGAGGTATTTATCACCAACACAGAATATTAGTCCATTTCAAATTATTAAAATTTTAAAAATCACTTTATCCTTCTTAAAATGATTTAATTGACGGATATTTAACAATCCTGTTCGGGTGTACACAGCAGCTGTTGGTTTGTTGGTGTTAGAGTCGGCATTTGAACATAATTTTAATTGTTTTCGAGATAAGTCTCCCAATCAACTCGACATATTGCTTTGATGTTTGACTCCATAAAATAGCTGCGTTTGTGATACTTATCATATAGGCATTAAAAATCATTAATTTAGTACTGGTTTCCAAGAACTCATATTTTATTAAAGCTGATATCATTGGTGCGACTTTATGTCTGATGTGGTTTATTTATTTATTTATTTTCAAAAAGTTCGTCTAATACAGACTAGCAGCATTTACATTAAAGATTAAAACCTTACAAACAAATCAGTTAAAGTAGGCTATTTTTAGCTAAGCTCTTTTTCAATGACGGTAAGCATAAATTAACGTCAAATTGATGGTAATCACTGTTAAAATTTCTTTTAATGGACGAAACGGGCTCATTGAAGGCGTAGTTGGTGCGATAGGCAGGGACAGATAAAATGTTGACGTGTCTCACTCTGTGAGCCTTGGTATTGAGGCCAAATAAACCTAAAAGGTGTTCAGATGAAATATTACCCATGAGGAGCTTAGCAGCAAAGATCGTTTTGAAATTTTCACGTCTGTAATGTAATGTACTTTATGTGGTATAACCATGACAGCTTTTCATCAGAATCAATTCAAGGTATCTCATTGATTCAGCTTTTTCCAAAGGAATTCCGTCGATCTGAATAAAGGGATTTATAGGACATTTGTTCGTCTGCTGAAATATGATTTAATTGGTCTTCTGCACTGAACGAAAAAGGGACATGGAATTGATGAAAATTTTCATCGTTACAGTGGCAGTTCATTGGCATATTGAACAGCTGTTCATCAATTTTATGATGCAAACCTAGCACTCACACACTGAAACAATTGAAGAAAGAAAATCATTGTCATGAAGAATGCGTACATTGTATACTTCCAAAGCCCGAATGAAAATGTTCATTGTTGCTATGAATCTCATTCTAGTTTCATTCGAATCTATTCATATTATTTATGAAAAAATTCATAATATTGATGAACGGGTTTATTTGCTTCCTGAATTAGTTTAGAATTAAGATGGACGAGTTCTTAATATTTTAAAGAAGTTCATTATTTTGATGAATAAGTTGGTAACATTAAAAATGCTTCATAAGTGTCATAATAATGAAAGAATTCAGAAAACTAATAAAACACAGTCGATTTGGGATTATATATCTTTAATATTATTATTAATCAAATAAAATAATTTACTTAAATTCTTATCTGCTTAAGAATTAGTTGCAATTTTGGTTTATATATTTATTTGCAAGGAACTCAAAAAACTTCTTTGGCAACACTTAGCTCGAAATATATAATAAAAACTGATTAACATTCACAGTTCATGATTCGTACAAAGAATAGAAAAAAGTTGGAAAAATTTAACATTGCCTTGTAAAGCTTCAATCATGTGGACAACATTGGATGATTTTGATGATTTTGCTGATTCCAAACTTGTATCACTTTTATAAAAATATTGCTCAATAAATGTCCAAAACTGATCACATTCGACTGGATAGCTCAAATTAAAGACGTAAAATGATCCCTGTGTCGAATTGTCAAATTTTTGATTCATGCTCGTCCTCTTGTGGTAGGAGGCGCAATAAACTTGAAGAATAACTAACAAAATGTACAAAAAAATACACTAAAAGACAACTCACTGAAGATAAACAAACAAACAAAAAACACCCACAAAAACAAACACGCAGCCTCAAAAACACAATCAGTAAAATTGTCTAACTGCAGTTTAGCCCAACTTTCCTTCACTTTTTTTAAAAATACTGTCAACATGAAACATGAATTAAATAGAGACTATTTGTATACTTACAGTAAATGCCCGCTTCTGTGTATGTATTTGTGCATTTGTACAAGCTAGATTTTTTGATGAAAGTTGATTTATAGCAATAATGAATTGTTCTTAACCTTCTGAAATATTATGATGAAGAATTTCATTGACATTATGAATTGTTCCTTGTATTAATGAATTTGAGGTTGATGATCTACATTCATTGTTATTATGAGAAGAATATTTTTAAGTGAGGACGTTTATAAGCACTTTACCACGCTGAAGTCACACTCATCATTTCCAGAATACAAAAGAATTATGTCATCAGTAAAGACCAATTAAGCAGACAGTTGGATATGTTGAATGCAGTTCACATACAGAGTGAATAGTACTGGTCCAAGAATTGACCCCAATGGTATTCCTATATTGATGAAACTTTCTCGACTGACGAACTGTGATTGTTTTCTCACAATCCGCCTAACCAATAAATAATACCCATATCATGATAACAATCGCTTATGAAGCCAAACCTATCAACAAAACCTTAAATGCATCTATAGACTGATACCAAAGGCAGTTGCAGCCATGTTTAAAATGCCAGTGCTTACAAAAACGTCAACGGTATTTTCAACATCAGGATTACTTAATTTAAATCAAATGATTTGCATGGAAATAGCAAAACTCTATTATAAAATATTGAATGTTGAAATAGAATCAGCAATCATTCTGAAAACAGCATCTAGGGGAGAGTGGTACAAAATGATGAAGAAATGTACCTAGAAAAATTGCCCAAAACACCCAATTCTGATAAACATCAAATTATCACTTTATGGTTGTAGATACAGCAACAGAATATGGACGATTATATAGCTGAGTTATAGTGACAAATAACACAAGCACCATGATTACATCGAAAGCACGTACATTAAATTTACACCCAGCGCCGGATTAAGCTTTATAGGGGCCCGGGGCTAAACAACGAAGGGGCCCTCTTAAGGGCAAAGAAAATCCCAACTTTTGCGAAAAGAGAATAAAATCCGAATTATTCAATGTTAAACATTTTTATTTTGACAAGTAAACATTTTTATTTTTACAGGTAATTACAATATACATTATAATTAAAAACATTTCTTTCTCGCCTTCTTTGCTGCATATTCCGCTATTACATCATCAAAATCAAGCGATCTCAGCAGCTCTTTTTCAATCTTCAATCTTGCTAAAGAGGACAGTCTTTCGTTCAGCATTGTCGATCTAAACATATTTTTTATTCTTTTTAACGTAGAAAATGACCTTTCTGTCTCGCAATTAGCTATTGGAATAGTGACTAGAATTCTGTAGGCAATATACGTATTAGGGAATACTGAGATCATGTCATTAGCGACTATCCAATTCAATACTTTCACAGGGTTCAGTAGTTCGTCAATTGCTTTATCAGATTCTTTTGAACGGTTCGAAAAGAAACCTCTCTCTTGCAATTTCAAAAGAGGAATGAATTGCTTCAACTCGAGAAAAAAACTGTTGTCTAAATCATTTGAGTAAACTTCTACAAGTTTATTTGCTTCACTGAAAGAAAAACTCTTGGTTGGTTCAACCATTTTTAATAGTATTGCAACGATTCATTCAAAATCGTTAAACGAACTACGGAAAATAGTTATTTTCACTATGTTAATATAGTTAATTTAACGATATAAAAGTAGTTGGTTCTGGTTATACAAAAAATATCACAACGTTCATGAAATCAACTGTTTTAATTGTTTCATAACCACGAAGAACAGTTGATAAATAGAAAAATATTGCGGAAAAAAATACGTATAACTGTTGCAAAACACCAAAAAAGTTGACGGCAATAGAACACACCTGTACGCAACATTCTCTGACTAAATTTAATGAATGACCAGTGCATGGAACATAAAATGCCAGTTGGTTTTTTCCGCATATGCAAGCTTGGAGTCCGTTGTATTCGCCGGACATATTGCGAGCATTGTCGTATGTCTGTGCTCGGCAATTCTCTAATTCAATAGAAAGTGTTTCAAGCAATGACAAAACATCTTCCGACATGGACTTACCCTTGTGACTTTTTATTGGTATAAAATCAATGAAGCGTTCATAAATTTGATTATTTGCATAATACCGATAATTGGTCGACATGTGAAATGTCAGGAGTGGAGTCCAGCACAAGTCCCCAATACTTTGCATTTTTTATTTCATTTATAATGTGCTGCAACACTTTTTCAGCCATAAGCTCTATAAATTCTTCGTATGTAGTCTTTGATAAATACGAAACATTTCCACTACCTTTATTTGCATATAATTTAATATGCTGTTGTAAGAACGGATCGTATTCAGCAAGCAGTTCTATCATACCCAAAAAATTACCATTGTTTGGTGAACCGATTGTTTCCGTCGTTCCACGAAATGGAAGGCTTCTTTCAGCGAGAAGTCGTATGACTGATAGAACTCTTGTAAGCACTTTTTGCAAGCAATTTTTCTCTCTGACAGATACTGTAACTAAATTCTTTTCAAATAACAAAAATCAAATGCGCAGTATGAATACCTAAAAAATTGAGTCAACAAATTGAAAAAAAACAATTTTTCTACGTTTGATATAATGTTTTTTGTTATATTATTCGTAATTTTTATTCTTATTTTTCGAGAGTAAGGGGCCCCCAGGATCCCAGGGGCCCGGGGCTGCAGCCCCTGCTAGCCCTATGGTAAATCCGGCGCTGTTTACACCACATTTAATTTTACTTATCTTACATAAAACAAAAATATTTTCACTTTATTGTTATATTAATTTCTATGACACTCACAACGCCATGAAACTCTGACAGAATGTTAAACATGTGACGACGAAGACGGTTTTCACCCAAACTATTAGATAGCGCTGATTAAAACGATAAAACACAGGGTAATCATTTTACCTCGAGGGATCGTTTTGTACCACTTTTCCCTACCGCCCTACGTAGCATAAACGCCCTATTTGATTTTTTTTTTCATTTTAAACACCGAAATTTGAAAATTCTTATCTGCTTAAGAATTAGTTGCAATTTTGGTTTATATATTTATTTGCAAGGAACTCAAAAAACTTCTTTGGCAACACTTAGCTCGAAATATATAATAAAAACTGATTAACATTCACAGTTCATGATTCGTACAAAGAATAGAAAAAAAGTTGGAAAAATTTAACATTGCCTTGTAAAGCTTCAATTTGAAAATTTCATAATCTATTACATCATTCTACAAAATATGAGAACCCTTTTATGTAAGTATGTTAAAATCAATAGTGAAAAATGTCCTATCTATCTATCTGCAACATTTAGAAGAACACAAATCTTCAAATAACTCAGCAATTACTAAAAGGCAGATAAGGCGTTTATGCTACGTGGGGCATAGTAATGGAATTGACCAACATTAGTACGCGTGGTTATCGCTGCTCCAAGAACAGCTAAAAATGATCCTGTTTAAAAACCATTTTCACTCTTCGTCAATCTATTTTCAAAGGACTATGCCCATTTTAACAGGCTTGTATACCTGAAATGATAGGGATTTAAATTTTCATTTGGTGCATAATTATAAGTTTAGTAAATGATGTAACTAGCTCGATTTGATTCTGTGCCAGGCTTCTTTGATTCATGAGATAAACATTTTCCATTTTTAAACTTGCCATAGAAACTTCAAATCAAACCTCAAATCTCAAATTCTATTGAGAGCTGTTTAAAGTTAAGGTTTTCAATGCTTCTTTCCCTAATCAGCTCTCGATATGAGAAGCGCAAAAAACGCGCTTATTATTGAATTCAACTAATAGTGAAAATAGTATTTTCTTTTAGTAACATTTTCATGATTTTTCGGGAGATTAGTAAAACAGCTATAACATATAACAAAAAGTGTATATCTACACAAAAAGTGTAAGAGCCGGAATCTGTGTCATTCTTAAATTTTTCACTATTTGTTTCCAGTTCAAACATTAGAATAAGTACCCGCACTGGATTAGTTCTAAGTACATAATTACTCGTTTTGATGTAAAATTATATATACCGACGGAGCAGTGATAGTAGTAGCTTGCCAACAGGAGTATGTTTTATATATGTAGTATGTTTCGGATGTTTCCTGAGTAGGTACTTACTTATTCTTTGTTCCATTACAACTCTCCCCGTAAGCGCATAAGCATATCAAATAATAATTAATTAATTATACTACTAATAAGTAATCAATAATAACAATAATAATAAGTTAGCTTATAACTGTATATTTAATTTTAGTGCGTACACATAATATACATTATGTGTTACTTTAGGGCACCTACCTACATTTAGTTAAATATGTTTTAATTTAAAGACCAATTTTTCCTTTAGAAGCTAGTTATATTTTAATTTCTTGACATATATCTGCCCTCTTCAGCATTGTCTATTAAGAAGGCAGATTACCCTGAAAAAGAGGGCAGATTACCATCGAAATATCGATGTATATCAAGAAATTAAAATATATCTAGCTTTTAAAGGAAAAGTTGGTCTTAAAATTAAAGTATTTGTTGAAAAGCTAGAAAAAGTTTGATCACATTAAAAAAATTTTATATGTTATTTAAGACTTATGGGATATTTGTGTAGGTTACTTTGCAGTCATAACTCATCCAGGCTTCACTTTCTTGCAAATTTATTTATTTTATTGCACCTGAACAAGAAGCAATAAATTGAAGAAGTAAACAAGAAGCAGTAGGTACAGCCGACTAGAGCATTCATTAAATATCAACTTATATACTGTGGCGAATGTATCTATCTAAATCAATTGACAAATGAGCATGAAAGCTTACAAACAAATATTATGAGAGTAAATTTTCAACCATTTTTCAAGTAGACAAATGTTGATATTGCCGCCTAGTGATTTCTGCGGACAACATGAAAGCGAGCAGACCAAAAATTCATCACAAAAGCTAAGAGCTAAATTTGAAGCTTGTTGAACTCGGGTCGCAAATACATCCTTTTACAAATTACTTTCTTCCTAGCACCTGCAAGAAAATAGCAGCTTAATTACCTGAATATGCAGAGACAGCTAACAACAATAAATTTTTGGAATAAATATATTTATCTAGATCGACGTTTTAATCTTTCAAAAACCATCCAGTGTACATAATAGTTTACCGTATTTCATACATAGTTACAGTAGCAATTCTGCATTTTTCAATACCTGTTCGTCCAATATCAAATTCCACATTCAGTCTGTTCATTTTCGGCCCTAATTGTCGTAGGTTTGGCAAGGCGATCTAAAATTGTGGCCGCTACTAATGACTTATGAATTCAAACTATTTTTAGACAATAAACATTTCTACACGCGAATTTTTAAAAAAGATTATCATAATAATTTTTCTTTAATAATCTACGTCCACTCTCTATTGTGTATTTTTCTTCAATTCGATTCAATAATTAGTCATGGCGAAAAGAAAAGATTAATCTACTTTATAGTCATTGTAATTCGTTATTAATCTGTATCATGTGATATCGCAGCCCGAAGGAAATTATCGCCCGAAATGGTGCCTAGCCGGATATCACAAAATCCATTGTTTCACTTCAAACCAGAATAATCTTCGACCATAGATTTCTACCTAGTAGTTGAAAAAAACTTTCTAATCTCATATATGTACATAAAGGTAGTTACTAAAAATTGAACTAATTTCGAATTACACAGACAATACTGTAACAATTAATGAAATTTCGAGATCAGGCAAACTTTACCGTATTGAAATAAATGCACAAGACCCTTGCGAGCTTTGGCACATTCTAATTAGATGCCAAAATGCCTCGAAAGGTAGGAGTTATCCAAGCAACTCTAGTTCGTATGGTCCTCCGTGCTATGAATCTTCCATCAGTTGGCGGCAATCCTCCCCCATTCCCATTCCAGCCGACCGCCAGCAGTTTCAACTTTCATGCATTCCGGCTGGGAACGATGGCTCACCATGGATGACATGCCCCAAGTTTAGCTGCGCCCCCATCTGTTCCCCACCACAGAGATCAAAGTACGGACTTTCTCTTTCAATTCCTACTCCAACGAACATGCCGGAGGTGGTGTCTATTGGCATAATGGCTTCAAGCACCGCCCACCGAGCACCTGAAGCTCCGCCTTCGAGTGATATGCTCCCCAAAGTGCTGCCTATTTGAACATTCAGTCAGCCTCGGATTTGCACTGTTGGATACCAATACCGTTCAAATTGGTTGCGAGGAGGAGCTTTTCACTGTTTGCACTTTCTCGACTGATATTCTATGGATAATTCTTATCAGAGTAAGTCCGGCCTATGCAGAGAAATGTCGAAGAGAGTGTTAAACTATAGAAAGACAAGTGCGGCCCCTACCAAGCTCTGTTTGACGAAGAGGTGTGTTTGATTGCGCAGGATCTGGTTCCTGCGCTTTTGCTGCCGGGCTGATGCTCGGCTCGTGTAATCGAAGACCGGCACAGTATCTGGTTCGGGCTCGATGTTTGCTGGAATAAAATTAGTATCTGAATTCGGAGTGGAGTGGCGTGGCGGGCGAGCGGTTTGAGCGTGAATCTCTGTGGGCCGTTCTTAGCAAGCAAGAACGTCGGAGTAGCCGAGCGGACTCATCCCGTGCTATCGGGAAGAGGAGGTGTCGACTCGGCAGGCTGGACTGGCTGGGGAGTTTTTAGAGGGAAAATATGCGAAACGTGAATGAAACCAGTTGGCAGTTGAACGTGAAGAAGTTGAGATCGTTGGTACGCAGAATCTGTGTGTGAGATGTGTCGGCAAGTTGCCCCTGGCGGACGTTTTCTACTTGACGTCGCCGTGTTGACAAAATAAGGACAACGTCAAGTGAGACAATAGCGAAGACGAAAACGTAAATAAATGTTCGTATGGCTCCTTGGCATCGTATGATCGGTCTTTGGCGGCGGCAAGCCGCTCTCCCTTTTGTTTTTCTTCGTCCTGTCTGCTCGTAATCTTCGTTTGATTTGTGTAATTTCCTTCGTTGTCAGCATCGTGTATCCGGTGTAAGTTTGGCCGTTTGATTTTTTAACTGTTTGTGCTCGTTTATCGTATACTAGTGTCTTGCTTGAGTTTGAATAATTTATGTTTCCCAATTGTGCTCGGGATATTGCAGAAAGAAAGAGTATGATTTGTGCAAAGTGAATTTTATTAAAATGTGCACGGAATACTAGTGTTATGTCGGAGAGTGATACCTGAGAATCGTGAAAAGTTGAATTTACACATGCTTGTCTCAGATCTGTTGTCAAATCGGATGTAGACAATTGGTAGAAATTTGTGGTGAAGTCGAACTTTTTCGTCGCGATGACAAAAGGTGGAGTACCACCCATTGCCCACCCTCTGACGAAATCGGAACCATGTCGACGACTGACGATAAGCTCTGATAAGTGCTGCATTATTCGAATTCTCGTGCAGAGCTCCGACGACAGCTAAATCAAGGACACACGGACATTACTTCTAGAACCCCTACACCACAGAAGAATTGCAAGTGGTAAGGGGAGGAAATCGTAGCAACCCTTGTGTTTTTGTTGTCCTTTTCGACTTTGATAAACAGTCACTGGATTGATAATACACATTCTAAACGCTCATTTGAACATTTCTTTATTTTTGGTGTGTTTTTGTTTTCGTTTCGTCGAATCGACATCCTGTTGCGTTTTATTACTTTGTTCTCGGAAATTATCCTCGTTTATTTGAATGGACTATCAAATGTGTCTGGATTAATGTGTGACGAAAAATGCGAGTGTAACCGAATTTTCGCTGCTACGAATGCGTCTATTTACTTGAGACCAAATTTTATTCTTCCACTTATAAGGAAATACCTATGCAGTGCGTAATAGAAAAAAAACCGAAATTATATGAATAATGCTGACATATTTGAAAGATATGTTATAATCGAATGTCATACCTACTTGGTGAAGAATTAAACGTTTGAATATCTTGAAAATTTATTCAAATTATCAATAGTTCTGACAAAACGGATTTCGCGGAAGATTGTACACAAAGGTACAATCATAGAATAATTGAGTTAAATGACGATGGCCGCATACGCTCAATTTGGCTATGGTTATCCGTCGGCAAGCCAGGTGAGCAATTCATATTTGTTCTCTAGAGTACATACTAATTTTCATTGTTACACATCCTTTTTTGCATTATTTTGATTTTAAAATATTTTCGTGTTGAAAAGTTCTTATGATATGCACTTGCTTGACTGTACGTACATTCGATTAAGGTGAGCAATTCCGAAAAAAATAAAAACAGCTAGTGGTCATAAGTGCAAAATATAATAGTCTTAAAATGGACAAATAGATGAATAAACATAAACTGCCTATGTTAAACGAAAAATATCCCGGTTTCGTACTTGTTTTTCTCCGTCAATTTGTCGTAACCTGGCATGAAGCTTAGGAGCTATCTATATTCTGGTTTATAGTGATTGCAATGTATGATGCACCAAAATATTGAGAGAGCGAAAGAAACAGGTTTTAATAAGACATTTAAGGGACATTAAAACTCTTACATGTACTCTCGCTTTTGTAATTGATATTTTTGATCAAGGGTATGTTGCTTTCTATTGAACAGTAAAATTTGCATGCGGATTATTTGCGCTTCGCAGTCTTTCTATGCTTAGAAGAAGAATAGAAAGCTCGGATGAAGAATAGATTGCTAGTTATCGTAATAATACAATTTTTCAAAATAAAACCAATCAGCTATGAAGCTGGTATTTTGGTTTGTGCTGAATTCCGCCAGTTTTGATGCGCTTGAAAATTATTTCAGACACCTGTAACTATCCACATCTGTTTAACAGAGATGACTATTTTATCTACATAGTTTCTTCTAATTGCAGTCACATTGTTAGTTGGAAAGACCTCACAACTAATATCCGCCATATCACAAGCCTGATTCATTTCTGTCCGAGTCCAAGGATAAACAGTTTTTGAACTTGTGGATTGTGGCTATTTCGGCATTTATTATAAAATTTTTATCGTCAAAATTATCTAAACTACCTAACTTGCTTCATGTATATGACATTATAATTGGCCCTTTGCAATTAAACCACCACCACTAGGTTGTTTTCCAGGATGTTTTCGTAGTTGATTTTATTTTATTCGTGAATTTTGGTTTGTTCCTTTTGGCATTTGGTACGTCATGTCTTGCTAATAACTCCAATATTCCAAAGAATAGATGCAGCGTTTTGACCGCAATCAAATCTTTACGTCAAATGCTCTGCTGTGTTTCTACTGGACTGAAAAGAATAAAAAAGGCTATTGGGTGATTGGCCTAAAGGTCGGCCACCTTTCCCCTTAAGTTCGGTGTGCTGCAAAAAGGCATCTAAAGTAAGTACTTTAGATATTATTCCACGTTCGATTTCGTTTTGACGAGTCTGATTTTTGTTATGAGACAAAAAAATTTTGTGTTGCCGATTTTTGGAGCAGGCTGACTTTAGCAGCATTTACCCTACATTACTGGATTCCAAGCTCCTGAATCATAAAACTTTTATAGTTTTCACAAAGCTGATTTTCTCAGCAACTACACATCTATTTGTATTGTTGTTTGATAGGTAATCTCCATTTTCTCAAATCATACTTATAATTAACTAAAGAATGAAGGAAATTTTTCATTGTGGTAGTTTTGGCTGATTAAAAGGTTCGAAAGAAATGCATTTACTTACAGATATCACAAATCTTAAGATTCATAAACATTAAAAATAAAATTTTTTAAGTATTGTAATTCATTTCTCAATAAACTTATGCTCAAGCAAAGAATTCAACAAATAATCGACAAAAATAAGCAGATCATCGAGTTGACTATTTGCTATAGTTTATGTTAGACCGCACAGACTTTTTAGATATTCCTTTCCTTTGATTTAAAAATCTTCGCCTTACTAGCCTTGGTATGTAGATATATACTGCAATATTGATTTCTAGTGCGCAGATGATGTGAAATACAGTCAATTATTGTCTATAGTATTTTCTCTGTTATTGTTAAGTAGGTGAACAGCTGAGTTAGTTTAGTTTGTGGAATGAATAGTTAAAGAATGAATCTAAGCCATTTGACTATCTTTGTTTAAAATTCCGAATTTGATCACGACAATTGTATTCGTAATAATGAGTAGACATTGGCTCTAGGACAATGATTGTGACTGTCATTACATTAAAAATTGACATACATGTACGTCTATCAATCTTTCTGTTTTGAAAGAGGATATAAGATAATCCTTTACTTATTTCATTTGAGAGTTAAATATGAACATTTTCGTTTGGCATCAGCCAAAAATGATTTGGCCACTTATGCAAAGCATGTTTTCTGGCAATGTCATATGACATATGTTTTTCATTTACCTTGATTAGAGTGGGGCAGATCCGCTGACAGAACACGTTAAATGACATAAATAGTGCATTAATTAATGTATGGTTCTGTACTTTTCGTTATGTAGCGGATATTTACAACACTTTTCAAAGGTATTGGCTATATTGTGGCTGTGCTGTACCTATTTCGCTGTTTAGTGCTGAATATTTTTTTTACTGTATAACATGTATAAAAGATGCTGTTAAGTTCAATGCGATAGTATTTGCATAAACTTATGTATAACACATGTATCAATATTTTACGTTGATTGATGATACTTACAAAGTGCTGAGAATTCGGCATACCTAATGACAAAATTTTCATATAGGATACAGGTCTCGCAGTATCACCCGAACACTTGTTGAACGATGGTTTTTGAATCATTCCAAAACAATTTTCAATTCAGGTGCATAAACAATTTTCAATTCAGTGACTTGACCCGAAATGTATCTTCCCTTCATGCACCTTCCACTCTCCAAAAGAAGTATTCAGTAATTGATTTTGCGAATCAAAATATCTTTAGCAAGCTAAGATTTTTTTCTTAAAAATTTTGCGATTCAAAATATCTTTAGCAGCCTAAGATTTTTTTCTTAAAAATTTTGGATCATAAGTCGTGTTCCTTAAATTAGGTGCGTTTTTTACAAACCGCAGCAGATCAAATTTTGTGAAATCGAAAATAGCACCTATTGTTAAAATTACATCTGCTTGGAATGAATGGCGATCAATAACGACTTTCCAACATATTTATCACATCTTTTGTCTGGAATACGAACAATTCAGTTCATATGCCAAATTAGGTACTCGGAAAAAATTTTTAGTATATTTTACCCAATTTTATGTATCACTTATCCTATAGTGTATAGGGTATATATGGACAATGATCATTTATAGTATTTTTAGACATAGTTGCATAGCAGAACTCTATGAGATATTTTAATATAGTTTTATGGCTAAAGTTTCCATAACCTATAAGACTTTCGTCTGAGAATTTTACCGAACGTAGAGATACACGATAGCATTTCTTACAATAACTTATGTGATAGCATAACATATTAAACATTCCCATGTTTCCTTGAACAAATCACCAGTAAGCATAGCCTCAATTGCCAGTATGCATAGCCACTGCACTGCATCGTTCATGTCGCGTTTACACGCATAGCAAATGTTGGCGAGCCGAGTGGATAAATGGTCACCTTGTCTACTCTCGCCTGTTTTTTTTTACATGCGAAGACATGGAGGGAAATAATTTCAGAAGTTCTTCGACGAAACGTTCGCCATATGTGTAAACGAGGCATTAGACTAATTTCTAAAGACACTGCATCAGATGGCATTTGTTTGACAGTAGCTTACCGGGCAAGAGCAATTTTAATTTGCGTGATAATTTGGTTCGTATTATCAAAGTGAAAATGGACGAGAAATTAATGGAGCAAGTGCAAGAAAAATAATTTTTATATGACAAAAGAAAAAAAAAAGAGAAAAAAAATATATGACTGCTTTCAATGTGCTTTACAATGCGTATACTGTTTCGGCACTGCACTGCGTCGCAATATGTTTCTGACTTCAAGTTTCATTTATTTACATACAACGTGCAACATAATATAAGAACTTCACAGCATAACATTCATATGAGTTATATCGAACAGCGGACCGAACACCGAAAACACAAATTTATGTTGATCACTACACTACACTACACTAAAATATACGATATAAAAAAAAAGATATTCAAATAAGTAAAATTTTGCTATATGGCATATGAAACTTCTATGATAGAATAAGAGACAACACTTAGAACGTAGATACAACATTAGATCAGGAGCGTTACGATACCTTTTGCAATGGATACCATATTGTATGGTTGAAATTATTTTAATAATATGAACAATGCGTATAAAGAAAATAAAAGTTTGTTGCTATTTATGAGGGAAACGACCATACTTTTCTGGAAACAGAACCTTTTAATATGTAGTTGAAAGCCATTACACATAGTAAGATATTCTTAATGTTGCTCTTAGTATGTGGCTATGAAAAATACATTTAAGTATCGTGTGGTTGAACATATATATGCGAACTTTTATTGCGAAATAATGCATTTATCCCCCAAACTCAGTGTTATTAAATTATAGAAAATTTTTCTCGGTGTCCTATAATTCCTAAAATTTACAGATTTAAACAATTTTAGGGGAAAATATTTCCTACCAGCTTAAAATTTAATATATCTACCTATTATTTCAATGAAAATAGCAACTGAATCTAGATAGCGTTAATTCCATCTATAGCGTTCCTTATGGTTTTTTTTGCAGGAGATTTATTCTTTATTTGGTTAAATACGCATATTTTTTCCTGTTTATTAAAATAATGGCAATGGTAGGGAATAATACACGTGATTGCTTGGTTGCATTTTGCTTACATTTGATATCATTAATTAGAATTTCGCGGCGAATCGACGAACTTAAATCGCCGCGAAATTTTAATTAATGATTATTTTCCACCACCTCATTCCTTATGATGGTTTTCAGATTTTCGGGAAGAAATCTAAATGCGATCGTGAAAATTTAATTTCAAAAGATGTGCTTCACTTAATTAATTCAAGGGAGGAAAGTAGTTTTTAAACCATTCTTGCAAATTTACTACATTCTTAAATCCAATAGAATTATTCAAAAGTAGGTTCCTTCCCGTGATTTGGTGTTAATGATGGGAAAGAAATTTCGTCCTCACATTTCCCTAGTTTTTTATTTACCGAATGTGCGATACGGATTTTTATTTATTGTAAGTTTCTTTGAATTCTTGATTTTGCAGATTTTAGAAAAAAAAGTTCTTGAAGAAATCATCCAACATTACAACAGGATATCAAGTTACCGTCTTTGACAAAGAAACTTATTATCCGTTCTTCGTGACATTGATTTACCGCTAACTTTTAGGACGAAAAATGACGATTTTAACTTAAACGCGATTTGTTATTATCGGTTTAGTTATTTAGATTGCGGATTTGTATTAATAAAGAAAGACACAGGAGTGGGACTGAAATAGAATTTTGTATAGACGTAGAGAAAATTATATTATTTGTTTCGCATATTGCATACATTTTACATATTTTGCATATATATTGCATAAATGACATATGCTCGAACTCTCTGTTTGTTTGCATAACACTTATTGCCTTAGAGCTATCTTACCGAAACAAGATATCTTATCAACTGGCGATCCTCCTTACCGAAACAAGCCAAATATCTACTTTGTTCACTTATCAACAATTCCGTAGCAACACGATTGTACGGTTAGTCTTGAGCGAATTGCATTTCACGATCAGTGCAGGTTTTTAGTTTTGCGAATTATTTACCAGTCGTTGGATAACCGTGTATAGAGTAGTAAGTGAAATGATCATTATTATTACAAAGTCCAAGCAATACCGAAAAAAATCATATAGAGAAGTTCAAGAGTGAAAAGTTGCATTTTCAAGCTTGTAATAAAGAGATAGATATATTTTTAATATTGCTTTTTAGTTGGTTATAATTTCTAATCAGGTTAAATAAGATTAATATTACTTATTTAACGTACTGTGTATTTCGGTACTTATAATTAGATTCGATGTGAAAGAAAACCACAATTGACTCAACGTTTGAATACTGTTGGATACAAGAGTAATATTAAAGAAAAATATGATTCTATGAATGATTCAAATATCAATCCAGAAGATGAAATGAAGTATTGTAAAGTAGGTAACTTCCTCAAGATTTGATATTTATACAAGCACTTGACTCTGCCAATCAATATGAAGAAACTGGAAACAGTGGGATTGCCTATAACTGAAGCCATGGAACTTGTGGACGATATTATTAAAAATATGAAAAACCTACCCGGAATTCGCGGAGAAAAGCTGCATCAAAAGTCGATGCTGTTTGAAAAAAATCCAGGATTTGACGTTATAACAAAATTCAGCAACATTTTGAAGGGTGTGCCTGTTGAAGAACCAAAGAAGATCCAGAGATGCCACTTGAGGAAATTCAAATATGCTCCAATTACTTCTTATGGTGTTGAAGGAGCGTTCTTTGCTCAAAATTAAAATTATCAGACAAACAACACAAACTTGCATTTCCTAATCTGGAACATATTGAAATGCAAATTATAATAAAAAAGTATAATGTCTTGCAGACTTTGCAAATTGCATATATTTTGCAAAACTATGCATATTTTAAAATGTTATCATAAAACAATTAAGAAACAAATATTTGATTTACATCTCTATTTATTACCTCGCTAGTCTACAAAACACTTAAGTCCATAAACATGCGCAGTCTAATTATTATCAATGAGCAAAGTTTCTTAACTATGCAGGTAAACAAGCACCCCAATGAAGCCTCACATTAGATTCCCGGGTACAATGACTTGGCTCGTTCTTGTTGATCGCGAGTTAATTAATCCAACTAGAATGCAAGTTGTTCGAAAAGCAATATTGGTAGATGGATACCTGTACATGTGCACCAAATCTTATAAGAAACAAAATTATGCCCGTGTAGGAAATGCACCTATTGTACCCAGGTGCTTCCATTACGCACAATCAAGCTACAACAGTGGATGGTCAATGGATCGTACTGTTATAGTTGTTAAGCTTTAGAATTCCAAACTGCAAATAAGATCGTTTTAATCATATTCTTTCAGTGTATTTGGTTTTATTGATACTTTCAGTGTATTTGGTTTAAAGCAATGCTACGAGGCAGTCTTCTTGTTGCAGGAATGCGTAAATAATCTATTTTTATTCAGGGTTTTAATGTATAAATAAATCGTATTAATGTTTTTGAACTAATTCCTTGAGCAAATATTACATCTTCGGGAGCTCTTTTATATGTCTTTGATTAATAGAAAATCCGAAATCCCGTTGATATTGTGTAAAACTTCCTGCAGCTTCAACACATGATAATTTTCGCATTATTCAGGTTTTCATTTAAAGGAAAAATCCTCTAAGATCCAATGAGACCATCACATGATTGGCTTAGTTAAATTCCAATAAACACAAAGAATCGCATAGTATTAGAGAGCAGTATATTTGCAGTATAATCGAGAGCGATTGAGGTCAGAGTAGTATGATTAAAAAACATTTAGTGCATATTGCTTTCAAATGATGTCGGTTCATCTAATGTGATTGAATTACAAAAAATGTACATTGTAGATAATAAAATTTTGGCTGAACTTATACATCATCATGTCAAAATATTTGTGATCTGAAAACCTTCAAAATAATAAATAACCCTAAAAGTCGGGAGTAAAGAAATTACTTCTGAGAAAATAGAGGTTTTCTGGTTGTTATTTTCTCTTCAAATTCTCACTTATAACCGTATAAAATATTGAAAATTAAAAAAAAATAAACTAAAGAAAAAATATCTGAAAACTAATAACGTCGTCAAAAGTTGAGATCAATTAAATATGAGATTGACGTCGTTAGAAAATAATCATTTTATTTCAGACTTAAGCAAATTTATTGGAGAAAAGTTGTAGCAGAACAAAAAGCTAATGCTATTTAATACTCTCTGATTAATACTCTCACCACAACTAAGTATCATATTCTTTGATTAAATTTTTAGCTAAGACATATATATAAAAGTTTAATTTAAAACTAGGCAAAACAAAATTCAGTACAGTAAAGCAGCACTAAATGGTTAAACTTACTCGATCTTATCTTCAGTCAGCTAGTTTTGTAATTTAGAATATCCGATTTATTTGGAATTTGATCTAAATTTCTTATAAATTCAATTCCGCGTGTTCCAGTTGTAATAGAATGCCAAGTAAAGCTACGCTCATTATTATTGCAAACATAAATAATAGCCCTTAGTCACATCGGGATGCATAAGTTGGACTGTAATTGTCATTTTGAATGAAGTTTCAGCATTTTCGATGATTGTTTATAAAAAAACATATGTTTTCATTTAACCTAGTGGCTAGATCACGGGCTTCTTGTGTGTGGGGTCCCTGCTTCGAATCCAGGTACGGGCGAATGACTGCACACCGAGCTTTGAATTCAGCTAGCTCTGAATCTGAGTTAATCAGGGGTAAATTGAGTGGTGGAACGAATTAATCACTCTACGCCCTCTACATTGACTGTAAATTTGTGATGAAGCTCTCTACCAGCTTCAATCCCTAGATCCGTACGAGGGCTGTCGTAAGATTACTACACCTTTTCAATTAATATAACTAAGAATCAAAAATAACATGGCACGGATGAAATTCCACCAGTCCGGAAATGAAACCTTCTAACGTGAAATAATGAAAATGCAAGTCAAGATTAAACTAAATGGAATTTGCCTCAAATTAACTTCATATTCACTCATGTTACACGAAATATATATTTAAAATCGTATATGTAATTAGATGCGATATTCCAGTATTTTTAAATAAATTATTGAATGGCAAAAATTAGGTTAAGTAACTCGAGTACTGAGTCCTACTGACTAATAATAGTGTTACTCATCGACAGTTGTTCGACTCTCTAACATTCGGAAAAATAACGAAAACAAAAGTCCCAATATTTTCGATACTTATACCCAAACGCCGAAATACCAAAGTAAAGTAAATGTCCACATCGACCGATAAACTTACGTGCACCGTCCCATTATTGTCGAAAATCCGTTATCTTGTTTCCTGAAAAACTAATATTCGAAGCACGTTTGTGCCTAATGACTGATTTCGATCGATATCAGTGTCGGCGAGCCGGCTTAGATCTCCTTTCATTCTAACTAGACAAAAAAATTGAAAATTAGGGTAGACTGCCTTGATTTAAGTTTGTTCAATTCATATTTAAGCTTAGATGTTGGAAAGCGAACCGAATGTATTGTACGCTAACATGGAGCTACGAAAACTAGATACTAATCGTACGCTGTTCAAATGAGATAAGTAAATACTAGGGAAAACTGGTTCTGACTTATCTGTGGCGGCAATATTAAAAACGCATGGCGAAAAAAGTATCGGCATTACTTTTGAATGGGTGGAGGTAAAGATTAGGCTAGAGATGGCATTGCAATCACTGCAATTAAAATCAGCTTGATACTGCACAAATAACTTTTACATACATAAGTGAAGGAATAAATTCTAGGTGTGCGTCTTTCGAGCTAGGTACTATTAAAGTGTTCTAAACTGTGCTCCTAATTCGAATCACGTTTATTATGGCAATGTGCCATAGTATAAGTAACTAATGTGGATGAATTAATTTGTATATGCATATTTATGAATTTCATGGAACTTCGTACGAAAGCCGAATCTTTTTCACTGGTAAAAAATGCAGAGAAATGCAAAATGTCCTTGAGCTTGAGCAAATTTCACCTTCATGGCTGTACTTGTCTATTTTGGTGTCGACTTAATATTCGGTGACCAGTTTTGAGGCTATTCCTCCGCGAGTTAGATAATATTTAATGAATTTTTGTGAAATATTAATGAGCTTATCAACATATCAGGAAATAAATCTCAAGACATTTCCTACTTTTTCTTTCAGTAACATTCTATGTTAGCTAATTTTTCAGTTATCGTTACATTTCTAATGTGCTAGTGCGCAAGAATTTTTTTATACCCTAGCAAAACACCATCAAAATCAACTCATACACCTTGCAGCATCGAAACTGGTAGGTATTAATACTTGTTATTAGTGAGGTTTAAAGCAAATTACATAATTCATACATATTCTGTTCCCAATTAAAATTCTTGTAATATCGTTGTTTGCGGAAAAAATGCTGTGTATAATTTTGTTTAATTAATGATTTGCCAAACATTCGAGCAAGGAATCTAGCTGGAAATCTGAATTCGCTTGCTGAAGCATCTGCGCAAGGTTTTATAAGCGTCGCAAGCAAAAATTCATTCCACGTTCTTACAGCATTCTCTTATTCCTCAGCTAATTAATTTATCACAATCCTTAGGTCGAGGAAGTTACTGTAAAAAACGGAAATACTTCTCGATATCCTTCAAAACTCTTTAATTCTTATAAATATTCATATATTTCCATCGATCCGACATATATTCAACAGCTTGTCATGGTGCAGACTGTAAGATCCAGAGGAACGCACATATATTAGAGGTGACTAATTTCAGCAGTGTTTCGAAAGTTTTTCTTGTAACAAAATATGAGAATCAAGCCTTTTCCGTTATTCATTTTCCTACACTTGGATATGCTGGCATCGACGTATATATTGTCTGTTTGAAACGCACATTTCAGAACTATGTGCATTATTGAAAACCGCACAATGTGTCTGTTGCTATCCTAATGATCCTAGAGTGATGCTCAAAAGTATTTTGTTACAAGCTCCAAATTTTTCGTAAAAAGAGGATTTAAAAAATGATGTACTGGATCGAAAATTGTCGCATTCCAAAGTAATAGAAATATACACAGTATTTTATTATTATTATTGACTCTATTATTTGCGAAATTTCGCTGCGAATCCGGCAAAATCATAGAGATACATTTCATTAATTTAGTTTCACTCTAACTATAATGCAAAACAAACTTCTCTTAAATCTTGATGGATAAGCACAATATTAGCAGCAGTGTGATAAGATGCTCAAAAAACCAAAGTCGCATGATTCCCACCATAGCTTCATAATGTGCTTGTTGGACCTTCCGTTAGTTGTCTGCCTTCATGTCGAGGCAGCAGGAAGCGAAGAACTTGTCAAAAAGTGACCGTGACAAAACGATCTGACAATGTGCAGGTATTCTGTTCACGATGATCATGCGAATGTCTCGGATGCAATCACACACAAGAAAACTATGTACAACTCCGAACTTATGACAAGATTCCTTATTGTCCCCAGGCAATTGATAAGATTTGATCAAGTGGCGATCGATTGCACTTCCTCGCCTTCGATCCTGTTCGAACGTCGCGCTACCGAAGAGCTTCGTTTCGATGGTTTCCATGATCGGAGTGTGTTCGCAAGTTCACCACATAAAAATCGGGTGGATGCAGTTTGCTACTGGACTGGAGGCTGTTGTATGTGCAATTAATAATTCATAAATCTCCGATCGAAACTGATGAACGATCCAACCGTTCTCGACAGTTTCTTTTGCGCCGCGAACTCCGCGTGATTGTTGTTTCATCGTCGAATTGGTTTTTGCTTGTTGTGTGCTGTGAACCGTTCCGCAGTCGATTGAAACTCCGGACGTTTCGAAATAAATTCAATTCGAAACATTCTTCGATTCTGCACGGTTCAAGGAATGGCTCGGATCTGATTTGTCTGAACAATGTGCGATTGACCACTCGATCGATGAGCCTACTGATCATATCAATAGATAGCTAGCGAAATATGATAAGAACTATTGCTTTATTGGTTTTTATGCATTCCATAAAACTGAGATGCCAAGAGTATCATTCATAAGGCAACAAGCGTCTGATTGCCTTCTGATCGAAGAAGGCATTAAAAGATGTGAGCAATTTGATGCCAAGTGTATGATTACGAAGCGCCGGCACAGTAGTAAAACCATTTTTTTGGTGTTGAGCTGAGTTACTGGCTCGTATAGTGTGGACTGCTACGTCGGAAAGCGGTGAAAAACACGAAATCAAGGCATATAGTTTTATGATTTATAGCTCATTATTCGATTGTCATGAGAATAATAAATAATTATGAAATTATGAGAGTTTGTCGAGACGCAGGTTTATTTTATCTCGTCTGTTGTTTTTAAAATGTCAGCTTAAGCAAGTCGATATGGAAAGAACTTTGCTTTGAAGGATTTGATTATTTCTGATGAAAAAAAGGAAATGCGACTACGTATGAATAAGTAAATATATACTATGGCAGATTTGTTCAAATAATGATTTTTCTTCGAACGTCAAAACTGAATCTCATTACATGCATATATAGTATATTTATGGTTTTTCTATTTAGTGAAATTTTACATTGGTTTTAACTCTAGTTTGTGTCAGAAATATCGTCAGATCAATAGATAAAATTCATTTTATCTATTAATCTTACTTAATTCTTTAGCTATGTCGTAAACTTGTTTACGGAAGTGGGTAAGCAGTCGTTGCTGGGTTTGTGGTCCCTGGTTCCAACCCAGTCGTAGACAAAAACGGTGATCATGAATCCGGATTTGTGTTGGCAAAGCAATAAGTCGGTCTAATCAAGAGTAAACTGAAGCGAAGAAACCTAATCAATACAAACTCTACAAAATTCAACCGCCAGACCCGTGTAAAACTAAACTATGAAGTTTAAAATATTTCCCAATAACTGGTCGTTCATAGATTGAGTAAAACTTTAAACCGATTTGTTCTGATGTTGAAAATATTTTCAATATATGAAAATAACTAATGAATAAAAGCGAAAAATTTAAATTTTCTGGAACTTGATGAGTTTTGAGATAATAAAAGATAATAGGAGGGTGAATTACTTATTGCGACGAAATGAGGGTAGTTAGTATGCACGATTTATAGTTATTCAAAGAAATTTTAAGCATGGTTAAATGGCAGCATTGGTTCTTCACTTATTGTTTATAATCTAAAACTCATCTCAAAAACTTGTTGTCGCAAATCACTGAAAATCAAAAGAAAATAAGTCGTTTAGCATATAAACGAAAACATCAATTAATTTTTCGCATGACAGCACATAAATATTTCGCTATAGTTAACACAGGACATTTCGGCACATGAACATTTTCATCAGAAGCTTAATCATAATATCAAATTGGCTAGATGTCCGCGCGGGATTCATTCGATATCAAAGAACAGTGGACGTGCATGATGTGTATATTATAAGCAAGCTACTGTAACGGCATTATACTCGAGCTCTTAAAATTCCGCGAATCTTAATCATTACCGTGAGTGATTCGGTGTTAGCTTTGTTATTTATTTCTATAGTGCACAAAAATAGTAGCACCAATTAATCGCAAAAATGTTTCCAGCTGCATTTGAAACCGGATAAAGGATTTATAAAAATATTTTTGCATTCATTTTGAGGAACGTATCAAGGACCCAATAAAATAAAAAATATTTACTGAAATAGTAAGATATTAAATTGAATTTGAATCGGATGTGACCTGGTGAGTTACACAAATGATCTTAAATATTTGTGGTTTATCGAATTTGTGGTACAGCTTGCTGTTCATTGTCGATTTTTACCGTATTTGACTTGACTGACTCTGCTGCTTCTTCTCCGCCAAAACCTTATTAATTTTTAAAGATTTATTATCGAAAGTAATAGCTAAATACTTGCAGCAAAACATAGTTATAATAACTTGAAAACCAAGGCTTTTTTGCCTTATGTATGGCAGCTGTTATCGTTTTAGCAGCTGCTAAAGTTTGTTTACATAGTCTTAAACATAGTGTGAAGAATTGCCGTGGACAGATTTGTATCGCTGAAGCGTCTACAAATCGTGGAAATTTATTTCCGAAATCAGTGTTTAGTTGTGCAAAACTCAAAGATCGCTTCGTGAATTTTATGGTCCGCATAATCGTGCATCAGCACGTGATTTTCGCCACGTAATTGCAAATTTTCGCAACCACTTCACGTTGCTAGATCCTAGGCCAACAACAAGATTGAGAACAGTGCATTCTGAAGAGAATGGAAGCCATTGTTGCTGACAACCCAGATTTGTCGATTCGCAGGCGACCGCTAGAAGTCGAGATTTGTCCGTCCACTTTGTGCAAAATTTCGGGCATGGATCTCGGTCAAAAGGCTTCCAAGATATAATTGGTGCAATATTCAAAGCCGTGTGTCCATCACATGCGTCGCACTTTCGAAGAATGGGCCAAAAATCAATTGGAAGTTGATCCTCTGTTTTGCGGGATAAATTTGTTCAGAGACGAAGCTCAATTGTGGCTCGATGGTACGTCAATAAGCAAAATTGCCGCAATCTAGAGCAAGGAAAATCCCCGCCAAGTCATAGAGAGACCGTTGCATTTGCAAAAATGCGCACTATGGTGTGGACTGCATGCTGGCGGTATCATAGGGACATACTTCTTCAAAGATGAACACGGCGAGCGCTTTAGTGTCAACGGCGAGCGATACAGAGCGATGATAAAACAGGTTTTGTTCCCAAATCTGCGTCGTAAGGATGTGAGAGATATGTAGTTTCAACAAGACGACGATACGTCAAATTTTTAAATAATCTCTGTTAGTTTTAATGCTTTGCTTACGGGACATTGTTAGGTTATAACATCCGACAATAGTTATTTCTTAAACCAAGCACTGGAAGCCAGCAATTGCTAAGTGCTATAATGCATCCCGCAACAGTTGGATTTCATGGTTTGGAGCGAGTTCAAATTTCGCTAGAGACCAAGGCTGCCACTGTTTTTCGGAACTAGATTATCGATATTATGAGTCAAAGCGAAATCGCTAATTAATGTATGAAAAACAGGAAGCTAAGACTAAAGACAGACGACACAAGTTAATTATCATTAACACAATGATCATTGAACGCTAATGATAATTTGTTTGGAGAGTGACACACGGCTACTTGAATGAGGTTGTTTAACAGCTGTAGGTTGTTTGAATTTGAATGGTATTATTTTGACAGTTATTGTTTATCGAAACACATCAAAAAATCAGAAATTAGTACAAGTTTTACTGCGAATGAGCCTTTGTGTAAAATTATGGAAATTTTACACAAAAAAAGTTTAATCACGATAAGGAAGAAAATATAAAATGTTCATGAATTGAAGAAGAGAATACGAAGAAATGTGCAAAAAATGAAACATTTGCATACCATATTGTAATATATTCGAAATAATATGTTTATGTTTTTGACAGTTAGAAACTACATTGTTTCAAATGCAATTTCCCGAATTTCCCCAGTAAATTTCATAATCTTCCCCGTAGATGGTGCGACAATCGATAAGAGCAAATGAGCATTAGCTTCCAAATGATAATTCGTAGAACCTCATTGATGATGTTATAAATGATGATTAACCATGACACACGTAATGGATAATGATCATTGGGCTCGAAATGATAATTAACTTGTGTCGTCTGTCTAGGCTCTAACAATTTATTGACATCGCATTAGAGAAATCTAAGTCAAAAATACGTCATCTCATTCCATTGGCATTTGTAAACACTTCCGTTTGGATAAAAAAGTTTACTGTCAAACGTTTATGCGAACCGTGTACACCACTAAATAGATGCACTAACACAGTAGTTATAGTGTCGAATTTGAATTTGTATTCTCGCTTCCTAATTGCACTACATGAGCGTTTGCCGTTAAATAAAAACGGACCAAATTTCACAAATGAATGCATTAAAATCGTTATAAAGAACAAATTGCCGCACTTAATGAAAACTCAGCGTCACTCGAGGCATCGATTTGTTTGTCCGATTTTTTCCTGCTATGTTTTTGCTCATTCAGCTACGTAACCTGATAAAATGATAATTTTCTATTTTTTCCACATCATTTAAACCAACCAAACATTGTCTTTATTGTATACCAATTTTTTTCCTAGCTTGTAAAAATATTTTAATTCAAACCAATTTTTTCCTTTCGAAGCTACATTTATTTGGATTACTCGACATATATCGATATTTCGAGGGTAATCTGCGCTCTTCTTCCGATTACCCTCGAAATATCGATATGTGTCGAGTAATCCAAATAAATCTAGCTTCGAAAGGAAAAAATAGGTTTAAAGTAAAATACAACCAAACATGTTACTGCACTGTAGTTATGCTCTACTCGAATCTGTTGGCTTACTTATTTCAGATGGACATATATTATGTGCGGCCCTATTTTGAATTATGTTTTCAAAATATTTGACTATTTGACTAATGTTTGACTGATTATAATATAATTTATAATAAACCTTGTTAAATTTGGTAGAAAGCTTCATTTACAAATTAGCAATCAATTTGTACGAGTGTACTTTGCGAGTGTACGACTAATTTTACCCCCAATTCAACTCAAGTAAATGTTGGGAGCTACTTTCACTCAAAGCTCGGTGCGCTATCCCCCGTCCAAACCTAGATTCGAATCAGGGACCAGAAAGACTAGGAGTCAGTAATCTACTCAATAGACTAAAAGATAGTGTGCGTAAAACGCGTCTGTGGCTTATCTCTTTTTCCAGGTCAAACTGTGATATGTCCTTTTGAAATAAGATGACCATCGCCTTTGTTTTTCGATTATTGTTTTTAGCTCATAAAATTGGTTTTTCGGCTAAAATTTTCATTGAAATTCCTATTCTATTTTTGTATGCTACGGGATCGAAGAAAACATGAGCATATTCTCTGCGAGTGCTCAGCCCTAAACAATAAACGCATCAAGATTTTAGGTTTCTACAACTTTCAAGAATTAGCAGAAATGGCCAGTACAGGTGATTCAATTTAGCGGAGAGGTCACTTTGCAGGTCTAACTAGCCAGCAGAGGAAGACAAATAGGCTCGAAATAATGGCCTAATGCTTAAGTGACAACCCTCTTCTATAACCTACTTATGTAGGCTTAAACACTGTTCAACATTTACCTCTATTCATTTTGCTCATGTAGTGCATAGATGTTGAATTGAAACATGTGGAAACCAGTTTTTTAGTACCTTTGAAAGTGTTCGATTCGTATCGACTTTCATTTAATATCATTTATTTCCTCAACGCTTTTAATTGTCTCAGCCAAGTGCCGTATTCTTGTTCACACCAACTACTTCTCGTTAATATTAAAAGAAGTCTTTCCAGCTAGACAAGTTTGTGCTTCTAATTTGTCTCATAGTTTTCAAAGTCAACCAAAAGAACTCGTTTATTTATCCCCTCATAAACCCAAGTAATATCAATATTTGTTGAGAAATTAAAATGTCTATAACTTCTAAAGGTAAAATAGGGTACATATAGTAAAAGGTTCCAAAGCTAAAAAAAAAAATGAATCAGAAAATTATAATGGAATTTAGCCTGTAGCTTCTTTTAATGAATGAATGCAGCATTAGACGTCCATATTTGCGTCAGTTTCTCAAGTTTACTAATGATGATTCCAATCAGTTTAAACTTTGTTCCCAACCAACCGCAGGACCATCCTCAACTTATCAATATTGGGGCAAGACATTTATCTTTGCTTCTGGCTCGCAAAGACGACCATCTCACACTCGACCAGCACCTTACAAAATCTCAATGGATCGCTTCTGACACCGTCGAATCTTCGATTCCGTAACGACGAGCGCACCATAGTCATTATCTCGATTCGTAATGATATGCAAATTATTCTGTGTGATGATGCAATTAGTTGGTTTCAATGAAATTAATTAAGGACGTGGCGAAAATATGTCCGCTTTGCCAGTAAAGGACGTCGAGAAACGACGATATCTCGAAAACGATGTCTTCGACTTCCTTCCTACCAATTACCTTTGGCGCTCCATTGAAATATTGAATAGGGGCTATTCAAAGGACCAACATAGCCAATAGGTCGTGAAAACCTTTTGGCTCTGAAGGATACAGCAAGGAGCGAGGAAATAAAAAAGTTGAGAACGTCTCTGGCTCATTGGTTTCGATTCGATTATTATGGTATCTGGACTAACGGCGCAACGTACCCAGTAAAAAATAAAAGGCAGTCGAGGCATCCTTTTGTGACCGTTAAGATTTACGACCGTCTTTCAATTAATTGCTCGAACAATTAACAAGAAAACCGTATAAATGATCCTCTGGCAAAGTGGGTGGTAGTAAACTATGTCTCATTATAATATTGCTCTCAAGCTGAACGTCAATAAACATTTTTTGGGGGGCAAATTTTCCGAACATAGAAAGTTCGTCGTTGTGCTGACGTCCAATTTCAATTAGGCTTTGAAGTGGGGCATACAGAATAAAGACACATTTCAGCTTATTTGCATACTGAAATCGATAAACTCATCGGATAGGTGCGGGAATATAGTGGAGTTATCAGCTATAGATTTTGCAAAAAAAGTATGCTCGTACATATTACAGCATATTTTCGTTTAAGTTCCTGGCCCAAGGCAATTAGGTCGCCAAAGATTCTCGCGCTCACCAGCGTCACAGTGTGTTTACCGTTTCCATGTTGAATATTGCTGACTCGGGCCAAGGTAATTGTTGATGGTAATCGCTCTACCCGTAATTATGTTAATTACACCCAAGATGCATTTAATACTTCTATTATATCGGTATGTATGTAAACAGGGATGGCGAACAAATTTTTATTGAAACTACTTCGTCTAGTCGGTGGTAATCGGCATCGTCATTATCATAATAATCAACGTGATTATTGGCGTTGTAGCCGGTTGCTGTCGACGATAAAAGGGGTGGACGCATTTATTATAATTATAAGCCTCTTCAGCGTTATTACTGTTATCGTCTCGACCGGAAAGTTTCAGCGGAACTGAGCTTGGACTTCTTAAATATCTCGACGTTCTCCATGCGCTCGGCGAGTACTCGATGGATTTCGCTGCCGCATTTCCCAAAGTAGGCAAGTATTCCACGTACGAAATTATGTTAATGATTGCGTCTGTTGGACTGCGGTATGGACCTAAACTCAAACCGAAAATGATCGTCATCTTAGATATCTTATTTTACTTTGTAATAATCGTAGCCACGGGCTACGAACGCGCAAATATTTAAATTTTCACAAAAAAAGGGTCATTTTGTTTCATTTTCGTTGATACACGACGTTCGCTTACAGTCCCTGTCATTCTGAACCTTTTTGTGTCTGTGAATACGAGCTTGACTTTTATCTAAAGTTAAAATAAAATCGAGAATTTAAAGCCCGTTCAGCAGCTCAAAAAACTATAATTTCAGTTTACATGCAAATACATGGATAATTCATCAAGTCTATAAAAGCATATCGAAAAGCAATTAATAGCACTTGAACTACTCCTATTAAGCAGTCAAAAATTATTACGGGGGGCTTGCTATAAATTGCAAAAGCAGCAAACAACCATTCTCATGCTTTAACCGAATGTTCTAAACCCTAAATATATTTCCTTTCGTTTACCACTTGCACCTACTGATCAGATTGCGTGCTGATAATAACAGATATTTATATTCCTGAAGAAGGTATCAAACAGTAGGAAGTGTTTAAGGATGTTCCTGAAGTGTTAGAGCATTGGCTGCTATCAAGTCGTAAATTCATATCTTTAGGAAAAATTACAGGAAGAAAAGGTGTTGAGATGATTACTCTTTGAGCAATGTTACTTCGAAGAACTTGAAATCATCGGAAAATGTTTAGTTTTTTGAAGAAAGAATCCTGTTGGTTGCTCATTCATGAAAGTTAAACACACGGAGAAGTATGCTGATTGATGTTTGTATTTACTAACATTTGCCAAATACTATGAGCATAAATTTCGATAGTTTTACCGCTACTTTTGTTAGAACTGCAAAGATAAGCGTTAAGTGGGTGCTGAATCTCAGCTGTGCGGATAAGGAAGCAAAGGTAGAGCTAATCATCCGATAAATAATGTTTTTTTTTTAATTGTCTTTATATTTATATTATATTATTTACATTAAATTAATTCTGTATATATATATATAATTACAAGACTGGTCTCCACTTAAATCTCCTTAAGTCTTTAATTGTCTTTAGTTTAGCTGTTAAGACCGCCTCAATAATCCTCATGACCTAAAAATCTGACTGGAGTTTGAAGAAAGTACCGTTTCTCCTGTTTGATTATGAGACCATGGTCCGGAAATCGTTCGAATAGGGGCTCTTGTAAACAACTCGGAAGTCTAAACTACCAAAATGTCATCGAGGTAGATGAACTAGAACTTCAGCTCGTCTGGAAATTTACGAATGAATCGTTGCAACAATTGTGCCACAGAGCTAAGCTCGGAAGTCATTCGGGTGAGCTCAAAGAGCCCGAAGTATGTCCAGGCTATGGTCTTTGAAATATCGTTCGGCTCGACTGGAATTCGATGGTAGACCTTAAGCAGATTTATTGTGGAGAAAATGAGTTTGCCATATAAGGACTGTCCCAGTAAATTCTGCATTTTATATTGAGGCAATGACCATTAAAATGTGATTTTTTGATGGTATACAGTTATACATAAATTTTTCCTCGGTTTGAAAAACATATAAAATGGGCTGGAATTCAAATAATTTATTCAGTTTTAAAAATGCCGTCAACAAGAGAAGAAATTCGTGAAACATTTTTGCGCATTTGAACATTGAACCCTTGTTCAGTCATTCTTTATGATTGCAAAGCTAGCAGACACCTCAAAATGGATGGTGCAAAGAAATAATATTAAGAGCAACAAGAAACAAAAGTTGCCAAAAAAACTAATAAACAATAAAAAGTGGAAATTTCCAGGGCAGGGCAAGGAAATTGTACAAGAGAACTATGACCAACAAGGAATTCTGCATAGTGAAGGATGATGGGTTGTATTTTAAATATAATTTTTCAACGTTACCTGGCCCACAGTATTTCCCAACAGCAAAAAAAGTCAAAAACAAATGATGTGGGAAAATTCGGGCCCAAAGTGTCAGTTTGACAAGCCATATGTCAATGTGTAAAGAAACTCAGAGATTTGTCACAGAGGGCCAAAACCAGTGCCGAATTGTACGTGGCAGAATGCTTGCAAAAAAGAATGCTTCTATTTGTAAATGACCATGGCGGGTCTACATTAGTTTGGCCTGATTACGCTACTGCTCATTACGCACAACGAACAATAAAATGGTATAAGGACAACAATGGAGATTTAGTTGAACAACTTATGAACCCACCCAGTGCTCTAGAGCTCATGCTAATAGAAAGGTATTAGGTTATTGTTAAAAGAATATTAAAAAAGAAGGTAAAACTGTCAAATCGCTCAAAAAATGTTCGACCTTGTAGACGAAAGCAAGTGATACAGTCAGCAAAATGGTTATGAAAAATTTCATGAAAGGTGTAACAGCAAAAATTCGAAGCCGAAAAAAACCAAAAACAGCTAATAAAATTACTGTAAATTTAAATCTTAGATACAATTAAAAAAACTTACAGGAAAAATTGAATATAGCTTTCAATACCTTTATTATAAACAAAATTCAATGGTGAAAAAGTTTCTGGAACAGTTCTTAGTTCAGGAAAGAATTCTTGAATAACGGTAATTGGATATCTATCCCAACGGCTATGCCGTTAAGTAGTCTGTAAACGCTGCAAGGATGCCACTTTTTATTGGTCTTATAGATCAGGCGCAGTGGTGACAATATATCCTGCTAAAGCATGAAATATAATTCTTTCTTAGCCACCGCAAACTTATTGAGTACTAGTCGACGTGGTCTCGATACTATTTGAGGACCAAGGATCAGTATATGGTATGTCTCCTTGTGCTTGCAGGATTGAGAGAACCCTGTGCTGAGCGTGATCTGTTGGCATTTCTGGAAGAGGGCATATACAAGTGGTTCTGTGGATGTCACAATCAAAATGCTGAATCTCGGAATTTTGATAGATGTACATGTACCTTTCGTGGAAATTGAAGGGAGAAAATCCACAGATGAATGTGCTCCTGAAATATTTCTAGAGATATCGGTAGTAATTAAATTCCTTGAGAACTCGTAACGGGGTCCTACCACCAGTGTGATCACCTTTTGTCAACAGGTTTTGTTGGTCCACTGCTTCGCGGCGGCAAGTCGGAGACAAGTTTTCGTCTCGAGCACGAGCGAGATTTAGGCACGAGACCCATAGTGCGATCATGCCTGTAAGTTCCGGTTAACCAGATGGGTGTGGCCGGATACTTGTGTTGTTAGCGCAGTCCTTGACTGTGCTGCAAAACGTCAGCAGATTCCCTGAGTCTGTTGGCCTCCGGCGGCTAAGGTGTCATGTACCTCTTCCGGAAGCCGATCCAGCTAGAAAGTCTTTAATAGATTCTCGCCAACAAGCAACAGGGAAGGTTACAGGCCACCCAAGCTGATGCTCCCCAATAGATTTTCAGACTTTCAGAATCACTGGTAAATGGCTGCGATATAAATACTCTCTGGGGAACCTCATGCGGCTCCTCTCGGGCAGGAACGTAATCACGTATTTGCTCTGTTCCATTCAGTGGAGCTAGTACAGGTCACGCAATGTTGTTTTGTCAAGGATGTTTTGATCTCCGACAAAACAAACGGGATCTCTAACAAGAGGAACCACAACTATGACTTGTCTGACCAGGATAACTAGAGCTTAATACGCGGCAGAACGTGTCAGATAGAGGGAGCTGTAAATGTGCAAAATATGTGTGTGTATATACCATTTATTGAAAAATAAAAAAGTTTTAGTAAAAAAAAAGGTTCTCTTGGTAACCATATGAAAATTGTTCAAGGAGTACTCACGATCGGTTGTTAATACAAGTTGTCCGGAATGTATTCTTTTTTCATAACTGTTGGGAAGTCTTCCCAGTTGAACTGCTGCTGAGCCTGAGAGCCGCCTTAGTTCACGATTGTTGCTACTATGATGCGGATAAAGCTGTGATTACGGCTGTTTGGTGTTAGCGCTGAGTGCCTGCATAAATATGCATGCATCGCCTTTTGATTTTTCCGTGTGTTTTTCTGCGTTTGCTGCAGACACGTTGCGCATCCTAGATACGCATCAAGACTGATAAACTGAAAAAAAGGGCAGATTGGCCTCGAAATATCGACATGTGTCAAGAAATTGAAATATATCTGACTTCTAAAGAAAATAGTATTTTTATTAAACTATTTGGTTTCGACAGCTAGAATGAGTTGTACCAGATTAAATTAAATTAAATCAGATTAAAATCAATCAGATTAATCTAAATCAATTTTATGTAGTTCAGCTTTTTTCTTAAACTACGATGTATACTTAATACAAATGCACTGGTTCTACTTCAAAGGCTAAAATTGATCTTCAAACTAAACGACACTAAACTGGTTTTGATGGTCGGGTTTTTCAAATATGATTTTGGAATTATGCTAATCTAAAACATTGTTATTTAGTATTATCAAAAACACATTTGGTGGACATTTATAAGAGTGCCGAATACAAGGCATACCTAAGTATTTGGCATCAGTTCATTCTGAAGTGAAATTATTTGCAAATGCAAGTTTATGTGATTGCTTCTAATGTTTTTCCTTGCTACGGCTAAGATTCGATGCATCACCGCTTCTTTTTCTTTCTTGAACCAAGAAATAAATCACAGAATGTACGATTCCAGCTTCAAATTCAAAGAATAGTGATTTATCAGAATTTAAAAAACATTAAGCCTTTTTGTATCGATTTTCAAGATACGTAAGCGACTGAAGATGTTTTATGTGCATTGGAAAATTTTGGAAAAATGTTTTTGTTAGCTTGAACTTGCACAAAAATTGAGATAAATAAATTTCATTTAACTCGCTCTCCTTACTAGCACTGCCAGATTCCTGCATCAACATTTTGCTTGGTTAGTAAAGGTCCATTTCCACCTTAGAATAATATTCGAACCTAACGCAAATTAAGACTCCAGTTTGGATGCTAAATATTTTATTCATTTATCTTCTTGTAGGTTTGTGTCTATATGTGCCATGAACTCGAAGGACGAAACGGTTTTTTTTCGTAGCATCTACAATGCGACAAGACAACACTTTGCACTTTATCTTGGTCGCTGACCTCAGCAATGCATTCCTCTTCCGCAATATTATTTTCATTCGTGTTCGAGGTGCTGATTGCGGCAATCAATTGGTGCAGCTTTCAATGTCGCATTCTTGGTACATATATTCAAGTATGTTCGTAAATGGCCCACAAAATTGTATATGCACGGGTACGTACGAACACCCTTTCCGAAAACAAGCACGTCAGCGCTCGCATTACACCTGTAAAGAGAGAATGGGAAAAAGAGAAGGGGGACCGACGACCTTTCAATGGCTGTCAACTGTGTGTCCAGAATAGTGTGGAATGAAAGTTTTATAAATGGCTCCGTTGAACCTACAACGGTAATGCAATAGCACACCATTTCATTTGAGGGCGGAGTGTTGAACTTAACGTGATATCTTCGTGTGGTATTTGACGTGCACCTCCGCGCAAAAGCCACAGCCGGCTTTGGAAAACCAACTTCTTCAGGTGACGATGGCGAACGGTACCTTCTTCTATTGGGAACATATTCGCGGGCCGAAGGTTGCAATGGAACCATCGATATAGATATAATTTTTTTTCACTTGGGTTTGAGTAATGGCTTGCAAAATGCTAATGACTGATTTGGATGTATTTGAAATTTAGAATATTTTTTTAGAGCTAAAAAAACTGTATCTCATAAAATGTAAAAAGAACATTAGTGTCGTTGTATGAAAAATGTAAAAAGCCGTTTTAGAGGAACAAAAACCCTTAAAATGCTATAGAAGCAAGTACATGTAAAATGTCCAAGTGTTTCGCGGACACTCAAACCCATTCACGGAGAACATATGTATGTACTAAACAATTTCCGTAAATGCGACAATAATGCCAATAATTGTCAACCATAATCGTGTTTGTCTTTCCAATGGATAAACATAAAATTTATCATAATCGTTGGGGCTCATTTAACCCACCAGCACTGTGGTCGTTCATCATTCGCAGGCACACGCGGCTAAAGCCGAGCAAACCGCGCATAGGCAGCGAGAGCAAGACCGTTTTATTTTGTTCGTGGGTATCTATATCTTTCCATTTCCAGATAATACTCGCCACCATTCATGAGTTATATAAACACTCCCACATATCACGACACCTGGCAATTGCCGTATGATTCGGTTGAGATTACGTTGACGTGTATGATTTGAAACCTACCTGTGGACTCCATTACGAGGCCCGAAGTGCTTACTCGGCAGCATGCAGCAATGAGGCCGATCGCATGTAATTTACGGCATGAAATATAATTGTACTTTTGATTCATTAAACGTCACCTGAGTGTGATATGATAGCACAATTCATGTATGGTCGAAATTCAGTGGAGTGCTCTCGGTACCCTAATTTTGTTGTTAAACATCTGCCATGAAGTCCTGTCTGTTAAAAACATTCTAAATAATATTTCACAAGTTTTCATTATCACTGCTATTGAATGCAGAAAGCTTCAGTATGTCTTATAGATGAACGAAGGAAATTGAAATTAAGGAATTTTGATAAACATGAGGTTGTAAAATAGAGAGAAAGCAATTATTTAATACTTTTGTGGCTTTCGATACGTAGTGAAATATAAATTTAAAGCAATGGGAAATGAAATTGAGTTTTTAGAATGTTAGAGGCTATTAGCCACGACCTCAACTTCTTCTGCGTATAGTATGCATTTATACTACGATTAGATAATGTTATCAGGTCCTTCTTGGATTGTTTGTAATTTTAAATAATATCAGAAACAATATTCCTTGGCTACTTTTCCAGAGCTGAGTTTCGTATGAAAATAAAATATGCATGCATCGAAATAACTGCTACATTTATGTAATTTGAATCTCATGCTTAATGAGTTGAAAAATAAATCAACAATTCCTATAAAATGGTAGAGCTTATTTTGTATTGCTTGATTATCACTGGATCTAGGGATACTTGGAAGTAGAGTTTCGAGAGCTCATTTAAGCTTATGAAAAAGATTAGTTAGTTTTTTTTTTTCATATGTGCACTCTACCATCGGTGACTTTTGCGGCTATCCGCATTTAATAATGCATTGCCATTATAAAACAATTTAATGCAGTTGCCGTTAGAAAGCAATTTAAAGTGCCAACTAGTGCTCAAAGCATTTTTTGCTTTCAATTAGTAAGTTCGAGAAATCCCAGTACTAACTACATTTTTTTCTGGTCATTGACATCACCCACGCCGTGTCTCGATTACACGCGCATTCAAATAATGTAAATCTTAATTTAAATTGTATCACCGTCATCATAAGTCCACGCCCTGGAACCTCAGATGAATGAGCGAAACCTAAAGTGTGTATCACTTTAATAGAGCTGTCATCTTCTCTATCCGGGTGAATCCTAATCTCCTTTCAATTATATCTACCTACATTCATGAAATATTCATAGATGAGAGTATGTACGACGTTCCATTGTCTTGTCGCTGCGAGTCCCGACCATGCAGTTTGAATCTTGACCAGGTCAGTTCATTTATCATTGGAACTCGATCGATCATTCAACTCAGACTCAGTTCGACATTCAGTTGATAAGATTAATAAAGCAGGTAGGGGTTTTAAAATTGAGAGGGTGGCACAGATCCACGATTCGTCTGATCAACTGCCGGTGCGAACTACTTAACGTGAATGTTTTCTTCCATGCCACCTACATACTTGATTCCTGGATGCGATTCTTGCACTTAATGAATGGCGTTTGGAAATTTGATACGTTTCGATCTTGGCTTTTGCAAGACAGGTTCCGTTAAATGATTTCTGAAGTCAGGTTTAATCCTGTAAAAAGTCAAAACTAGCCCGTGCATACACCTGCACTGCGTTAATTCTTTTAGTCTTTGAGCTTTGTTTGAGCATGGAGGCTTCAATGTAAAATAATATCATAGGAGATAGTCAATTCGCAAATGCATGTCCTCCAGCTTGCAAACGAAAGGACATTTGCCTCTGCAAGCTTGTGTTGGAACTGTAACATTAGGCGGAACACTGCATGCAGCGAGAAGTAGTTTAATAACACTATGAACGATAATTACAACTGGCGGTTGCCTGTCATATCGTCGATCTATTGCACCAGTCCAAAATGATCAGTTGCCGGTTTTTCAAGCAAGGTGAACTGCATTGGATGCAAACAATGAATTAACGATTAATGCTAGACAGCAACGCAGCAACTCAGCCACGGACATCGTGTTTCGATAACAACGATGTCCACTTAGAAGATGAAATCCCACTCAGTAAAGTCGCGTTCCGCTGGAACCGGTTAAGCAATTGTTGAATCTTTCAACGAAAAACAAATTGATGCGCTCTTCACCTTTTTTAGTCGACGGTAATATATTACGAATTTATTTGTTGATAAATGTGACCGCAGCTTTCCCGTGGCTATTGTTCGAATCGTTTATAGGCTGAGGGTTGTCGATGTTGTCCAACGTTTGTCTTGTCTTTTTTCCACTAAGAATTTGCAAAGCTTTCATATCCACAAAAATCAATAACCTGTTATTCTATTGTGTTCTTTGTTCACTATAGTTCTCAAAGAATAACAGCACATGTGCTGGCAGCACTGCAAACTTGCAGTCACTGTGCTCTGGTATACCGATAATTCTGATCACTGTGCTCAAAATTAATGAGGTGAAAATTGATACATACGATATTGTTATGATCTAAACGCATAGTTAATTATTTATTTGAAAAATTCATTCTAGATATATTCCATTTGTTTCATTCCAGTTGCTGGTCGGCGGTGGTGGTCAAACGGCAACAACGGCAGCGAGTGCCCAATCGCCAATATCTGCAGCGAACGCACCTTCTCTCAGTCCATCAGGCGGATCAGGGACTGGTGCTCAAACAGGCGCTTTAAGCCCTGGCGCAATGTCACAAACATCCAATGCACCTGCGCCAGGATCGTGTTGTGAAAATGGCCGACCGATTATGACGGATCCTGTATCAGGACAAACGGTCTGCTCGTGTCAGTATGATTCGGCTCGGTTAGCACTATCAGGATATTCAAGGATACCATCCGCAGGTGTTGGAGTCTACGGAACACCGTATCCATCCACGGACCAGAATCCCTACCCAAGTATTGGAGTCGATAGCTCAGCGTTTTATTCGCCACTAGTAAGTACAACATATTTTATTGAATTATCATCAAAAAGATTGTTTTGCGCATACCGTACAGTTATATAGATAAATAGCTATGATGCATAATGAAATGCTAATTTATGCTCACCGCTTGATTTTGGGTGCTATAAATAAGTTTCAGATAAAAAAGAAATGGGCTTCATTATTCGAATGGCAGAAGTATGTTAGTGGAGGGGCAACACTATCAATTTGCATTTATCTTAATGCGGCAGTCTCTAATCACCTAGCTTCGAACGCTAACGTCGACATACAAACAACATATAGTGAGATTTAAAATTTATACAAAGCAAAATTATGTCGCATTGTTATTGCAAAGTATTTGTCTTCTCTTTGCTGATTTTCTACTTGCAAAATTGCACATTCATCTTTAGTAGAATGTTTTGCTTTAGCTATCTATTAAGTACTAGCCCATGATGAACTCTTCTATTTGGATTTTTTGCCTCTAGTTACGTTAAACAAGATTTTGCACTATACCTACCTCCATAACTCCATGAAACTCATGAATTCGTCAAATAAAATTCACTTCTATTTCTCGCTGGAATCGGGCCCCCCAAATGTCACGCGAAAATTCTTTTCCGCAAAATCTTTCACAAGGATTAAGCATTCAGCTGGCACATAATAAGCGTCAAAGTCCTGCATAAAGTAGGAAAAGTGAGAACTTGTGTCGTGCTGAAAAGTGAATGAAAGTAAGCAAAAACCGAATTTGATCTCAAGTGGCTATCATACGTACAAAAGTGGCGTTATAAATAATCATATGATGAGCGAAGTGAAAGACTTCTGACTTTTATCAGACGCTTGAAGCGAACGGTGCTGCCAACAACAGGCATATCCGATTTCGTATTCATCTGACGTTTCAAGTAGATCGCTATAATTTTTCAAACGTTTACCACTTATTCTACACTTGGCTAGTCCTCCATATCCGTATATTTTTCCATTAGTTACAGGATTTTCGCAATGGTTGTGTAAGGAGATGGGGGCCGCTGCTCGAACCTTATCTAATAAAGATACATTTTTGAACGTATATTTTCGTAATCTTTGCAGTATTTGCTTCTTTGATAGATTTTGTGGAAAAAACTATGCTATGAATTTTTCACAGATTTGAAATGTCTCTCATAATTTGAAAATATTTCATAGTCGAATGGTAAGGCACATTCGTGAATTAAAGTTAACTTGCAATGAAATGATTCATATGCCTAATAGACCAATGCTTGAGAAAACACTAAAGCCAACGCATGTACCACAGGAATTAAATTTGCTTTTAATGTGTATGATTATTACCAAACCCGGTTCGTACATCACAAAATCCTACAACACCTCTTCATTAGCTGTTTGCCTCTTAGAATCATGCTGCAAACTAATTGCCTCAAAGCCATCCTTTTTTAAAAATACTTTTCTTGAAACTACGACATTTGAAGCAATGAAAGCTAATAGTACTATTGCACCTATAATACATTTTATTTGTAAAGGATTGGAAGAAAAGGCGCCCCAATAAAAACTCAACGATAACACAGGACTACAAAACGTAGCGTTCATTTTTTTTAAACAATAACGCGTTCAAAAGCCCTTAAATGGATTGAGTCCATTTCGTTGAATTCCAATATAGTTCGCCACTCACGATAAAGCCTCGTTCCAGTCAGTCCATTCCAGTCGGTCCATGTATTTATTTCTGCTGTGTTGCATTTTGTTCTTTAGAAAAAATTAAAGAAAAATAAATAAAAACTTTTCTTTAATTTATTAATGAATCCAAAGCATATGGAGTAATTAAATTATATGTTTGCTATAGAAGATTTATATATCGATATATATATATATATATATATATATATATATATATATATATATATATATATATATATATATATATATATATATATATATATATATATCGATTTATTTTCTTCAAAAAAAAAAAAACAAATATTTCTGTATCAGCTGGTGAAAACAGATATTCTGTTTTGCCGTTTTTTGCAGGCTCTATACCGGGACTTTTGCAAGAAAACTTAATCATTGATCGCCATTTAGCAAACTAATTACCACGTTTCTACGGCATTGTTGCTTTGATCTTGAAACAATTTTTAAAGCAGGTTTGAGATGTCATGGAAACGTACATTATTAAAATGAAAACAAAACTTATCTTTCTTTATTGTGACTACACCGCGTACTTTGATTTTTTTTTGTACAATTTCTCTGTTAGCTTGGAAGTCTTTTGTACGAAACATCATTAAAATATCGGCCATAGCAGAATTTTGTTAGGTTTTGTCGTGATAATTTTGAATTGTAACTTGTCAAAGACATTCACTTGACTAAGATTTCTCAATTACCCGCAATACAAAATCTTGGCCACCAGTATCCATTGTGCTGAATAAAATTAATAAGCACAGAAACAGTAAATGAGAATGAGATTGTCACAGGTCAACGTGTGAACCAAAACTGCTACGTTGTTTGGACTGATTCTTCATTGGCGAAACTCAAACCTACTATTTCACCACACACGGTCGAGCCAAAAAATGGACCGGTGGCCTGAGTCCATGGACTTTGGAATGATTGAAAATCCAATTTGGTTACTTCAGTCCATGAGTCCATCTGAATACTCCCACACTCAGTGAGATTTTGGCCTGGCTCCAGGCCATTTGGGCTGATGGACTGCTCGAGAATGGGGTGCTTTAGATCTTTGGTAAAGCTGTATTAAAATATAGTTTTGGGTTTTTTGTGGGACACCATAACTATTTAGTGCAAATTTAACGATCTTAAAGAAATAGAAAAATATAAAACTATAAAAGCTTAAAAACAAGTAAATCAAGAAGGCTTAGGATAAATTTGTTTATTTTCTTCAAATCTCCTGATCAGTCTTTATTTCTTTTACTTACGATTCGGTTCGTTTCTCCTGAGCATCTAGCAAAAATGAGGCATCAACGTCGATGTCTCTTCTCTATATAGGTAATCCGCAAACTATTTTTCTCAAGTTATACTTACCAAATCAAGAAATTTCCAAGGTACACCAAAGAAAAAAATATTTATTTATTATTAAAATCAATTAATCATAATATGAAAATATGTTCAGTGAGAAATGGGAACCTGCTTAACTGCGCTCAGGCGACCAATATTCGGAGCAATCGTTGATAAAATTGTCGATCGTCTTCAGGCGTCCTCTTTTTTTATTTAATCGTTAAATACTATACTATTGAAAGTTAAAACCCCCAATTCGCATAAGTGGGTCGTGGCAAATGGAAAGAGAATTTCAATAGCACGCTTTAAAAGCAGTAGATACTCATTTTTTATATACAGCCAAAAATGTGCTAGTTCTGTTTTGGAAAATTTTATTTTTCATGGCCGATCAGTTTTTAGCTCCATGAATTCTTCCTGCTCGTTGATCGGCAAATTTACAAGGGAAATGATGTCAGAAAATGGATTTCATACCCAGTCCATAGGTTGAAGGTCACACTTAAGAAAATAATAGAGGATTTTTTTTGCTAAATTTTCGAAATTTTTCACTATCAAAGCCTTCACTTTTTTCTGAATCGGCAGTCATGACAATTTTGATCATTTTATTACTACCATTTGTAACATGGCTAATCCATAATACTAACTTAGCGCGAAAGGTTTGAATCTTTTCCGATGTCGTTAAAATATTAGAATTCGTACCTTGCATTTTTTTTATTGAGTTCATTTAAGTGAGCGAATATGTCCGCCAGATATGTAAGTTTTGTGACACATTCTTCTTTTTTAAATAAAAAAGCAAAATCTGAACACTGGGCGTCTAAAAATCTCTTAGCTTAGAAAGCACATTTCCGCGAAAAAGCCGCCGTCGTTCTGTATGAAACAGAAGTGACTGATGATCTGTTCCTATTTCCTGACACACTGCATTAAACAGACGAGAATTCAGCGGTGGCGACTTGACCTAATTGACAGTTTTGACGACGTTGTCTTGACTTCTTCAATTCTTCAAGCAGAGACTTCGTTATCAGCGTTTCCCTGTGTATAAAGCAGTGTCAATTTTGAATTTTTTTCAGAAGCCCTGGCTATAAATTCGCCAATTTTTCTTATCATAGCTCAGTCTGTACAAATCCTTATGCAGTTATTCCATTTCAGATTATGCTCACTGAGTTACAAGTCTGTTACTTTGAGAATATTTCTTTTCCAGTAGTATAACCAGGTTGTGACAGACAAAAAAAAAATCCTATTTTATTTCATTCTTCACTCTTTTATTTACCGTTTACCTTACATTTAATATGAGATGCATTTGATATGAGATGCGCGTGACCACTGATATCAAAAGTCCCGCTCCTCGAGCAACGAAGTGCCTCGCTCGCAGAACTCTCAGCTAGTATGTGCAGCATGTAGGTGTATTATCTTCATAACTTTCTGGCAAAACTTGACATTTTCCTGCAGCAAACCACCTCTACACCAGTGTGCCACGGCACACACTTTGCGGAACACTGCTCTATACCATATGACCCTTATGGTATTTTGAAAATAAGGAATTGTTATAGTATCAAGATTCTCGAGGAAAATGTCAGACATTGTTAAGCATGTTGTTGATCATATTTTGATAATCAGGACCTTTTTTGTTTTATAAACTCTTCTACGACCTCCTTAAATGATTTCCAAGTCAGCTTTTGAGTTTGGTTTATAGTCTTTCCAAATTAAGCATCTTGCAATCAATTTATCGACTCTTATACATATTTATGGCATGAATACATCATTTTTGTCTGGCTCTAGCCTAAATATAAGCCATGGCCTCGTTTAAGTTACTTCTTGGGATTTCAATTCGCAATAAATACATACAATGTAAGCATGATTGATTACATCTATGTCTGTCTTTTCATGAAATGGCAATCAGAATTAAATACAAAAAGCATGCCTAAAAGTTAATTTTTTTTTGCAGAAACAGAAAACTATTCCATACTCATTGGCTCGTGAGTAATATACAAAATTATGTGCAAATGGAAAAGTGATTTTTTTAAAAACAGTCCCGCAAGCAACAACGCTTTAAGCTGCTTTAGCTAAAACCAAATGACTAATTGCAATACAGTATGATTTTTGTCGTAGAATACGATCCGAAATAAAAGAATCAAGGCATCCCATGAATTTTACAATAACTATGGTAGGTTATACCGTTTTGAACGCATGTGCCATTGTGTTCATACTATATTTTGAATTCTTATCCTCTATTTAGGGATGTCTCACGCGACAGTTTCTCTGCCATGATTTGATATATCTCTGTTTTTCAGTCTTTCTGTTAGAATTTGTATAACGCCATACAGTAGGACTGAGGGTCCTTGTTTATATTTGATTTATGCATTAAAGCATATGTAAATGGATCACATTTTTGTGAGAAACATGCCTATATATTACCTTCAAAACTAGATCTCAAATTTATATACTGCAGTAGACTCCTCTCCCGTATTTTTGAAACTGTTTATCTTGAAACTGTCTTAATTTTTTTTCATGCTGATAACAAAACGAGTTCCTCGTTTAGGGAAATTATTATCGTTCTGTTACAATACAAATACTTAAACTGTTTTAAATGATGACATGCTTGATATCATCATTGACACGATTTCAGAATTCCAGTGATGCACACAAACGTCTTTAATACCCTCAAATATAATATATTTATACAAGTATGCATGCATTTTCCTCATCATACATTCGAGTTGAAAAACATTTTCCTTTTCCTTATTTCATTTTTCGAGTTGAAAAACAATTAAAGTTGCAATGGACGCGCTTTCGTTTTGGGACTCATTTGATTCTCACTAGGCGAGTTTGTGTCCTTAAAAACGGTTTCTATTTGAACTTATTGTTAGTTAGATTAGAACTTATTTTCAGTTAGAACTACATTGTTACATTTGCATAAACATAGAAAACAAAAACACAAACTGAGTTCTAACATCAAAACTAAATTTTTGCCAGATTTTCCTTGAGTCGTAAAATTGCTAGACATGTCAATCAGCTTAACATAATTTCACGACAAAAGCATCATCGAATGACAACGACATAAATATAATTTGTTATTTGTTCAACGAACCTCGTTGTTGCTGTTCGCATTGTCTGTTTCATTGTTGATGGGTAAGAACTAGCTACACTTGCATTGTCTATGAAAAATTATGAAATCTCGTGTGAACGGACATGGACAAGACACTGAACATGCATAGGTAGCTGTTCTGATAATAGAGCCACTACTAGACGCCTGCATTTCATACAACCGAATCTACATCGTATGGCTGCGTAATGAGGTATTATTAAGGATGGTAGTGATATCGAATGCTAGGCTATTCAATATGCTTATTTCTTGTTTTCTCATTTGTAGCTGTTATGGTGGCATTGGCTCCCGCTGATGCACTAATGAATATGCATGACCAAGTTTTGTCCAGCAAACATTAATCCTTATGCTGTAAATTAATTAGTGGGACAAGTCTTTTTTCTCGAAGTGTTTTTACGTGTGGATGAGTCAAATGTATGTCAAGTCGTTAATGTTGCGTGCTTCTATAGCTTTCTTATAGAATTATTCGAGAGCTTCTATATTTTAGAAAAGCGCATCAGCTTTTAATTGGAATCTATTGTCGCAATATGAATTTTACAATTAGGAGTGCAGAATGTAAATTCACATTTGTATTTCTTGATGGTTACATTGGCAGGACTCCGATTGGCCGCATAATTAGTCACAAAATTGAAACACCGGTCAATCGACAAATGACTATGGCGCATAAATTCAAAGCTGAAAATAAGTACTTAGTATTAATTTGATTTGTGCACATAGCTAACTCGGTAGTTTTTTGAATCTTGATTTGGATTTGTATGAATGGGAAAACCACTATGAAAACTTTGATATCGAATCATTGCAGATAGACTTGCTCGAGTAAATGTCTCTCCTGTTTCTTCAAAAAAATGTATATGGAATAATACTTACTCTTATCTGTGCATACGTTTCAATGTGCCGTTGCAGTATGTCAATAATAGGCACATATAAATATCACTAGCAAAGCATCAAACTAGAAAAGCCTCATATCATATTTACCCTAAGCTCTTTCGTTATAACTTTTGCGATTACAAGCAGTGATGCAACAGAAATGTATGAGTTCTCCTAACAGAACTTTGAACGCTCATTAAACTTTATCGCTGAAAAATATTCTCTTAGGACAATTTCACTTCAAAGTTCCTTGATAAGTTATGATTCTTGAAACAAAAATAACATACAGTTTAACTTGCTCGAAAATGTTCTAGGCGGTAAAGTGTGTTTTTTGAACAAACGATACAATTATCATCACATCAAAACAATAATCAAGCTCATTTTTTGATGCCGTACAAATATGTTGCTTTTGTAAGCATCCTTTTTTGACAATGATTTTTTTTTCTGATGAATCAATGAACCGCTACTTCAAAAGAAAAAATTTTCAATGAAACTCACAAGCTATAGCCATAGCTTCCATAAAGTTCATGCGCAGGATACGCTCAGCTAGTGCTACAGCTTAATGGAGAGTATATAAGTTCAATAGAAAAGGGTACAGAACTTCTGTGGCATAGTGATATCTTATTTTTTTGTATCCTACTAAAAGGCATGTACACATTGTACAACCTGACAAAACTTAGCGTTTTAATATATCCTTCAATCCATCGATACATACCCTTTCTCCTGAAATACCATGCCATAGCCCCAAACACAAGGGTCTCTCAATCCAGCAAGCACAATGTTACTGGCTTTTCAATACTGTCGAGATCACGCTGGCTAGCATAAGACAAACTCGCGGCGGCTAAAAAGCAATTGGATTTATATACACTGTCCTGCAGCAGTTGGTCATCTCCTCCTCAAATGGTTCGTAAGGCCAATGGGGAATGGCATCCTGTTGGCGTTTAACGTCATAACTATCTCGGATAGTCGATTATATTGTTCAAGAATTATATCATGAATTACATGAAAGAGCCATCTTCCATCTGACTAAGGCCTACCATCAAATCACAGCCGAGCCGAACGATATTGCCAAGACTGCCATCTGCACACTCTTGATACTTCTTTAGTTCATCGGATTGACTTTTGGACTCTATATTACGTCACTTTCTTACGAGCAGTTTTTCCACGAAGTCCTACACGGACTGAAATTTTTTTTCATCACATTTTGGGAGCTACAGCTTGCGGAAGCTAGTATATTATTGACATAGAAAACATATTCAAATGAGTCTCTTTATCAATCTGGAGAAAAGCCACTTCCTTCGACATTCAGTCCAATTCGGTGAAACTTCATGACTTACATGAGGTTTCTCCGAAAGGCTTTAAAATGGCACTTAAATTATCGACTGGTTCCTTGAAGGTAGCAATGGTTTCGATCACTTCAAAACTAGCCTCGTAGAAGCCACTATATTATCCTTACGGGTTATAAACGAACCTAGTACCTTCATAGGTGCTTCTAGCACTTCAATCTGAGATAATGTCAACGGCCTTCAGTTTTTACTTCGCCAAATATAGCGATGACCATCGGAAGTACAGTGCATTCAACCGCGAGCTCTTAGCGGCTTATCAGAGTTATCGCTGTTTCTGATACTTTTTGGAAGCCCAGAGGTGTACATTGTATTAAGTGGTTTGTGGTCAACCACTTAATTTTGCATTCAAGCAAAAGTCAGAAAATGCCACGCCTCGTCAACTTAGACATTTAAGTTACTTCAGTGAGTTCACTTCTGATCCTCGGCATGTATCATGCTGCGACAACGTTTTTGCCTACATTTGGTCTGTTGCTTAGAAGTAATCATTCTTTATTTAAAACCTTTTGATTTTGCCGCAATAAACCCGTCGTAAAATCGTAAAAATATGCCACATAATTTCAGGCAATCCATAAGAACTCCAAATGTATCTTCAAGATCAACCAATCTTTGGTACTACCGTCGATATTTTTTGTGGTGTTTCTGGCCTAACCGTTCGGCCTTACAAAATTTAACACATAGACAATATAATTTCGTGTGTATACAGGGAGTTAGCTAGCCGGGTAAACAAAGATCTGAAGTCAATAATAAAGTCCTTTGTGTGCAAATCATACAATTCAATAGTTTGAAAAAATACCCACAAGCAAGCCCAGCAAGAAGCAAGCAACGAATGGTGTATCAAGTAGATACAACAATTACCTGAGCCAAACACTAGAGCAACCGCAGGTCTGCAATATCACCAGGATCCAAAAAAGGTGGTATGGAATCACCTTCCCCAACACGCAGACGACTATTCGGTAATCAAAAGAATATTTGATGCGAAAACGAAAAAACATGGGCAAAATATAGGGAAACTAAAAAACACTGCACGGACTAGGTTGACGAAAACAGCGCATTACAGTTAAGGTTCATTCCGGGTGTGACACACCACAAGTGAAGTTGAAGTGAAGTTTAGTTTCCAAATAATAAAACTAGTGAATGACATTCGATATAATTTTATTATTTGAATAATCAGCTTTCATGAAAAAATAGAAAAGATCAGGCACTCGGTGAAACTATAAAGACTAGAGAAGCAGTGTGCATTTTCTAGCAGATTTCCGAGGAACAAAATGATCTTTTAGCCAAAGCATGAAAACTGCACTGTTTATGAACGTTGGCTTTCCATTTATAAAAACCTTTAATGCTAAAGGCAATTAAACAGCAAATTTCATACACTATTTTGACCTTGAATACAACTGTTATAAAACTTTACCTGGCTTCTTAATAAGTTGAATGCCGGTTTCATTCATATTATAAATACTTTTCCGCATAATCATGAGGCCAATCTTTTCAAGCTCTGTTTTCAAAGCTTCAAAAAATTTTTGCCATGCTCTCGCTATTGAGACTTTGCCCTTTCCCAACGGATAATCCGTGGGCTTGGCGTACGCTAACGCTTAAGTCTTTATTTCTTGTGATCATCGGTTCCTTCTTGTCTCTAAATCAGCATAAGGTCTGTTCCCGTACTTGAATCTATTATAATATATTAAAATAGATTCGCAGCAAGTCGTTTTTGTACTCTTGCTGCAAGCCAAATTTTGCAGCAAAAAGAAGCCAGCTGCCAAATTCTGTTACTGCTGCAGTTTGCTGAAGTACGGGAACAGACCTATAGGCAACGTATATCGTCTCTAAAGCTTATCAAAGCAGAGAATATTGATACGGGAAGCTCGATCGTTTTGCGGGATCAGCCTCCGAAAGCAGAATCAAATTGGAATTGTTTTTGCGGGATGATTAAAATTGAAAAATTTTTTATTTACATTGAAAATTTTTATTTACATTGAAAATTTTATTTCGACAAAGTGGATTCGAAAGTATGCACTGATCCTCATCAGACACCAGCTCACAGCGCATACTTTACTGATGTGACCACTTGCAGCTGGAAACCATTAACTTTTTATTTACGCTAGGTGTGAAAAATTTTAACATCTCCGACTTATATCCATCGATATAATTTTTACTTGTAAAGGTTGGTTATTGACTGATTGATATTATTGAAGGGACCGATAGATAGATACAAGCAACGAATATTGGTATCCTTATAAACTGATTTGAATCTGGTAAAAAGCCTAGGAAACCACTTATTACATGTGAGAAACAATGCACAATTTTGGTAAACTGTACGCGCAGGTATTTGTTAAAATCAAACATAGTACATATTCCAGCCCTCATTTTTTATTCCCATCCTCTCAAGCGGCCAGCTACAGTTAGTTATACGGTATATTCAGATAATTTTAGATGTTAATTTTTTTACAAGTAAAACTATTTCGCAGTGCTCTGTTTCTTGTGCTATGAACACTGAACGCATTCATCATGCACGCACGATCATTCCGCTTTCATGTGGTGAGAGTTGGAATTTAAGTTTCAGAGGGGGCCGCGTGCAGAATGTCTTCGTTTAAAAAGTGCAATGTACCTATTGTGAACATGTTATACAATTGATTAAACCATAATCATATGCGTGGTTAAGTAGGGAAGTAGCTGATTTAATTAGTGGTATTCGGAAGACCCGAGACATCTAGTTGCGTGAGTAACTAGGATAAGCATGTAGTTGAAAGTGTCCATAAGTGAGTGCGTCCTTAAGATAGACAGTGACAGTCCTTGATCGAGCCAGAAGTTGCGAAGGTTTGCAGTTCATTTTTGCAATGCCATGGACTGCGAATGGTAGCTAGCAATGTGGAATGCATCGGTCTACTGAGCTCATTAGATGCGAACGCAATGCAACTACTTTGTTACTCTTTAGTCATAGTGATTTCAACTAGGAACCCAATTATGTACATTGGTTTTCACGTTAACAGCATTTGTCTTCACGCAAGATGAACCTTTTAATGTAGGCATAATTATAAGGTATGGCAGGTGTGGGATTGACAACCAGTACAACCAACTCAAATGATTAAATTTTCAGCAAAATGAGCCGTTTCGGAAAATTTGAATGGAGCTAACAATAATTGATTCGTAGATTGATTCATTTTTACTAATATTCGAAGAACATTAATATATATATATATATATGTATATATATATATATATATATATATATATATATATATATATATATATATATATATATATCTATATATATAGTAGCCTAGTGGGTAGAGCACTGGCTTCTTGCGTGTGGGGTCCCTGGCTCGAATCCAGGTCCGGAGAAAGGTCCGCGCACCAAGCTTTGAATTCACCTAGCTCTGATTAGGTACCTGATTTAAATCAGGGATAAAATGAGTCGTGGGACTAATCACTCCACACTCGTATCCACAATGATTAAAAAAAAATGTTATGAAGCTCTCTACCAGCTTCAACCCCTAGACCCGTACGAAGGTTGTCGTGGGATTGCTTTTATATATATATATATATATATATATATATATATATATATATATATATATATATATATATATATATATATATATATATATATATATATATATATATACAGTGCCTAACAAAAGTCTACGTACACCATATAAAATAGCGGAAAATTGTTAAGTAAAGGATATATAAACAATTGTGGTATTGCAAAATGAACACAAACCCTTTGTACAAACATTTTTTGTTGAAAGTGCACGAAATTTCAGTTTCTACGAAAAAAATTAACAAAAAGCTAAAATATCCACAGATAACAAAGGAAAAAAGTCAACGTACACTTCTAAGAAAATAGTAAACAAATAGCATGCCTTCTAAGAAATAGTGGTAAATTTGTTATGGACTGCTTGCAGTAATGAAATAATTTAAGCAGTTGGTTTTTTGACTGTCGGTATATACAGATTGCAGGTTAAATTTTTTTTTTGTAATAGACCAAACTCCATGAAAATGATGATTCGACTTTTTGGGTTAAGTAGGAAAGTAGCTGATTTAATTAGTGAAGAGAGCAAGTTTAAGACACAGAATTTGGAGAAAAATAATGAAAGTCTTAAAAAGAAGAACTTAATTCCAACCGTTAAACACGGAGGTGGTAATGTTCTAGTTTGGGGTTGCATGTCAGCGGCTGGAGTAGGGAATTTGGTAATAAATGAAGAAATTATAAATCGCAAATATATTAAAAATAATTTAAAACCATCCGCGTAAAAATTGGGCCTACGAAGCAGCTGGACATTCCAGCAAGGCGATTTTGAGGTCTTCTTTATTTATGATGTTGTGTTTTCGGACTCTACGCTCGAGATAATCCCATAAATGTTCTATGGGGTTGAGGTCTGATGACTGAGGTGGAGAATGTAGCTATTTTAGGATATTAAAAATAAACCACTCCTTCAAAATACCGCTAAGCATACGGCTGGTACACATCATGGTACTATGAAGTTGTAAATTTGTGTTGCTTTTAATGAGCATGTTGGCAAACTTGTACCTAAAGAAGACACTGAAAGTGAAAACCTTGAAATCATCGACTCTCCTCTACATAGACAAAATAAAATATATGAAAATTTACAACGGGCAAGAACGATAACCCTTCGCCAATTAACCTATACTCTAAGCATCAAACACTTCTGTTCACGTGAACTCACACACCGATAATCAGATACAGTTGAAATTTACAGGATGTATTGGGTTTTAAGTAGGACCAGGTCTGATAGAAGTGATTTTGAAATGCAAGTAATTCTGAGCCAGTGGTGCCTTCTTGAAAAATCACTAAGAAAAAGCCACGTTTAGTAGAAATTCGGTTGGAGCTGCCAGCTATGGTAAGTTTGGTGTTTTTAATTTTGAAAATTCGCTGAGGAAAGTAAAGCACTTTGCCCTATAGCTTCCAGTACAGTCATGGAATTATAACGAAATTCAAATGGTAAATTAAACTTGTTGTAGGTAATATTCAGTAGAAACCTAGTTAGAAAAACAATGATAGGGTTGCCATCTATGGTTGGCTTTGAATTTGTTTGGCATATCTTTAGTTAGCGATTTTATCATAGAATTTTCAGCTCGCAGTGACCTTGTACTGAAAATAAACACCAAATATTAACAGATAGAAAATTTGAAAACTTGTGCCAATGGTAACCCTAAATTTCTTTGTATCCCTATAACTTCCAACGCAGTCATCGGATCAATACGAAATTCACAGCGTAGGTTGACTTCAACGTTAGGCAGATGCCAGCAAAGGGTTGCCAGTACGATACGTTTTTGTTATTTTCACATCGCGAACATTTGCAATGAAATTAATGTTTAAATTTTCTAAGGTCTGCCCATTTTTTGGATGACAGCCCCCAATATTTTTCTATCACTGTAACTTTCGATGAAGTCATCGAAATTAAATTGGCTTAGGATCTATTATTACGTAAGCTGTATTGGTCTCAAGTAGGAGAAGAAGCTAGTGGTAGCGGCCTTAAGTAACTATTGGTACAAAACACACTCAAAGTCTGCACAAATACTCAACAGTTCTGATGCGCTAGGGTTTTTTTTTATCAATCAATGCGCTACTTTCGTTTAGAATAGCTCAAATCCTCCTCTTAAACAGTTTGTTTTGAAAAGAAAATTTCTAATTGAGCTCGTTCCACTCTGTTGTTATTTAGATTACTGGCTTTAAGAGGTACGTATAGTACTGAACTTGAAAATTCAAATACCGAATAGGATACACGGGAGCCTAAATTTCTGGGAGTCTCCGAAAATGTCTCTTAAAAATTCTGAAATTCATTAAAAATGCACTCGTATATTGCGTTTAGTTATATTTTGGTCGGTGTGACTAAATCCGACAGAGCTAGTTGATATAATTTAGTTTCGTATTTACTCAACACCAGCCGCAAGCCATAAATGACCAAGCAGCAACTCAATGATCTCGAATGCTACCCGGAGAACAAAGTTACGTTGCATTGGAACTGTAGTTGTGCGTAATTCATCGAAGTGCAGCCAGTATTCCTGTTTTGCCGTATAAATACAGCATAGAGAAGCTTGGAAGGCAAAGTGAAGTAATCGGCTTGGAAGTATCAAATTCCATCTCTGTTCGGTGATGATCTAAAATTTCATGCAAATATAGCAAAGATCAGGCAAAACGAGGAATGAAAAAATGTGCGGGAACGCTGAATGCATTAGTGAATGCTAATAGGTACATTTGACGTTGTGGAACTCGGCACACTCGGCAATTGAGTAATTATCAGCATTTTATGTGCATTATTGCAGCCAACCATGGAGCTGTAGTGCCTTGAAGAGTTTTTCGTTCACATGCGTTTAATTAGTACCACTTTTACACGCCATAATAAGTTATTTTAATAAAGCAAATTATGATCGGAGAGCGATTGAATTATACTACGTTACAATTTTATTACGTGCGCGTGCCTGCATTTTAAAATATCGTAAACTAAAATAAAAGCCAAAATAATTTCCATATCAAAATTTTCAATGAAATTTCAATTTTATTTGAAATTTATTGTATATGTACTTGAACTGTTCGAATTACATTACTCTAGCATTGGAATGTGTGTTTAAAGCAATTTAAATTATTATATATTAATAATTGCTCATGGTGGCAGTATTGTTATAAATTTATTGAACGAAAAACTCGGAACATTTAACTCCGAAAACCGCAAAAGAGGAGCATTGCAAACTGACTGCTGCAGTCTTTTTCGAGGCGTTTGTACGAATCCACACGTTGACATTCTGTTACGAAAAAATTATTTTCTACCTATGTACTCGTGTTAAAGTATACGTTCGCAACGTTTCAGATGTTTATGTTTTTTCTTTTAGGTTTATTCTCTGTGAGACACCTTAGTTGCGCAAATACCGCCTAAACGTATTAAATTACGAGTTAACCCGTGGTAATGCTTATGTTAAGTCATGTTTAATATGACCGGCTGCTTTATGTACACTTTTTTTTCTATATATGAAATACTAAATAAATAATAATTCAACGGGCTTGAAGTAATTTATTTTTTTAGAAATTAAGAGCTTTGAAAGAAAATTAATAATTTTGTTTGTATTTCAAAGTATCTGTTTGCCAAAATTAAAAAAAACGCGATTTTATTACTGATTGACTTTAAAAAGTACTCTGCATCGAAAAACAAGCACCGCCAGGAAATATTAGGAAGTAATAGAAAAGTTATTTTTCTTTAGTGTAGTATGATACGAGAGGTTTATGCAGACTCGAAAAAAATTTCTATGGTGCAGTTTCAAAAATAATGCCATCAGCTTTTAATTCCAACGGTTTTGAGGAACCATTTTGATTTAATAGATTTTTTATTTTATGATTTTATTTTTTGATTTTAGGATTTAATAGATTTTTCGCCGTCAGGTCGTCATGGTTTCAGTTTTGTGGCACTGACAGATTCTTTTAAGCCTAAGTATTCCAAAAGACCTTCACTATTCCAAATATGCTGCACTTACTCTTAATATATAGCATGAAAGCAAACCCTGCTAGCACGAATATTACAGGTTGGACATAGCTTACATGTTACGTAAAAAAAAATATGTGCATTAATTTTTTGAATTTAGTTCTGAAATACTATTAATAAGTGAAAATTTGAAGGTGAAATTAGTCCGTTCTAGTGAGCACCAGCCACTTGTACGTCTGTGCACATGAGACAATCTCTAGATTCTCATAATATTTATAAAGCTATGTATCATTAAATAGGCAATTTGTGCAATTTGGGAAAATGTGGACACTAAAGAACGATTCGCCCACGTCGGCAAATGACATTAACAGATTACTACTCGTGTTATAATATTTTTAAAATGCATTCGAAAATCACTTCATGGCGCACACCCGCCTTCATATGCAGTTTGAATGCAATAAAACTTCGGGTTACGACTTTCATTGTCAGTAACGTCGTTGCCGCACTAAATGATGCCTGAGCAAATATTTCCGCAATTCCACGAGAATGGCACACTCAGTGTGCCTCTACAGCGAGGATTGCTGGAGTTGATGCAATGATATGACTTCGAAAGTAATAACTGACATGCGAATTGGCTTGTTATGTGTTGTTTGATGGGTTGAATGAAGTGCGCCATAGCATGCGCCTTATAAAAGTTAATTACACACTGGCTATAAATCAGAATCTGTTAATTTTAATGAGAATTTAATATGACGAAAAGTTTATGTGTTAGTGGATATCCAAGTATAGAAGGAACGCTTTGATTATGTGGTGTCAAATGTCAATAGATTGATTTTCATGATTCCGAACACCCGCGAACAAGTTTTTGGCTTTGCATTTTTTCCCCAATAAGTTTAGATTGGAATCTCAAATAAGCTGCATTATGTACATATGTATTTGTCAAGAGTTGTGATTTGGTGGCCTGCGTATAAAAAGTAAAGTTTTTTTTTTCAAGATCAATAGAAAAATTGCAGCCGCTGCATAGAAAAAGTTTTTTTTAGAGGTTAGAATCCAGGCGGAACGATCCCAGCCTATATGAGACCTTGCTTTGTGTGATGTTTTTCCAGAACGAGATAGGTTTATTTAAATGTTCCCTTGCAAATCTGAGTCTCCACTTTCTATTTTTCTCACTAACACGTGGCTTTCTTCTTGCGACACATCCTTTTAGTGCAGAAATTCGTAAACGTCTTCTGATAGTATCCACACTAATATTAAAGCCATGGAACTTCCTAGCAACACACTAAATCTGCACTCCACTCACTGGATAATCTGATTTGCTTGGTGAACAATTGTTTTTACCGTAGTTTTTTTTTGTTTTATGTTCAGTAACGTGTCTAATAGCGTTGTAGATCATTTTCCATAAACACTTTGAAGTCTTTGAAATGCTTAAAATGGAATTATTTTCTTTTCATAAATCCATTATAAGCTTATGCTTTTCCGGTGAACAAATTTTGTACTTTCCCATTGCAGACAACAATTTTCCAATGAAAGAAAACAGTAACAAAAATAATACTCCACGCTTTCAAACTGCACTCTTTCACTCAAGATCATCAACTGCGCTAATTAGTTGCTGTAATGGTTCTTACTGTTAATTGCTGGAAACTATAGGTTTGTCTGCAAAGTTTTTGGTATTTTTTCATTTCTTCAATTGAAAGAGTCTTTGCAGCAACAGTGTATAACAGGACTGAATAAAATATTCTTTGTATGATATCATGCGTGTGCTAATTAGTTGCATGCTGCTGTAGATATTAAAAAAATATCTATAGAATCGTATGTTAAACAAAGTATCTTCTACATAAATTACTCTTTTCATCCGCATCGCTGTAGAAGTAAAGCATTTGTTCACATTAATTTATAAGAGGAAATGACAGAAAAAAGAGAGATCTTAAGAAAGCTGTAGGCTCTGTACAATATGAAAAATACCAGAAACAGAAACGAAAACGCAAAATATTCCACCGCGTTATTCGTTCATTCATAGACAAAGATTCCTGGGCGGTTTGACGGGTGGATAGCCAAGGGTGTTTTAGAATTTCTCTATCCACAAAAATACTGTAAAATGCTCTGCCTTGGCTCGCCTGGCTTTGCTGTTTGGCAACATTCAAAGTAGAGTTTTTATGGACATCAATTAGATAATGCTCATTGGTCATTAGATAATGCTCATTGGTGGATCAATCGCACATCATGAGGACGTGAGTTGAGGTAAGATCTGTTTTTTTTGTTTCATTTTTCTTTAGATAAAAATTCCATTGATTTTGAGTATTATGATCTGTTAATTTTGTGTGAATTTCCCCACTTTTTGGTTAGAAATTTTTAGCAAGGGAAGCACTGTTTCCTCTACTCCTCCATACTCAAAAATTTGTATGATGTGCCGACTAGAAAATTAGGGTATTGATATTGAAACTTATCTGCCATAGCTACATTTCTTCAAATGGAATCGCTTCAAATGAATAACTTTGGCAATAGTGGTTTTTATGGTGGCGCTTCAGTATCTGACAGTACCATCATCTGAAAGGCAAATTGTAAATTCATAAAAAATTCTGGTAGAACAGTTGAAGTAAAACTGTAACTATTTCTTTTTGTTTATAGATTTATGGAAATGCATGCTTACATAATATTGTAAATCTTAAGCTTTCATCTCCTCTCTAATACAACTCTGATACATTTTGTGAACTAAAATTTGAATTGCCAAACTAAAATATGCAGTGGCTTAAATAAATCGTTCTCTCACTTGTACCTTACACGGTCTTCAGGTAACTCCGCAATCGATATGTAACAAAAACACTCGAATAGAAGCTTGTAAATGCTTGCATTTTACACAAACTTTCAGGTAATATAATAGGCTTACGACAAAAGGTACATATGTACACAGGTAAGCTCCAAGTCTTCGTCATCATATTTGTTTTAAATTTCAAGAAGCATGTCATCATGCTTTTACATTAGAAATTATTACGTTCTTGTTGTTCTTGTTCACACGTGAGCATTTGAACTGGGTTATGATGGGAATGCAATCAATAAGCATTATAGGGTAATTACATCACATATCGGGGAGTTTCAAGTGCCCACTGTGTAGAAGAATGGAAATCTATCTAAGGCATAACAAACTCAAAAGACAGTTATAAACAGTCGTCAACGAATTGATGTAACTGCTTTTCGAAATTTTGAAGATTCCTTCTAAGATTCTTAGAAAGCTATTGTTGCATTTTTTTGCAAAATGGCAAAAATATTCCTAAAAACTCGACGTTTCACCATCGATTGCCACATAAATCTTGGTTGTTTACTGCTCTTATATCGCGCTATAATGCACACTGCTTCCAAATGCTGTAAAAACTGAGACTTTAAATTTGCTGTAAAAATTGAACCGAATGTAATATGGTCCTGATATTCCGGAGGCGCTGTTCCATCCCGAAAGTTACTAAAATGTTAGTTTCTAAATCATTGGCTTTCCCGTGTAAATAATCATAAAACACATCCCATTGAAATTCTTAGATATTCAAATGAGAAGAAGGCACGTTCAACGTTATCATTTGGTTAACCACTTGGCGACACTTTACAAGCTATCGATAAGAAATTTGTGGCAGTCGCCAACGAGTAGGACGAATTGAGTGAGACGTTCGAGACGCCAATGTATTTGTCTGGTCGCAAACCGATCGTTGAATCGATTGGCGCATTCTTCTACCAACTGCCTGCACACATACACATGAATCTTCAGAGCGAGGGAAATAAAATTATTGAAATTGAAGTGCAACATGTAATGATATCACAAATTGTCGTGTCAAACGTATGTTCGTATGTTGCATATTAAGTAGGTGATACGAAACGAACTCAACGGTAAGCACGATATCACACTAAAGACGCTGTATGTAAGTTGCAAGAAAATGAATTTCAAGTGATATTAATGGGGTAATTATCAAGCAGCTGTTTAAGCTCTTCATTTTACGCAATACTGCTACAGAGAAATGCATATTAAACAGAAATAATGCATATTAATGCGTGTCATTGCTTAGTAGAAGCCTAAATTCAATGTTTCCTCATGCTCTTAATAGGTTGACAACGTGATTTTTTTTAAAGTGTTGTAAGACAATGAAGAGTTTAGAAAAAAAGTTGCAGCAGGCTGAAATTTAAGAACAAGGGAGCCGACTCTCACCCTAATACTGAATGATGTGGCTTGTTGCTATTGCATAGTTTATCCTTGGTTTGGCTCACAGCTAGGTAATTTCAAAGTTCGGTAGTGCTTCAAAGCTCATTATCTGAGCTATTATATTTACCTAATTTTTAAATTATTTGCCAGTAAATTTATACCTTAACATCATAATAACCTTCAAATTTCCTATGGCACTTGCAAAAACTAGCGTTTTCATAGTTCATCAATGACAATAGCTAACTAGTTGAATTTGATCCGAAGGATATTTTTCAACAGTGGTGATATCTATTTTCCAGCGCAAAGCTACCTACAGAGTGTTGTGAATTAGATGGTAAGTACTGACACCATACTATTTTTGTAGCATGTCGAGGAGAATGTCGAGTGGAGTCCGAGTTATAACAGCTAAGAAAATCGCACTGACTGATGATATGTTTCTGATTTTCATCAATTTTGACCTTTTTTATCGAATAATGCGAAATTTGCAGTATTTTTTGGTACATTTGCTACATTAATTCTATTGCACAAGTACGACATCGCGATGAAAATGTTTGAAGGAATGGAATAGAAGAGATTTGTGCTATTTGGGTATGGAAGAGTGTCTATCGTCCCAAAGTTTCATCGATCTGTACAGTATTTTCCTTGATAAGGATTGGCGAAAAATTTTGTATTCTCATAATTTGCACCAAAAACGAAACATAATATAGAAAATCTCCATGTGTAGAAAAATTAAGGAAAAAATTCCAGAGAATATCCGGGGGTCATCTATGCGGTGCTCATATGCGACTTCTAGTATTTTGAAAATCTAGAAGTTTTAAAAGCCCATATTCATGCAATGATCACACTTTAGGCACACTGAGAACAACCACAGTGCTAAAGAAGAGTAAAGTAAAAACAGAGCTCTTAGCTATAGCCCATTTTAGGTTTTGGAGGTTAGAGTTGCTACAAACTCCACTGTCATACTGGAGATTTTTGACGAGTGTGAAATGATTAGTTCCATTAAGGTACTTACTAATGCGTGCCTCTCCGTCCGAATCTGGATTCGAACCAGGAGTCAATGCTCTTCCCACTGAACTATGGAACTTATTATAGCCTTGATCTAATATAGTCCACTTTAATAAATATCAAAGTTGTATATTCATGGGAGTTGGGCTCTGTGTGTAGTAATTAGGACTATATGCGTTACAGTCAAGACTTTATACGCAGTAGCAAATCCCATAAAGTATGGGAGTTTTCGCTAGGAAGCAGAACGATTTTTCGTGTGACATTATCTCTTCTCTAGCTATATTTTATAGTTCATGCTACATATACAGGCTACATATGCAACGATAATTGGCAAGCTATGTCGCCTAGCTGTATAAATTGTTTCAAAGGTGGTACTATCCATAATTAGCTTCAACGATTGCATGAGTTGCGTTAAATGACGCCTATAGGATATATGCTTATAATTGGAGATATATGCCTACAATTTGGTGTTTAAATAATGTTAAAAAATTTAATCTTAATTTAATGAATCGAATGCCTCGAATGGCGAAAATGTCGATCAGGGTGAGCTAAACGGCCATAAGTTCAGTATGGAGCACATGAAAAAAGCACATATCTCATTACCATGGATTGTATACAATTACTAACTTGAGAAAAACTATATTAAGATACAACCATTCCGATGCAAAAATGGTACCTTTCAGTCAAAATGCAGGTAAACAAATGCTTATTTTCTTAAAAGATTAAGCGTGTCGTTTCGAATCTCGATATTTATTGATAAGAAAATTTAATTGATAAAATGTTTAGCATAATGTTGTTGTTTGCTGCTTGTGTTATTGCATTTCAAAACTATCATTTCGTTTTCAGAGTAATCCATATGGTCTGAAAGAAAGTGGGCCAGCGACGGATATGAGTGCGTGGACATCGGCTGGACTCCAACCAACTACAGGTTACTACCCTTACGATCCGACTTTAGCAGCTTACGGGTGAGTTTGTTTCAGTATTTTTGATTCGATGCAAATAAGCTATCAATTGAATCCGATGCGGCTTGCTATCAATTGAATTTGCTGCAAATATAAAATTAATGTATTTAGGGATCTTACATTTCAAATGACGCCAAATGTTACTAAATACCTTAATAAAGCTATATATTAGTATCATCTTGTATTCTGATGCAAGTGTTCGTTAGTATGTATACATGTGTACTCGTGTACCATGCTAAGCATTGTTTTTATAGTAATTAAATCATTAATATGTCACACACAGTATGACTTTTGAACAAAACTGCCAATCGCAATTGATATACCATAATTCTTATGTGCCTACACATTTTTATTGCTGTATTCGACGACTGCTGCTGCAATTCAGATACGATGTAATATGCTGCTATTGCTGGCACGTCATCGCCCGTGGAGATAATTGGCAGGGACGCTTCCTCGTTTAGCAAATATGAGTCGAAATATCATACACAAATAACATCAATTAAATAATTATCAACCCGAAAAGTATATAAAATAGCTTTAAAAAAACGATGTTCATGAATGACTAATCGAATAAATGTAAAGCTATAATTGTAAATACATAACAAAGTATTCCACCACAATCTATTACGGGTCTTATGGTTTGAAGTTCGCATAGCTCCATTTTTGTTATCGATTTTTTGACGAGTATGAAATGATTTGTTTCGCTTCTCACTTTGCCCCCGATTTTACTCAGGTATCTACTCAAAGTTAGGTAAACTCAGTGCGAATCTGGATTCAACCTATAGACCTAAGACGCTAGAAACCAGTGCTCTACCCACTAGGTTACACGAGCTCATATTGAAAATATATAGTAATCTCTACATCAGCTGTAATACATCCTTTTGGTACTTTTCGCTCCATTTTGAAAGTAACGAAGCATTTATGAAGAAAACCAATAAATTTTCCGCACAAAGCTATTATGTAACAATTTAGAAAGCTCTTGTCTCATACTCAATCGTCGACTTTAAAAAAGCACACAAACACATAATGAAAAACACATTCTCATATGGAAGGATTCGAAAACAAAGGCAGTAGAACGCTGCTTTGGACTGGCGTCATAAGCGGAGTACTAAGATCCACGTGAAGCCGAAATTTTGACCAGTCTCCATTATCTGATCATTCTTTGATGTGAATATTTTTACAACGAAGGCAAGCAGAAATTTTGCTGAGTACTGGCAGTGCGATTAAGCTAGGCAAAATCTAAAATTAAGATGAGAATAATAAGAATGAAAATAATGCATAAAGTTTTCTCTCACGAAATGTTTTTTTTTCAAATCCTTGGATTTTGCTTGGTCGTTTGGGTTGCTTCTATTATAGTTTTGCACTGGTTAATTTGTTGGGGAAAGTTATTATCATCCCCAAAGGCGGTATCCAGATAGTTCGGAGCGTCATGTAATGATATCTATAATGGCTTTTTAAACACTCGGTATTTTTGCGGTATACATTGTTTCTTTGCTTGCTTTAAAACCGAATAGGCATTGTTCCAAATTAGTCAATTGACTGTATTCGTGAAGATGATTTCAGTATGGCTATTGCTAACTACAAAAATGGAAAGTGAGAAAATGCTTTTCGATAATCCCATTTCTCACTACCTCATGATGAATCAAAACAAACATAAGCAGTTTCTCATCGTTGTTCTGATAATTTATCTAAAATAACGACGGATAATGGTTAATGTTTAGATTGTAGTAGAAACCTCGAACATTTTGAACTCGGTCGAAAGACACAATAAATTTGGTCTGATTTGTGTTTCTTGTTATACTAAAATAAACTTTCCTAGGCTAAAGATTGTACTTATGAAGGAGCGAGATGGGATTTCGCTCCAAATACCATACAAAACTATCAATGTTTATGAACCTTTTTCTCAGTTGCAAATGAATATATTTTTCTGGTTTTTGTTTTTATTTGGTTTGTAATATAGTCAGCTGTAGTTTTACCGTTGAGAACTTTATCCAAAAATTTGTTATAAAGTTTTTTAATTTTAAATGTTTTTTTTTCGGAAGAGGACTAAGGACCTTTTCTAGTCAAATTAATTCAAATGTTTAACATATCAATGTTTAATAAACCGTTAAAATTTGAAAATCTAGTTTTGTTTAAATTTTTCGATCAGCCGCTTACTTAAGGGTGACGGGAAGTGGTTTGATCAAAGTACCTGCAGTAGTATTTTTTTGGTATCACATTTGAAAATTGCGGTTAATTTCCCCGCACCACGGATATCATTTATTGAACCCTACTACAGGGTGGCGCAAAAGTGTCTGCCCTTAGTATTTCTGGTATAAAATTTTAATGAAAAGAGATTGGTTTAGTATTATAATTTTATTATAAAATACACACTAGGTAAAATAATACATAATTAGCATAAAGTATGTCTTTCTTCGTTTTCTATGCAGTCTAAAAATCCGCTTTCTGAAACTTTCACATAAATTTCTTAGATACTCTACGAAATTGCATCTCACTCAACTTCTAAACGTCGAATCAGTTCCTTTCTATTTTTTGGTGTAGGATCACTAAAGACACGCTCCTTCTATCTGGACCAAACAATTTCAATTCGGCTTAAATCAGGGGAATTACCATGTCAATAAATCCACACATTAGAAACGTGTTCATAAATCGCTTCATTAGTTTTCAAAGCTGTATGCGCCTTGGCTGCATCTTGCATCAACATTACTTCCTTTCTGTCCATAAATTGATGGTTATTATTAAGTGATTGTGCAAAAATAGGGAAGATACTTTCCGTAATATTCTCCTTCTGTAATATTCTCCATTCACCGGAAGTCCGTGCTCAACAAAATGAAGCTGGCTTTTTCCGTGACTGCTCACTCCGCTACCAGCTTCCATGTCTTTTAGGCTGATGTTCGGGGTCAGTATTACGGGAATATTTTCGGGATTGCTGTTTCTCACTATCATATTCTGTTGATAAGGCATTGGATGCAGTTGAATCCACGGACCGTCCGTAAAAAGTATGTTTGCACGCCGAGTTCGACCACGGGCATTGTCATCAGCAATTCCATGGTTTTTAACCTTTTGACAGAAGTTCAGCTGGTCTCGAATGTTCTTATCGAAAAGTTAAAGTTTGTTGCATTGTCTGTATGATCGTCGCCTCCAGTTAGTGGATCGGATGGACCGCTGAACGGTACATCTCCACACTTTTTTAGCAGCCTCCGGGGAGCTATTAAGCCGTTTCGTCACTCTTAGCGTTCGTATTCCTGGCATATTTTCAACCAATGTTCGAATTTTTCTTTTGATTCTGTGGGACGTACCGACCGTCGACCACTTCTTTTCATATTGTCCACGTTTCCTTTTTCAGCGTTGCACCATTATTCCACGGTGTTCTTATGAACCCTTAATGTTTTACATATGTCGCTGCGGCTGTAGACTAATTGATGTATGCATTGAATTTCAATACGCTTTTGAATTCAACTATTTACCATTATTATTGCAAAAAAAAACTCAGTTCGATCCGCTGAAGCTAACTAACAAAAAAATAGCCAAGTAATAGTGGGTCTGCATATTTTACTAGACATACGTACTAACCCTTTTCGAATTTCGGTACCTGTTTTTGCCGTCTCTTAACCAAAAGTTATTATTTTAATATTATCACTATTATCATTATACAGGAATTGAAAAATACGTTAAAAAAATTAAAGAGCCTCTCAAAATTTTTAAAGATAGTTCATTTCCGTTAAATTCATTCGGTTTGATTGTTCAGTTCGAAGGCCGTAAAATTTTGAGCCACCATGTATGATACTGTATTGTAGTCTGGCAGATCTTATAATGTTTCCAAGTCCCAAAAAGTTTGAATAAGACCAGCGACTTCGAATACAGTGGATAAACTGTCGCAGTGTTCCAATGCTTCAATACCAATTCATTCCTTCACAATTATTCCTGCATCTCTACGATGATATATGCATTAAAATTTTATCTTAAAATATTAAGCCGAGTATCAATGCCCGCACGAAGATAAGTTTGGATAAGTTTTCAATATCTGATAATTCTGTATTGTGAAATTTTTAGCAACGAAGACAAGCGGAGGCTCTACTGATAACTGACCGATTAAAACATCAAGCACTTAAATTTTCGATTAATTCTATTATCTGTTACGTTGAAAATATTGGCACAATTCAACTTTGAAATTTAAAAACGTTAATGTAAATACCACCTTTTTGTTTAAAAAAATGTTCGATCCATTCTAAATTGCTGTGAAATATGTGGAGAAATGCTGTGAGACGCATCTAATATTTGCACGAACGCCAAACTATTTGGTGCGAAACTCTAGTACTGCTCTGGTGCCGAATTTAAGGCGAAATTCCGGACCTTAGTACTAGGCTTTAGGCAAAATCAATAAATATCGTATCAAGTGTAGTTTTTCACAGAAGCGAAATTTATCTTAACTATTTTCACTATACTACATGAAAAAATATGTTTAACAAACAACTAATGATTACTGCTTTACTCTAGCTAAATTTCAATCTTTTGTCCCATTTTACTGTATTGATCATTAAAATATCTGGTTAAATAATGGAGTGTTTATATAGCGCCATCTATGTTACAAGTAAAAATAAGTTACAAGTAATAAGTAAAATAAGTTTTAGTGAAATTTGGCATTTTACCTGAACTGCCTACTAAGCTTTATTTTCAAAACTTGAAAATTCTGAACATCAACCAATACAATCATATTCGAAAAAACGGTTTCTCACAATTAGCCCTTAGTTTAAAAGACATGTTTTTGACAATATTTTGACAATACTAAGAGGTTCGCCAAATTGTTATTGGTAAAGTGTTCCACTGATTACAAGTTTTAATAATCGTACATCAGTTTTGTGTGTCTGTGACTAGCGGTAATAATGTTTTTCAGTTTCGAATAAGAAATCTTTATTCTATGGAAGCATAATCTCCATACTTTAGAAAGTTTCTCAGTCATTGATGCGACTTGAATGCAGAGACCATCAAACATTCCAAATGCCAGATTTGAATCCCATCGTAGGCATGCATATATAACATGCCAACGTCAAGCGTATACGCGAAAGGAATACGCGCCAGATGGTGTTATTTAAATTTGTCAGAATGACGGGTAACGAGAAGACTGTGATTGATACGCAAATGTCACGCAGTCTCGCATGTTGATCGGGATATATGTACCTATATTCGCGGGAAAGTCTAATAGCGTATCATCGCACCCCACACTTGCTTCCGCCATTTTGTTTTTTGGGGTGTCTGGCTAGAGGAGCACGGAAGCGGAATCGTGCTTCGTTTTGATGCTCCACCACTTCTCACACAAGTGTAGTTGGCAACATCACTGTCACATAAATTTACGCAACCCCTTCAGCGATGACTCCAACCATGCATAAATGGCGTCGGAGTGTGCGACCACGTCTCAGTCGAATGCAAATAATGCGATGGGGAGCCCGAATCACGGTTTTTAGTTCCTACGATGTGCAGGGATATTATTGAGATATCTCATTTAACACATTCCGCTTCACAACAGGATGCTCGGATTTGTGCGAAAGTTGGCAAGTGTTGATTTTCATTGCTGAGTCGTATCTGCAAGTGGGTTCAAAAGCGGAACGCCACCCCACTATTTACCTACTCGCACTGTAGAGATTTATCACACACGCTCTCGAATCAATTTAATTGACATTTCGCAATCCGTGAAAGCCGCAGATTGTTACGGATGAGCATCTATTTTCATTTTCATCAGGTGAATGGATAGATTGATGCTCATCTCGGGTAATAGTTGAAATGGCAGGCTATGTATTGATATTATCCTACTGGCAATGTATATCGAGGACTAGACTTGTGTGCGTAGGTTCCGTGCGAGGGTGAGAACATATTGATGGAGCATCAGAAATGTTACAGCAATAGCTGATTGATGTGAGCATGAATTGAACGTAATCGATGCTTCGATGGAATTATTTTCCCTGGAGTCTGATAAGTAAAAGTGGTGAGAACTCTCGTTGGGCGTATGCAGGCTGATGCTCTACTTATGTCATAAAACAGTTTTAAAGATTGTCAAATTGATCGAAAAATCAGTTTTTTCTACTAAAAGATCATAAAATTGTAAAAAGCGTTATTTCTCATAAAACACATTTTTGTGTCTTGATGGCAATCAACATACATATCGTAATGTAAGAATGTATGCATGAAGGAATACTTTAAACTACCTTTTGCGCATTATGCAGCTAAATCAAAGATTTTCAAACTTTCAGAACATTATTTGAAGGAAAGAGAGAAGCTTTTCGTTCAGCTTTAACTATTAAATCTTGAAAAAAAAAGTTCCATATGAAGCTGTAACGTACTAATCAAGCTGTTTTCAAGTTTGTGCAAAATTGACATTTGCCCTTGACTTAAAACTGTGATGTTCAGCGAAAAGCTTTAATATTTTGTGTGAATTTTCACCAAACTAACTGCTACTTCGCGAATTGCTATTCTGCCCTACTAAACATCTACATAAGGTTCCATTTACATTTTAGTACTTTTTAGATATTCAATGGTTTTGATGTGTACTGGAGGTATGTGGAGAGTGCATTTTTCAATATTGATTTTAACATATTTGCACAAAAGATAGGTTTTTCAAATTTTGCAGAATGATGCAACAGAGTATATAGCTTTTGAATCTGATGTTAACTCAAAAATGAGAAAAATGCAGATATAACCTTTATGCTTGGTAAAAAATGTACAGAGCGCGTGCTCCTATGTAACATAGCTCAGCATTTATACTTGCACACGCTATGTGCTAACTAGCCTGATCTATAATAGCTACAAGGACCATAATGACATATGAGAAATTTCAATTTGCGTCATGGCGAAAATAGCTCCTTTAGAAACAGTCCTGACTCCTATACATTAGTTTCGGTGCATATTATGATAGTGGGCTAGATAACATTAGACTTTCAATAATATCGAGTAGCCGAGTAATTAAAGCACCGGCTCTAAGAATCTAGTGATCCTGGTTTGAATCCACACAGTTGGGCTGACGTAAAATTTTGCTTTTTATATGAGCCTAAAACAATTGGCGATGAGGGCTATAATACATGGGTTTGCAGGCTGGAAAACATACTACCTACTCCTATATTTGTTGTACTATACAAGATGAAGTCAGGCGATATAATTTAAAACAATCCCGAAATCAACTACCTACATAACACCAGAAGCATATAAATTATGATCTCTAGCTTGACGGTTTTTCTCAGTGTTGCAGTCAATCCGCATCTATCCAGTTCCCTAGTTACGCGTACACACGTAAGAGTTAACAGTCACAAATACTTCACTATACATCACTAGAAAGTATAATGCTTCTGTAGCAGTTTCACTGCTTTTGCACTCAATCACATTCGTTCGTGACCGCCTTTAACTTGTTCGCAACCGCGCAAAAACCAAACTCAATTGTACCAGAAGAAAAAAGAAAATTTTCTCCGTGGATGTTCTTTCTTCACGACTAGCTTTTTCGTTCGTCTACCGGCTACGATATCAGGAGCGGCGACACGAGCTGCACATTTCCCCCTTATTTTTTCTATCTGTTTTTTGCAAACCTATGTGTTCTCTGGTTCCTTACTAAAAATCATTGTCCTTTTTATTCAATCAATGGTATAACATTAAAATAAAAAGAGACAATAACGATGAATTGGAACACAATCAGAGGGCGATTCATAGAAATTGCGGGCTGAGAAGGACACATTGCGCGGTGAATGTGCGGTCGACAATATGTGGAAAAAACACTGCCAACAATTGTCATCGTTTGTCCGCCTGGCTAAATCTTGCTATTGGCGGTCAAATAACTGGTCCTCGCAAGAATGCTTGCAGAGTATCAGCCAGCCAATAGAGGAAGGGAGAATGAAACTGGGTATTCCACTCTGCAGAGTGGAAGCAGGAAGCAAAACGGTAGTCCGGAAAAAGACTTATCCAATTCGTTTATGGATGCTTTTCTGTGGGTAGAAAGTTTGGATGGGGCCGAATCCTTGTTGTCGCTACTCTGGTTCCCATTTCCGCTGGCAATGGCGATTCTCTGAGTTTCATGCTTACTAGATGAAAACGGCTGTCTTACACCTTCTGCAAAGATTATAGGGTGGTCGCCAGAACACAGGACTTTTTTTGTCCGAGAGATATTCAAACTCTGTTCCAACACAGCTCATGTAGCAGCGTCTAGTAACGACGGTGTGAGCGAGTGTCGAATCGGTATAAATATTTTGCCTTTATTTTTTCACGCACTACGTTTCGGTTTCACTGCACGGATGAAGAAAAGATTTTATTCGTTTATCATCGCAGAAGGGATGAAATGGGGCCAAAAAGATTTATTTCGATTGGATCTACTTGTTGAGCAGTTCTTGGACAAGTGGGTACTTGAATCGCGTAGAATAAAGGCAATTTCATAGCTGAAATAGTGTGCAAGATGATGTTATTGATATATTATTGAGTTAAGTGCTATTGGGGACGGTGGCTGTCAATGAACCTGGTTTGGGTGCATCGATTTAACTTGTTAAGAATATGATATATGAATAATATTTTCATGAGAAAATAGAATGAGATGAGTAATGGTCGTATGGCTGATATCGTATGAGAGAATGTGTGGGCAAGGGTAGACGTTTTTCTAAATTTAAGGTGGTTTCTATTTGAGTTAAGTGTTTGAGTTTGAGGCCTAGTATTTTTTTTTTAGACAACATTCAAATCATTCCCGACTTTCGTAACGAACTTAAGTTTTGTATGTGGGGACAATATCTCAATTGTGTCGATAGTTGTAAAATAGTAATAAATTATTGAAATCCGTAAAGACGCTTGGCACATTTCTACACAAAAAAATAGAGTATTCTTTTTGGTCTAAAAAATAAAACTTTCAAGATTTTACCTTGAAGGAAAGTGTAGTGTTTCGGGGTAGCAAAAGCTAAATTGCAGATGAAGCATAGTTTTTCAATATGCCTGCAATAGATATGCGAGTGCTCAATCAATCACAAAGCGCCCTGATCATGTCAAGTAAAAAAATCTGGAGTTCCAGTTTCGCCTTCTTATTTTAAGAAACTATTTTCTTTGCCCCAAGTGTTATTTTAATAGTTCACGGTGATTCATCAATATCATGAGCTAATTTTACTTTCTTCTCCTTCTGTTTGAAGAACACTAAATCTACTGTAGCTCACATTTCGGTCACAAAAGCACTGCTGCGGTTAATCAAAGTAGTACATCAACTTACACTCTGATAGTTAGCCCCATCTTGACTTTTTGGGTAGTCATACAAAAAATAGAAAACCATCAATCAATAACGTGTGCTATGAATATATTATTTAACCTAAGCTCATATCGATTATCGCATTTAATCGGAACAAGTCGACACAGCAATAAAAAATTTTGTAGAAAGACTCAGCGTCATTTCGATCCTTAAGATAGATGAGCTATCGATTGTGCAATGGTATTTTTTTAGAATTGAAAAGCTACCCAATTTAATATGCCCAGTTAATTTTGCTGATTTTTCTCGTAACTGTTGCCGTCCATATTAGCATGGATTTCGTGCATATTATTGTGTTATTTCATTGAAACTGTTTTTCATTGAAGATCAACCAAATAACCACTTGAGAGCAACTTCGCCTACTACTTACCATACACTTTGGGATGTATTCCTTTATTCCACATAACTTTAAAAGAATTAAACCGACTGTCACCTAAAAATTTAATAATGATTGCAAAAAAGCTATTGGGAATAAAGAAGCGGCATTCCGTGCATATTTACGATGTCGTATCGAGAAATTGCGGCAGATTTACAAAACTGCAAATCCGCTATCCAAAACGTAAAGTTTCAGTTTGACCAGAGAATCAGGCGGAAAATCTTTCTAAACCATAAAACTAGCAACTTTTAGTTACTTGTCACAACTGTGAAGAATAATTTCACCTTTCCTTCCGCGCAGCCACTAATATCTTTGCTGAATTATTTGCTGCAAACACTTCCTTGCCTCCATTTACGCAAAATCCACCTTCGACTCCTAGTGCAATTCAAATCAAAGGCCTTTACATTTTCACACTAGGCAAGTTTCCAAAGTGCTCGCAAAGCTTGACGCATCCAAATCTGCTGGACCTGATGGTATTCCATCCATGTTTCTGAAGCGCTGCGTCTATTCTTTAGGTAAACCTCTGCGCTCACTTCAAGCCATCCTTGATGGAACTGTGTCAGATATCCATACTATTAATGCCGGGGTTTCTCAAGGCACTGTCCTTTTTCCAACACTGTTTCTTTTATTTATTAACGATCTGCTATCTGAAGCTTTCAATCCAATCCATAGTTTTGCTGATGAATGTACGCTTGATTTGGCGTACTCCTTTGATTCGTTGGCTGACTATCGCGCAAGCGCTACCGCCATCAATCGAGATAGTATGTATAACCATGCCAATAATAGTCGCTTGGGGTGAAGCGAACCGCGTCACATTTAATGCTTCCAAAACTCAAATCTGTTTTATGTCCAATAAACTTTGGGCTCTTTCTACTTCCCAAACCACTTTGGTCGATGCAGTAAGTATTCCTGACTCGCCCACGCTAAATATACCGGATATCAACATATCAAGTAAACTTAACTGGGTCCACCATATGTTCGCTGTTGCGAAAAATGCAACGAAATGCTTGGTCTACGAGTAAGAAATAGTTTACTACACCCATAGATATGACTCCACCTGATCTTACGCGCATCTGCAAATCTGATATTAGGCCGAGACTTGAGTATAATTCCCATATTTGGGCAGGAGCAGGTCGCACTGCACTGTCCACGTTAGACAAAGTGTAAAATTTATTGGCCATGTATCTATCACTTCTCGCATTGAATCCCTTGGCCACAGGCGTATATTAGCTGTCTTTCACTCCTATGTCGCTACTTCAATGGTCATTATTCTAATTAATTATTCGATCTAATCACTGAGGTTGATATCCGCTTGCGTAACACGCGGCCCTCTAGGCGTGCACAATTTCATACCCTTCATGTTGGTGCCAGTCGCTTTGTCAAATTCCATGAGTGCTACTTATTCAGATTAATACGAATGTGGAACAGTCTCCCATCTACTGTCTTTCCCGACATCTACAGTCCTCAAGTGTTCAAGCTCCTTCACTCTCAATACTTCCCACTTTCCTTATCCTGGCTTCCCTCCTGCCAAGGCTGTGCATTAGCATAGCTCTGGCACCATCATAAAAATAAGTACTAAATAAAATATTATACTTTTTCGCATGCCACACAAAACAATATACGCTGATATAGACTCGAACTGTAAAAATTTATTCTGCAGGTAAAACTCTAATCGTTAGAATTTTTCTACAAGAACACACCGTTTCAACATTTTAATTTTAAATCCAAGATGTAGCTAATTTTAAAAATAGTCCAGCAAATATCCAGCAAAATTCCAGGGGGCAACTGGTATATGACTGAAATGGCTGCCGCCGCCAAAGGGTGGGATATAAGGGTTGTCCCAGTAAAATTTAACCCTTTTATCTTTGTGAATACTTCCACGTTTATACCAGCTCAAGATCTTTAAGCCATATGGTAACGTTCTATATAAAAAAAAACAGAAAACTATATTAATATTCATTCATCCAGGAGCTCTTTAACTGGCAACATGGAGTCGAAAGTACGACATCAAAATATTTTCAAGTATGTGGAAGATCCCGAAATCAAGTTTGCAAATATTGCTAAGGACCTTAAAACATCACTTTCAACAGTCAAATGAATAATAGCGATTTATAAGAAGGGGCTAGCTCTTACAACGAAAAAAGGATCAGATCCAATCTGGAAGTATAGCCAAGGACTTAGGAACTTCGAGACCAGAGCCAACATTTTCTTTCGAGACATGGTAGTAGCTGCTGATACGGTCGATCGAATTAAGAAACATTACAACCTGATACCATATAAGGTACAAAAAGTTCCAGATCGATCCGAAGTAGCAAAAAACGAGAGCTCGAAAAACATACGATCAATATGTGACGAAATTCGATTGTGTCAGTTTAGATGACGAGACTTATGTCAAAGCAAAACTCAGGCAGATACCTTGACATGAATTTTACGCTGTTAAAGCAAAGGGTACAGTGGAAGAAGTATTTAAGCCGATGAAAACCAGTAAATTTCCTAAACAGAAACATGGTGTGGCAGGCAACTTGTTGATGTGATCTATAAGGAGCGATATTTTATAACGGAAGGCACAATCAATGCCCAGGTTTGCATCGAGGAATGTCTGCATGTCTGAATGTATTTTCATTTATAAGTATGAGGGGTCAAATCTATCATTAAGTCATTACGCTAAGAAAACGCTGGAGTGGTATGGAAGCAACATCGTCACTTTTGTTTTCAAGGAGGCCAATCCACCAAATTGACCTGAACTTAGACCAATAAAACGATACTGGGCTCAAATGAAACTAGTATTGAAGGATAGCAATTGGAAAGCTCAAAATATATCTGACTTTAAGAAAATGGAAAAACATACGAAATCGTTAATGAGGCCTTTTTGAAAAACTAAATATTGGGTCTCAATCGAAAAATTCAAATTTTTCATTCTAATCGACGCTAACATTTACAAATGTAGTTTCTGTATATCTGACGGAGGTTAGCTGTAATAAAAAAAACAACCCCATTTCTCTATATTCAAAAGGTTTGACTTTATGTGCTTCAGTTAAAGGGTCGAATTTTACTGGGACATCTTAATTTTATTAAAATGAACCTATTGTTTATATACATCCATCCTCGAAAAAGCGTCTTTCCTCCATAAGCAGAGATCGTACGTCTTCACTTTGGTAAAATTAGTGCAAATGTATATTGTCGCTGTCAACATATATTTACATATAGGCTTGGATTTGCCATATTCGAAAATCAAGGATTCAAGTCTCACATTCATTGTCCCTCGAGATAATGCCAAACCAACACAATTGTTTTACGAGTTTCACCTAGAACTCCTCAGAGCCACAATAAGTCGGCGCAAACTAGCATGACTTTGTATTGGATCCCTGGGTAAATTTGCGAACTCCATATAATTATGTATGTTTGGAAATTACAAATTTAATTACGAACTTAAGCTCGTTTTCGATTCTCTCATAGATCAACAAAGAAGCAATAAAACTAATACATTCTCAGGACGGTTTGTATTGTACAAATCGGGCTCTTTACAACGACTAAGTAGGTACTTGTTTCTAGAATAAAAATGAGGTTCTTCTCAAAATACTCTTGCAATAAAGATTTCGCCGTCACCGCAAGTGTGCCCATTATTTTGCGGCTGTTGTTTGTAACCGACGGGCCCAGTAACAGGTATATGTTTGGCCGAGAGCAGAATATACATACGTATAAGCTTGTTTTGCATAAGAAATTACCTAATCAGGGAAACATGATCTCGAAAACTGATTAGGCTCATAGGAATACTTGAAATAAGACAAATCGTCTCGCCAGGGGTAAGTGTCGGCGACGGTCTGATAATCTTTCCTAATTTACATCAGAAATGTATCAATCAGACGAATGAATTAAAAAGTAAACTAATAAATAATACCGGAGTGGAAGTGAATCGTAGTCTAGGTTAAGCAGAGAATTTTCAAAAATAGGAATCACGTTACATCCTACTCATGCTTAATCAACAATGCACCCTGCTGAAATTTTTTAATTAAAATCTTGTGAAAATTATTTATGACTTCCACTTTGGGCTGACAATGAGCAGACTCGCTTTCGACGGCATACGTCACAAACCAAAGTATTTGTGTACTGTGCGCTAGCAGTTGCAAAGGTTGCGCTTGAAGCCTGCCCCGTACAGGGTAAAAGTACCTAAATGTGTAGCTTGATTCGGAACGAAAACATTGAAGCAATGAAACGATTACCACAGGAGATTCCACAGTTATGCAAAAACAATCCAATCAGCAATTTTAGTCAAACCAATACATATTCAAAATAATAAATTTTATGGCCGAGCGTACGCGTCTTCGGTTCCATGTCCATTGCGTTCAGGTTGGAGCATTCCAAAAGGAAAATGGGTCAGGCGCTAGCCACGGGGTTAGTAAAGCGAAAAGAATTGGTAGTGTAGCGTAAAATTGAAACGAATGGATTGTTCGTGTGAAATGATGAACGAATAAATTGCAGTCTCCCGGCTCTTGCATTTCCTTGAACCACTGGTTGCCATCGCTACCGTTTCTGCGTGCAATACCCATACTAATACGATTTTGAATAGACTTTGTCTGACGAGGCCAGTGTCGCGGCTGCCTGCTGCACACAATATATCGATAGTGATGTGCCTCCGTTCGAGGTAATAATAAATAACCAATAGATTGCTGTATCCGTAACCAAGCTCGAATTGCACAATGCTGTATTATGTTGGTTTTCGATCACGATTCTCAAATTGGTATACTGGTACAACTCATGGCGCCATCATATCAAGTCCGGACAATTATGAAATGATTTCGAATAAAAGGAAGATTTAGTCAATTGACCTGTTCGCGCACGGTGTATACTGCAGGTAGCGGATGAAACGGTTCCGGACTGAAAGAGTTGCATTGTGATTTAATAAACAATTGCACAAACACTAAAGTCACTTTACAGTAATGTTTATTTCGGGTTCTGATTCGAACCTCCGACTCACCTCCAATTATTGAATGCATAAAATGGTGATATTGTTATGCTATTGTTTTGGCTGTTCACTGTTACTGCGCAGAACGTAGCATTGTTAATGAAGAAAATTTCAAATTCATTTTTCTTTAAAAACAAATTCTTACTCGATAACAGTACTACCCAACCCTTACAGCGACTGGGTTTCCTGGCCCAAATTTCACTGAAATGCATTCGGTACAGCGAAGTTGCTTATATACTATAGTTGCACAAACATTTGGAGCTAAGACAAATCGAATATATGAGTAGATTGTCTTGCCATTGCCAGAACACTACTCAAGCTAACTGACCACACACAGTAACATACATTCAAAAATGTTTGCAAAATTTCGACCATACCTCAAGTCTCCCGAAAATAATATCTCCATTTAATTCATATTGGAGAGATCATATCAGACTATTTGCCTTCCCTAGAGTACTCCATTCAACAGAAATACAATTTCATCAATAAAATCTTATTTTCCACCATCGTTTTTTATTTATTTTTTTCAACTTTTCTTCAACCGCAAAAGTTTTAATAATTCCGTTCGTTCAATGGCGTTTTGATTGCAGTACGTGAATTTATTCTCCCATAAACGAAAGGAAATGAAATGTATTTTCGAAAACTTTTCAACGCATACACTACCCCCCGGGAAGAGTGCGGAACATCACTTTGGGGTTTTTTGATTTTTCTCAACGGTCGCTTCATAAGTCCTTAAAAGATTTTTTTTTCGTAAAGCCCACGACGTGCTGCGATACGATGTTTTTACTCTCAATATGTAGGTATGCGAACATTTTCCATTGGAGCATACTGGTTATTTTCAGACTAGAAGCTTTTATATGGATATGAGTCAAGGTAAGGGGACTCATCGCCGCACTTACACTGCTACTCGTTCGCCCCCGAATGTGAATGCAGGAGATTTTATACCGCTTTTTTATTGTATTCAAGGGTACAGCTATTCAGCACAATGCTTGAGAGGGATGTGCATTAATGTCGATTCGTGTACGTCGCCGGGCAGAGACTTTCGCTTTTCACGTTTTTCTGGGATTAATTTTGATAAATTACTCGTTTGCGAAAGACCTTGAAAAGTGGACAGAATGTGTTGTTGGCTTTCTAATACTGAGTTTGAGTTTTATTGATTTTCGTCAAGTAAGCAGACGAGACCAGTTGAACTAGTAGAAAGCTATCATTTTCTGGACCAATTCCTATATCACAAGTAAGATATTTGCTGTGATGCCTTATGCGAGTGGCGCGGTCGTTTAAAGACTTTGGCACCACAGTACAATGCCAAATATTCTAGAGCCTAAATCACCATATAGGATATAAATATATGATTCAGTCTAGTGGCTGTAAAAAGAGTAAACGAAACGAGAGTGCTAGAGTCAAATAGCATTTGCTGTTCTTAATAGTGGACGCTGTGGACTATTGTTCTTAAGTCTGCGAAAGAAATTATTTAATGGAAGCTTTATTTATTTATTTAAGCAAATGAGAGTTTGTTTTTGGTAAATGACGCTTATTGTACTTGTATAATTTCGGAACAGACCTTATCTCTACTTATTTTTAGAAATTCGTATCAATAATTCTACCCAGTAGTCCTGTACTTCTGTATTCATTTTTAGACGTCTCCGTTCTCCACTAGATGCTTCAAGCTGCCGCCATCGTCGTTGCCGCCGGAAAAGTTTTTGGTAGAGCACTTAACTACACTTGTATACACGAAATGGGTCCCCGACTACTTTCGAGCAGACGATTTGTGAAATTTCTCCCTGTCCCATTTTCGCATCGTACGTACAAGAGAATGACAACTCGAATGGCGCATGACTGTGCTCAACATTTAACAAAAGCCATTTCGGTCGACTTAATGGTTGCTCCTTGTTTACCCGATTTTTCTAAAGTAGGCTATAGGATACAAGTGTTTTGTTGGGAGCTTGTACTATATTGTTCAGGAATGGAGTGTGAATTTTACATTTGGTAAATATCTAACCGATAAAAAATGTATGCAGCAAATTACAATAGTTTTATTCAAATGTGTTGATATTTATATTAGATTAGCAAGCTTTTCGAATAAGAATATTTTCACTCACTCCGCCCTCCAATATTAGCAGCTTTGAAACAATCATGCACATCGTTAACTAACGTGTAGCATAAAATAATCAGGTCCTTAGTGACCAGATTCTTTTGAAAAATCAAAAGATGCATCAAAATCAAAAATGGCTGTTAGGATACGTCAATGTTTTAGGAGGAAAAAATAACTTTCAGTTCAGGACTGTAAGAAATAGCACCAATAGATTTGAAGTTTTTTAAAACGACCACTGTTTATTATTGCTTCCCACTTTAAAATTGCATGCACCAGTTAGTTGGCGTGTTCTTTTACAGTTAAGAGTGTTTACCATATACGAAAAGCATCAAGCCCAGCTCACGAATAGTAGAAAATGTTGTTAACAATGAAATGTCGTGTTTGAATAAACGAATGCTTTCAAATTGCGCACATATATGTAGGTAATTGGGAATACAAAAAGTAACTGCTAGTTTGTGGACCAATTATTTCCCTCATTCGGTACTGCCCACAAGTACTTTAAAGCAAAATAGTTTGAGAAAAATCAACATATAGTTTTACGAATCCTCCCTAAACCTGATACTTGCAGTATTAATACTTGAAGTATTAAATTTTCTTGCTACAACTTTCAATACTTACTAAGTACACTGCTATATGCAACTGGTAATTGCACCAGCCATTTCTAAAGGGTCTACTAGGCACCATACGATATAGCTTGTCACTCAATCCGCGTGTTACAGATAGTCATGTGACATAAAGTTTAGCTTAAAAGACCACCGCAAACGGAACAGCTTTGCACGGAGGAGCAGGGCAGCGTCTGTGGTAAAAAATTGCGTGATTGCAACCACGAAATGGTGGTGGTTTGGTGCAGTAAAGCACTGATAAACATAGTTACTTGTCTGATACTTAGATATGTCATTTTGCGAGTGTGGCATGCGAATTTCCTGTCGGGAGGAAAGTTTGCTAAAGGAAGCTGAAACACGCCATTCCCAGATATTTACAAAAAGCCACATTAGTAAACATTCGACTAGCATGCCCGAGTGCGATGTTCGATAAGTGTAACTTGTAACGTAAAAGTCATGTTGAATCGACATGCCTGCACTTGATTATACACTGAAAGAAAAACTCTTGGTTGGTTCAATTATTTTTAATAGTATTGCAACGATTCATTCAAAATCGTTAAACGAACTACGGAAAATAGTTATTTTTATTATGTTAATATAGTTAATTTAACGATATAAAAGTAGTTGGTTCTGGTTGTACAAAAAATATCGCAACGTTCATGAAATCAACTGTTTTAATTGTTTCATAACCACGAAAATTAGTTAATAAATAGAAAAATTTTCATCAATTCACTCAAAACTTCAACGTTTCGAATTATCAACTGTTTTTATGGTACTTAAACTACTTCGCAATAGTTGATTTCAGCAAACGTAATTCAGTGAGCAACGTCTTTGAAATTAGCCTACGCAAAGTAGAATGGTTTCAACATTTGGACGTTTTTCATGCTCCGAATGAAATTGTTTATCAACCACGCGTCATGGTGCATAAAAGTAATCAACGATTTTCTTATGGTTGTTTTAACTATAGCCCTAGTTGATGCAAAAACAACTAAAGCAAACTATTGATTTTTCATACTCCTCATACTCATACTCCTATTCTATCATAGAAGTTTCATATACTACATGGCAAAATTATGTTCGGTTTGCTGTTCGATATAATTCATATGCATGTTATGCAGTGAAGCCTTTATATTACGTTGTATGACGCTTTCTTCCACTGTGGTAAACGCAGTAGACTGCGGCAAAGTGCTGTGAAAAAATTTACTGTAAACAAAAAACAGCGGCATTGCGGCAGCGGCGCCACAGGGGGAGGCGTGAATACCGCAGTTGAATTTGGTGAATCACAATGCAGCGGCAATGTCGCTGTCAATGCAACCAAGGCATCAACCAAATTCATTTTGTTTTATCTTTTGATTGCTAAATCCTGTTGTACGAGGATTAGGTTGGCAACCTCATACTATATACATAAACTATATTTATATTACATACTATAGTCTTTTCCTATCTCGTACTATGTATATTGTTGGAATACCATTGTTTGTGGTTGCTTACTTTTTTTGCACCATGGACGTTGTTTGTCAACCACGCGTCATGGTGCATAAAAGTAATCAACTACTTTTTTATGGTTGTTTTAACTATAGCCCGTAGTTGACGCAAAAACAACTAAGGAAAATTGTTGATTTTACCAAGATTTTTCTTTCAGTGTATGTTTGCAATGTGAATTGCAGCGAGCGTCGCGAGCTGCAGCGACTTGTGTTCATTTCCATGTGAGTTGGTTATGCGCAATAATGTTTTGAAGGTTTTTTTCTTCTGCTGATCATGTTTGTAATACAGATCACTTACAGCCTCCATATTTTCATCAATCTGCAACTATCACTGCGATGAATATGTACAACCTTCAATCAATAATTGAACATATCCTCATAATCTGTATAAACCCAAAATCATAGAACAGTCATTGTAATTTTGGTGCTAATTTTTTTGTTCGACAAATTTTTCAACGTTTAAAAGTGAAAAAATTGAGTTATATAGTTTTTGAACTGGTATTTCTAACAATTCGACGGTGTATTCAATGTGCATGATATAGCTGCACTGAGAGCATAGCATCGCTTTAGCTGTTGCCAAAATTCGCAGTAGCAAGGCGAGGTAGCAATGGGTATTGGACAGCCAAGAGTTGCTTCGTTTGTCGGCTTTTATAACGGCACAACTCAATATCAAATTTTTTTCCTCAGTACTCTTGTAAAGTTAATCTAATCATTTACATATATCAGCTCAGCACTTGCATTGCCCTGTGAAAATTGTATGAAATTTCTGAGTTTTCAGCATACCGGCACAAACGAGTAACTTTTTCATACAATATTCAAAAAGTTTTATTTATTCATGACATTTGATGCTATGTCTGTAAAAATTGGGATGATTCTAATCAAAAATGACGTTTAAATAATATGTCAGCTATGTACATCCATTTTACCTTAGTTACTTTCTTGTTATCTTCTAGACTGCGAGCTGCAAATAGCTGCTACCATAGCAGCTATTCTGAAATCTTGGACTGCCCAACTGTCAAATATGTAACAAGCTTGAAAAAGCAGGTATTTCGTGACATTGGACAGCCAGAGCAACTTAAATAGTAGCTAAAGCTGCTATAGCAAGAATCTTCAATGCACTTCAGATAGTTTTTTTTTTTTGCTTTTTTAGTTAGTTTTGTTTGAGACTCAAACAGTATTCTCCTATTGAATAGAGTCAAACAGTTCTCGGTTATTCTTACAAAGTTGTACTGTTTCAGGTGATCTTCACATGTTAACATAATCAGTCCTTTTGAGTTAAAATTTTTTCCAAAGATAAAGAAATAAGACAAACTTTCTGAGCCATGGCTGAATAGAAATCTGAGGTGTTTACGAAATCAGCGAAAAAAACTTTAGAGGATAATAAAAATCAATATCAATGCTGGCAATGATATCAAGAAAAAATATAATGCCAAAAGTTTCAAAGAACGTCTCACGAAGCATATGACTAATGTAAATATAGTTAGCGAAAATACAATTCATGACCCCAAAAATTTTTTCGATTTCGTGAACACCAAGCGAAAAGCTTCTGGTTGTCTCACCTCCATGTACAAAAGCAACTCAGTTTCTTCTGATCCACAAAAAATATGCGATTTTTTTTTACCGACCATTTTCATCTAACACATCACTAGCTGAAATCTATCAGTTGCCTATCGCTGATAAACTCTATTTAATCAGAGAAAACATTTCAAAAGCCATACGAGAACTTGACATGAAAAAAAGCCTAAAAAGCCTGGCCTTCTACCATCAAGCTTCCTAGTTAAGATTGCAGAAACGATCACATCACCGCTGTATATAATTTTAAATAAATCGCTGTCATGCTATGCATTTCCGCGTTTCTCAGCCCATATGGCTCCAATTCTTAAAAGTAGTGATAAAATATCAGCTGAAAATTGTAGAGGCATGGTCAATTTTTTCCAGCTATATCTAAGCTGTTTGAAAACATTGTTTTTGATAAACTTACAATTGTGATTGATCATCTCCTAAACGAGCAACAACATAGCTTCAGAAAAGGCTAGTCTATTACCTGCAAACTAATGATAATTGATTGCAATATGGAAAAAGAGCATCAAATTGACACCAAGCTCCAAACATTTGGCATTTCAGAGAGCCTTGGCAGTTCCGAAATCTTGAATTGGCAGTTTGTAGCGGAATTGAAGGATGGGAGAGGCCTTAGCACAACTTAGAACCAGACCGAAGTCCAGAACCAAGAGTGCTAAGGTCGGAAAAGTGGAATGGCTAATGCCATTCAAGAGGCAAAACAAAAAAAAAAAGAATTGCCCCGAGAGCAGGGTGCCCTAGAAATGGCCGTGAAGGCCCCTCGTCCGCATTAGCGGAGCACCCTTTAACCAACCCCGACGGATGCTGGGGTGCCGCTTTGCTAGCTCGCTGCGGCTGGGGTGGGTTCATAAAAAAATGGGGATGGTTTGCTCTCAAAGAAAACGGGATGCTACGTATATTCATCCGTCATGAATTGTAGCCGCAAACTGATATGAAAACATATCCAGGGACCAAAAGGGGGCATAGCTCCGTAAAGGAAACCACCCAGGCTCTGCAACATGGGCTGACTAAGCAGACCCAGTGCTCGTGACAACGCACGGAGCCAGAAAATTAAAATTCTACAAAAGGGAAAAAGGAAAAAAATGCTACCTCTCTTTACAAGGAACCCGGGTGAGGCAGACAGCCCCGGGCCCCCGATGGTAGTGGAGCCCTGACCCCGATGGTCTGGGGTCCTCCACCCTCTGATACTGGCCCCCAATATTCAAAAAAAATCAAAATTCAAAAATTTACAACAAAAAAATCACGGAAACTACTAGTTGGGCCAGTATCCCTCCCTTTTAAGATGCTGTAAAATACTGAAAAATTTCACAAAGAAAACTATTTCATTATGGGCCAGCCAGGCCAAGCGCGGACCCTGAAAAGGAGAAAGAACTTCTCGGGCTTTCGCCCAATAAGAAGGCCAGATAGTTAAGATTTTACAAATCCATTATTATTTTCTTTATCTAATGGCTAGTAAATATATTTATATACGTTTAATCTTATATTTAATCACAGATGAATCTTTATTCCAAAAAAACTCTTTTTTTTTTCTAGTCATCATATCTGTTTACAAAATTGGCATAAATCGTAAATTTCGCATTTTTATCCCAGTTAATAATTCATGAGTTGAAAATGGAAAGTTCAATTGAAAATGAGCAAGTAGTTTTTTTTTTTTTTTTCTTTTTGTTTTTTTTTTTTTTTTTTTTATTAGATCCAAGTGTTAAACTTAAAACCATTCATGGCAATAATGATCATAATAGATGATTGAAATGACATGCTAGTCAGGTCGAACCACTATCAAAAGGAAAAAAAAACATTGAGCTTTCCAAATGATACGTAAATGCATTAATAATGCAGAACAGTGTTTTTTTTAACCATTTGATTATTAAAGATATGTGTAGTTAAAACGAGAAATTATACATGCCCAATAAAGACAGGATTTATATAGAAGCAAAAGAAACTAAAATGGGATATGTTTTCTTTGTTTTTATAATACATAAAATCAATTATACGATTCAATTTTAAGTTGCTATATAAAAAAGAGAGACGGTAAGTGCTAATATCTTATTTTAGATTATTTTTTCTTTTAACAAGTGAAAATTGTTGTCATCTTATTACTAAAGGCCTTGTACATAAGTATTTTTTTTTTTTTTTTTTGTTTTGAAATTCTACTCTTCTTCCTTTTTTTCTTTTCTTCAATATATTCCACCCATAAAGAGGTGGTGGGATCTACAATCATCCAATTTGCATTTGCAGATCATTACGTGAAAATTAACTGGGTTATAACCGCAGATTAGAGGGCAGTCAGTTGACTACTAGTTCAAAATTGTTCCAACAAAGAAAATAACATTCTTTAACTATCTAATTTAAGAAAACCGCAAGCAGGTAATGCCGGGTTCAATTCTTTTTAGGCGAAAATCGTTCATATTTAACTTAGAAAAACATAATCAATCTGCAACTACTCTGCTACAAACAAATGATTGTATCGCTTTGGAAAATCTGATTAAGTTAATGTTTAGTACAGGACGCCATCGGTCGATATTTTGCGTGATGAGTAACTACCATGCACGAGTAGCACGGAATTATAGCAGGACGGGTTGAAGCTTTAATTAGTTGCGCAAAGTTCTGTCGCAAAAGCGCCCTTGCCAACAACATGGCTCTTATAGAACGGTTGGTCAAGAAAAAAAAAACACGTACCTTGTTTCTTCCCATTACGTCACTAACCTTGTTGACAAACTCTGCACTGCTATGGAGCACGTCGACGCCCAACGAACGAATCCTATACGTCGAAGTAGCACACTGCCACCAGCACAAAACTATCAGGGTTTTGCCAAGGGTTTCCGATCCTGGCCAGCTAAATAGTGGCAAAACAAATCAGCCTGTGGTTTCGCACACACTCTCAATGCCAGACCCGATGACAGCAGCGCTCGTACGAGTTTCCGATCTCCACTTGAAAACTTTCGATGCCAAACAGCGAATTTCCCATAAATTCCGATTCACTCGTCACCCACACAACAGCAATAGATCATCGTCGCCATCTTGCTCACCGAATAGGGAACTGTACTGTCCGAATATTGCGATATGTCATTTAACGCAATCTCTTAGCATTAACAATTTCGTCTCTGAGCATAGTACTGAGCAGGGAAACATTATTTCACCGACAAAACAAGATTTCATTGTAAGCCCATTTTCTTATGGGGGTTTGAAAATTAATTTTGCTCCGCGGTACGGTAATCAGCTTAATCCCGAAAGAGGTGGTGCATAAAAAAAATCACCTGTAACATTCATTTAGGCACAACTCGTTTGAACATTTTCTTGTGACCTGTTTTGTTGTACTTCCTTAATTATCATTATGTACGATGTTGATGGAATTGCGCAAAAGAATCCATCCAACGACTATTGTAGACAACAACCTGTATTTCTCAAGCACTTAGTCAGTCCATGCGCCCTTGCACGATCCAGTTATTCCGTACGACCCGCCTGCATCTTCTGCATACAACCCCGTCGCTTCAAACTTGCGCTCCTCCACCAATCATTTGTCTTAATCCAAATCTGAGCACTATTTGGGGCGGCATGAATTCACAAAACAACTTCCAAAGCCGAACAGATACTAATCCCCATTACTTTTTTTGTAAATTTACTCCCTCGGGCGAAAGTCCGCTTTAACTATAGCAAACTTAATGAACCTACGCGGTAACTCCAACCCAAACTTCAGTCACAATGCCTAAGACTACCGCAGCCATTTACATCTGCTACGTTGAATTTCGTTTCGTCGTTAAGACACATAACTTTGTACAGCAGCAAGATGGCGGCGTGATAAATTCGCGTCACTATCGTCACACAATTACAGTTTCGAGTTGATGTTGGATGCAGATGAATTTTTATGAAACGATAGGGCTCCAAAGTATTTTCATCACGATTTTTATCAGGTTGAATGCAAAAGAGACTCATGCAAGTGAACGCCACAGATATCGACATAGGGTGCCCGCGCCGTCGCTGTGGTATTTTCACCCAATTTAACGTCGCGAAAACATGTCAACTTTTTGCAGCAGCGAATTTCTGCTGGTTTCAGGAAAAACACAATTTCGACATACTCGATGACGCGACCGACCGCCACACTCGTTTTTTGAGTACCACGAGGTAATTCACTAGGGAGGTCTATCAATGGCAACCCCTCGTTGTTAATCAAAAAGGAACAATCCGGCGATTGATTCCGTGGAACTGCCCTGACATCAGCGTTTTGTATCCGCACGGGTTGCAAACTCAGAGACTAAGCGCCCCAAAATCCACACTATTCGTCGCCAGAGTACCGAAACTAACAACTGGGATCTCCTACGCACATCTCCGACCTCCTTCACTCGACCTCCGTCGCCGGCTACGATCTTAACTCGACTGCCCCGAGCTTATCAGCTCCAGCTCGCAAATGCCACTTGCACAGCCACGAAGATCTAACGGGATTTTCTTTTGGCTGTGCAAAACAACAATAAGGTCACCCGGGGGACTTGCGGGATTTTGTTTTCGTGCAATTGAAATGTAGTTTCAAATTGCAAAATGTTGTAGCGTCTCCGATCCATACAGTGTGGGTCGGAGATGTGTGACCAGTAATTTTTAAATGAAAAAAATATAAAAATTACTGGATGCTACAACACAGGTCTTTCCACAAGGGCAAGTGCGTGGAAAGAGCTGAAGGATGGATGTAATAAGGGAAATATAATGACGTGAACAGGTGATCATGTCAGTTATTATCCAATCCTTTTAAGAAAGTCGTGAAGAATGTGAACAGAACTAAAAGGGGTAATTTTTTAATGAAGGAAATATCGTGAACAACGTATACTGACTTAATAATGGAAGTATCTTTGGTAGAGGAAATGGTGAACGAGGTGAACATCTCTAGATACTTTTCAATTGAAGCAGGAGTGACACCTGAAATAGGCGCAAATGGACGATCTCCAAATGAAATTTGGAAACAGATCGTGAACTGGTGAACTAGTGGGTATATCACTTAGTGATGTCTTTCGCATGAAAGATGCCCACTGATCGTCCATTTTGATCGGCTAGCTGGTAATAAGCACCGCCGATCTTCTTAATTACCTTACTAGGTAAAAACTTCCGGTCCAGCTTTGCATTGTAGTGCGCGGCTGCGTCACTTTGCCGGAAGTTGCGCCTGTAGACCACTTCGCCAGGCTGGTATGAAACCACCCTGGAACGAAGGTTATAGGCCTTGGCATTGCGAGACTGGGCTTTGGTGGTGAGGTCGCGGATGGACTGGCGTAGGATTGCCAGGTGGTCAGGAGGTGGCAGGGTGGTCTCGGGGTCATCCAAAAGATGCAGTTGCCGCAACAGATGGTAAGTGCGGCCATGGGTGACCATTGGTTGGCCGAAGACTGCCTGATAGGGCGAAGTCCCTATCGTCGCGTGAGGTGCTGAGCGTAGCGCGCAGGTTATCTCTGGGATTTTGCCGTCCCATTCCTTTTGAGCAGGATCAATGTACGAACGGATGGCCGCTAGTATGGAGCGGTTGAGACGTTCCGAGGCATTGGCTTGAGGGGAATATACGGCGGTAAAGGTGTGTCCGACACCGAATTCCTGTAGAAAGGTCCGAAAGATAGACGACCGAAATTGTACACCATTGTCCGACACGATGGTTTCTGGAACTCCGACAAGGTGGAAGATTCTCTTCTTTAAGATGTCCACTACTGCCTTCGCAGTGAATTTTCGAAGCGGCTCGATAAATGGGAACCGCGAGAGATGGTCTAGGATGACGAGGGCTCCTATGTTGCCAGATTTGGACCTAGGGTAGGGGCCTATAATGTCGATATACAAGCGTTGGAATATGCGCTCGGGTACGGACTGAAGCGTCATTGGTGGTCGAAGGGTGTGTGAAGGAGCTTTGGTGGTTTTGCAGATGAGGCATGATCCCACATATTCACTGACTTGAGCGGCCATTCGTGGCCAATAAAACCATTGCCGTAATCGGCCGAGGGTTTTGGCCACGCCACCATGCGCGCTCAAGGGTGGGTCATGCGCTCTCTTCACTAACTCTGCCGTCATTTCTGACGGCACCCACAACTTCCAAGCCAACTGGTCTTGAAGTCCGTTTCCGGTCGCATATTCGGTTCGCTTGTATATGAACCCGTCTACTAATTTTAGGTCCGGCAGTTGGTGTTGTTCTGCCCGGACTTTCGCCGCTAGCTCCAAATAAGAAGCACTTTTGAAATGCGGCGAAGTCAAATCTAGCTCCAATGGAGTCTCCTCGCATTCCGCCGGCGTCAACGCCTCGGCAGAGAACATGCGCGACAAAGAGTCCGGCACTACGTTTTGGCTTCCCTTTCGGTGGGTGATGGTGAAATTGAACCCTTGGAGTTTAAGGGCCCACCGGGCTAAGCGACCATTTAGATCTGGTTGGTGCATTAGCCATTTTAGGGAAGCATGGTCGGTCACGATTTCAAATTCGTGACCTTCCACGTAGGCACGGAACTTTTTGATTGCCAACACCGCTGCCAGACATTCTTGCTCAGTGACGGTGTAATTTCTCTGAGCGGGATTCAATTTGTGGGACATATAGGCGACGGGGGCTTCGTCTCCTTCTTCCGTCCGTTGCACTAGCACGGCGCCTACTCCATGTTGACTCGCGTCACATTGGATGGAGAAGGGCTTGTTGAAGTCGGGGCTGTGCAACACTGGAGCCGAAGCAAGGCTCACTTTCAATTGCTTGAAAGCATTTAGCCTCTCGTCGGTCCACACAAATTGAGTCCTCTTCGAAAGCATGTCTGTCAGTGGCGTTGACAAAGACGCATATTCTCTGACGAAGCGTCGATACCAGCCGCAGATTCCCAAAAATCTCCGCAGCTGCTTCGTAGTTGTCGGAAGAGGGAAATCCATAATGGATCTCACCTTGTCGGGGTCTGTACGGATCGTTCCATTACCAACAATGTGGCCAAGATATTTTACCTCGCGCAAGAGGAACTTGCTCTTCTCCACATTGATGGTAAGGCCAGCTTGTCGCAGATGGAATGCGACCTGGTGCAGTACCTTCAGGTGTTCGTCGAAGGCCTCGGTTATCACCAACAAGTCATCCAAGTACACGAATACTTGGTGCTTAAGATGCGGAGGTATCACTTTGTCCATGAGTCGTGACATCGTTTGGGGTGCATTGCACAAACCAAACGGCATCACGACAAAGTGATACAAGGGTCGCCCGGGCACAGTGAAAGCCGTCTTCTCCCTTGACCGTTCCTCCAAAGGAATCTGCCAGAAGGCATCTTTTAGATCCAGGCTCGTAATAAATGTGGCCTTAGGGAGTCTGCTTAAGATGCCGTCTATCAATGGTAAGGGATAGGCGTCTTTCACTGTGACCGAGTTCACCTTTCGCGCATCCAAGCACAGGCGCACCTTGGAGGGCTTGACCACTAGGGTCACTGGCGAGGACCACGCACTCTTGGACTCTTCGATCACGCCCAGCGCGAGCATACGATCTATCTCTTTATATAAGAGCTTTTCGACAGCTGGCGAAACAGAGAAGTGTCTCTGTTTAATCGGTTTCTGATCGCCAGTGTCGATTTCGTGCTCGATCAGCGCTGTTTTTCCCAAACCCTCTACGGCGAACGACGGGAAGCTAGCAATCACAGACGTAAGTCTGTGACGCTGCCCCGGTGAGAGAGGGTGGGCGTGATCGTCGAGTTGTTCGAGGCTACTAGTGGTGTTGACTTGTTGGGATGGCGCAAACAGGTCTGCTGCTAAGGCGAATTGACGCACGAAATCCACTCCCAGATATAAGTTTTGGCTGAGAGTGGGAATTATCCAGAGCGTCAAGGACCTGGTAACTCCCCTGAACGTGATGTCAGCTGATACTCGGCCTACGGCTTGATGTTGTGTGCCGTCTGCAGTCTTCAACCCGAGAGAAGCTCTTTTCCAATGAAAAGCGTTCCTCTCGAGGAATGATTTTGCCAGGTCAGCCGCCATCACGCTCACGGAAGCCCCCGTGTCGATCAAGCCTGCAATTGGTTGGTCGAACAGCAGAACCTGCGCGTATGGACGGACGTCACCTGAAGGCACGTCCATCAAAGTGGCACAGTTAAGCTGGTAACGCCAACGCCGAAAGCGAGAATAGAAAGCTCTCATTCTCAGCGTTGAGCGCTTTGTTTTGGAACGAATAGGTTTTGGTCGTGAAATTTCGGAATTAAAAATTCGGTCTCGGACCGCCGCATATTTCCGCCATCTTAGGTGGTATGGCAGAAAAGCCAATGGTGCGTGTTGTGTTATAGCTGGGGGAAAACTGTCAGGGCCGGTAGGCGCAGATATAGAAACGTTGGAGGCATCGTGAGGGTTGGCGAGAGACTTTTGCCTGTCCTCAGTCCTGTCTATCTGCTGGAATTCGGAGGGGGGTGTGTCCCACTGTTTGGGAGGCTCTTGCTGGAATTCGGCACTCCCGGTTGGCGGTTTTTTGATTGGCATACTGCGCAATGAGGTTTGTAAGTGTTTTCCTTACCGCAACCGTAGCAGAATACACGCCTTTCTTCCAAGCAGTTATCAAATCTGTGTCCCACCTTCCTGCAATTCCAGCAGGTAGGCAGGACTGTCGCAGCACATAGTGTTTCGTCTGCGGGTCTCTCACTCGACCGGCTCCCTAGCTCACCGTCTAACTCAGTCCAATCCGGCGGATCCGTCAGCGCCGACAGATGCCGGCGAGTCCCGAAGACTCTCTCTGGCTGGCCTAGAGCTTTGGCCAATCTCTCCCGCCTTTTAACATGCTCTCGAAGCTGCTGGGTGCTAATGAACTGGCGATCCACCAGCTGCCACTGCAACTCCGGGAGCATATTCCCCTGCACGATATCCAAAAGGTCATTGTCGTGCAGAGGGACTGGAAGGCTACTTGCCATTCGACGGAGATCTCTATAAAATTCATCGAAAGACTCGCCCACTTTCTGTCGTCGCTGGCGGATCCTCCGCATGATTTCGCTATTGGATGCGAAATCTTGGAATTCGCGCCTCATGGCGTCCCTCAGGGAATGCCAGTCGTGGAGCTCTGCTTCTCGATGGTATTGCCAGTACCACTCCTCGGCGACACCTGTCAACAGGCTGTCAATATGTCGGGTGACCGCCCGGAAATCGCCTTGGAGTTGCTGACGTGTCAGTGCATTGACCCGGTAGAGGAAAGTCTCTACCGGCATACTTCCTGCCTGGCCGCTGAACGATAAATTCCACCCAGCCATTATTGTAGTGATACGGTCTGGCGTCAGACGCTCGTCTCGGAAGTTTCGAAGCCCTCCGCGAGGTGGTTCATAATTATGGGGATCTCGGTGAGAAAGTGGAGCTTGGTGAGGTGGTCTAGGGAGTGGCACAAAGGAGTTCGCCCTAGGATTGAGTCTGGGCGACTCAACTCTATCGGATGGTGGTGGAAGGCTCCGGTCAAATCCTTGGTTTAATAAGGACTGCATGGTCCGCTGCAGATCCAGAATTTGTTGTTGAAATGTGCTCAGCTCCTCTTGAACAATGGAGCGAACACCAACGGCCGCTGCGGATTCCTCCGAAGTGGGCTGGATGTGCCTTTTTGGATCTGGGGATTTACTCAAACTTTCTTCCCCATTTGGGTCTTCCATCGAGAAGTCCCGAATTCCTTCTTCCTGACGGTCCATACCACGAGTTCTTACTCCTCCTCTACCAGTTTTAGGACGAGCGCCTTTTCCGGAGGCTGCTCCTGCCGAAGAGACCTGTACCGCCTCCAGGGGGAGTCTCAACGCTCCACGGCACAGCGGACAATCCTGCCTCGTCTTTAACCACTTTTCGAGACATGGCCCATGAAATTGGTGGCCGCAGGAGGTGGTAGAAGCAGGCCTGTCTGGCGTAAATAGAGCCTGGCAGATGGAGCATTGTTCCTCCACCCGGACACGGGACAGGTCCTCGTTACTCCTTGTGAGTGGCATCTCGTCTTGCGGAAAATATGAAATTCTATAAAAAAAATGAACAATATAAGAGTTGCGTCTGGCAAGAAGCTTAAACTAAAGCAGCGTCAAAACGCTTTGCTTTTCAAGTATCTTACAAACTAAGACGCGCGCGTGATCGCGGCGCGTATTCCAACAAGTGAATATCTCAAATGCACGTCTGCAATGGACGTGTCTAACTATTGTATAATTTTAAGTTCTTCGCACTAAATGCGGATTCAGAGACAAAAATTAATATGTCGTATCAAAATATGGCCCTCTCATTGAGCTGAGCCCGATCCATTCCTCCCCAATTCAGGTCCGCTGGCTGGCTGGCTGTTGATTTCAAAACGCAAGAAAGTGATAATTAGGTTTATAGCTATTGATGGTTTTAATTAAGTGTGAAGTTATATGTAAAATGATTTAAGGATGTGAATCTTTAATGTGAAAAATATGAACGCTTGACAAATTGTACAAAAGTGAAAATTACATTGGGTCGGTTCCGGAAGGGTACCGCCCAGTATGTGGGACTGTTTCTCCCACCCGAAATTCCTCGAAAAGAGAGGAGCAAGGGACCAAAAACAACTATGTTGCCGCTTGACTCAGCTTCAGCAAATGGTTCAAGCTTGGCCAAGCTGCAGGGACGTGTAGGCGGCACCACGCCAACCTCACGTAATCCGCCACAGCCTGAACCAAACCCAAGCCAAAAGCCGAAGCTGGATCAAGACAGCAAGGATATAAAAATTTGGGACAGCTTCCCAACATAAAGTGGGGCAGGGGCCCTTCGGTTGACCGGGACAGGAGCAGCGGTAAACCACCACAACCTGTTATCCGCGGCCAACCTCCAGGTTGCACCCAGAGTCAAAAAACTCCAAAGACAACACAACAGGAAGCTGCCCAAGAGGTAAGCTAACTAGGAAATGATTTTAAGAGGAAAGGATTGGGAAGGATGTTTGCGGCTATTAGGGAAGAGCGAGCAATGCAGGTCTTAATAAAAGGGGTTTTGTTCTCTCGAACGAAATGAATTGAATCGCAAAGGAGGCGATTCTAAGACCTGCAAGTGAGAATGGAATTATAAGGATTGAAGACGTAAAGTCTTAAGGGGAGTATGAGTCGAAACTCATAAGTTTTTCTCACTTTGGTGTGGGTTGCCCAAAAACAAGTTTCGGGCCCCACGTTGGGCGCCATTTGTAGCGGAATTGAAGGATGGGAGAGGCCTTAGCACAACTTAGAACCAGACCGAAGTCCAGAACCAAGAGTGCTAAGGTCGGAAAAGTGGAATGGCTAATGCCATTCAAGAGGCAAAACAAAAAAAAAAAGAATTGCCCCGAGAGCAGGGTGCCCTAGAAATGGCCGTGAAGGCCCCTCGTCCGCATTAGCGGAGCACCCTTTAACCAACCCCGACGGATGCTGGGGTGCCGCTTTGCTAGCTCGCTGCGGCTGGGGTGGGTTCATAAAAAAATGGGGATGGTTTGCTCTCAAAGAAAACGGGATGCTACGTATATTCATCCGTCATGAATTGTAGCCGCAAACTGATATGAAAACATATCCAGGGACCAAAAGGGGGCATAGCTCCGTAAAGGAAACCACCCAGGCTCTGCAACATGGGCTGACTAAGCAGACCCAGTGCTCGTGACAACGCACGGAGCCAGAAAATTAAAATTCTACAAAAGGGAAAAAGGAAAAAAATGCTACCTCTCTTTACAAGGAACCCGGGTGAGGCAGACAGCCCCGGGCCCCCGATGGTAGTGGAGCCCTGACCCCGATGGTCTGGGGTCCTCCACCCTCTGATACTGGCCCCCAATATTCAAAAAAATTCAAAATTCAAAAATTTACAACAAAAAAATCACGGAAACTACTAGTTGGGCCAGTATCCCTCCCTTTTAAGATGCTGTAAAATACTGAAAAATTTCACAAAGAAAACTATTTCATTATGGGCCAGCCAGGCCAAGCGCGGACCCTGAAAAGGAGAAAGAACTTCTCGGGCTTTCGCCCAATAAGAAGGCCAGATAGTTAAGATTTTACAAATCCATTATTATTTTCTTTATCTAATGGCTAGTAAATATATTTATATACGTTTAATCTTATATTTAATCACAGATGAATCTTTATTCCAAAAAAACTCTTTTTTTTTTCTAGTCATCATATCTGTTTACAAAATTGGCATAAATCGTAAATTTCGCATTTTTATCCCAGTTAATAATTCATGAGTTGAAAATGGAAAGTTCAATTGAAAATGAGCAAGTAGTTTTTTTTTTTTTTTTCTTTTTGTTTTTTTTTTTTTTTTTTTTATTAGATCCAAGTGTTAAACTTAAAACCATTCATGGCAATAATGATCATAATAGATGATTGAAATGACATGCTAGTCAGGTCGAACCACTATCAAAAGGAAAAAAAAACATTGAGCTTTCCAAATGATACGTAAATGCATTAATAATGCAGAACAGTGTTTTTTTTAACCATTTGATTATTAAAGATATGTGTAGTTAAAACGAGAAATTATACATGCCCAATAAAGACAGGATTTATATAGAAGCAAAAGAAACTAAAATGGGATATGTTTTCTTTGTTTTTATAATACATAAAATCAATTATACGATTCAATTTTAAGTTGCTATATAAAAAAGAGAGACGGTAAGTGCTAATATCTTATTTTAGATTATTTTTTCTTTTAACAAGTGAAAATTGTTGTCATCTTATTACTAAAGGCCTTGTACATAAGTATTTTTTTTTTTTTTTTTTTGTTTTGAAATTCTACTCTTCTTCCTTTTTTTCTTTTCTTCAATATATTCCACCCATAAAGAGGTGGTGGGATCTACAATCATCCAATTTGCATTTGCAGATCATTACGTGAAAATTAACTGGGTTATAACCGCAGATTAGAGGGCAGTCAGTTGACTACTAGTTCAAAATTGTTCCAACAAAGAAAATAACATTCTTTAACTATCTAATTTAAGAAAACCGCAAGCAGGTAATGCCGGGTTCAATTCTTTTTAGGCGAAAATCGTTCATATTTAACTTAGAAAAACATAATCAATCTGCAACTACTCTGCTACAAACAAATGATTGTATCGCTTTGGAAAATCTGATTAAGTTAATGTTTAGTACAGGACGCCATCGGTCGATATTTTGCGTGATGAGTAACTACCATGCACGAGTAGCACGGAATTATAGCAGGACGGGTTGAAGCTTTAATTAGTTGCGCAAAGTTCTGTCGCAAAAGCGCCCTTGCCAACAACATGGCTCTTATAGAACGGTTGGTCAAGAAAAAAAAACACGTACCTTGTTTCTTCCCATTACGTCACTAACCTTGTTGACAAACTCTGCACTGCTATGGAGCACGTCGACGCCCAACGAACGAATCCTATACGTCGAAGTAGCACACTGCCACCAGCACAAAACTATCAGGGTTTTGCCAAGGGTTTCCGATCCTGGCCAGCTAAATAGTGGCAAAACAAATCAGCCTGTGGTTTCGCACACACTCTCAATGCCAGACCCGATGACAGCAGCGCTCGTACGAGTTTCCGATCTCCACTTGAAAACTTTCGATGCCAAACAGCGAATTTCCCATAAATTCCGATTCACTCGTCACCCACACAACAGCAATAGATCATCGTCGCCATCTTGCTCACCGAATAGGGAACTGTACTGTCCGAATATTGCGATATGTCATTTAACGCAATCTCTTAGCATTAACAATTTCGTCTCTGAGCATAGTACTGAGCAGGGAAACATTATTTCACCGACAAAACAAGATTTCATTGTAAGCCCATTTTCTTATGGGGGTTTGAAAATTAATTTTGCTCCGCGGTACGGTAATCAGCTTAATCCCGAAAGAGGTGGTGCATAAAAAAAATCACCTGTAACATTCATTTAGGCACAACTCGTTTGAACATTTTCTTGTGACCTGTTTTGTTGTACTTCCTTAATTATCATTATGTACGATGTTGATGGAATTGCGCAAAAGAATCCATCCAACGACTATTGTAGACAACAACCTGTATTTCTCAAGCACTTAGTCAGTCCATGCGCCCTTGCACGATCCAGTTATTCCGTACGACCCGCCTGCATCTTCTGCATACAACCCCGTCGCTTCAAACTTGCGCTCCTCCACCAATCATTTGTCTTAATCCAAATCTGAGCACTATTTGGGGCGGCATGAATTCACAAAACAACTTCCAAAGCCGAACAGATACTAATCCCCATTACTTTTTTTGTAAATTTACTCCCTCGGGCGAAAGTCCGCTTTAACTATAGCAAACTTAATGAACCTACGCGGTAACTCCAACCCAAACTTCAGTCACAATGCCTAAGACTACCGCAGCCATTTACATCTGCTACGTTGAATTTCGTTTCGTCGTTAAGACACATAACTTTGTACAGCAGCAAGATGGCGGCGTGATAAATTCGCGTCACTATCGTCACACAATTACAGTTTCGAGTTGATGTTGGATGCAGATGAATTTTTATGAAACGATAGGGCTCCAAAGTATTTTCATCACGATTTTTATCAGGTTGAATGCAAAAGAGACTCATGCAAGTGAACGCCACAGATATCGACATAGGGTGCCCGCGCCGTCGCTGTGGTATTTTCACCCAATTTAACGTCGCGAAAACATGTCAACTTTTTGCAGCAGCGAATTTCTGCTGGTTTCAGGAAAAACACAATTTCGACATACTCGATGACGCGACCGACCGCCACACTCGTTTTTTGAGTACCACGAGGTAATTCACTAGGGAGGTCTATCAATGGCAACCCCTCTTTGTTAATCAAAAAGGAACAATCCGGCGATTGATTCCGTGGAACTGCCCTGACATCAGCGTTTTGTATCCGCACGGGTTGCAAACTCAGAGACTAAGCGCCCCAAAATCCACACTATTCGTCGCCAGAGTACCGAAACTAACAACTGGGATCTCCTACGCACATCTCCGACCTCCTTCACTCGACCTCCGTCGCCGGCTACGATCTTAACTCGACTGCCCCGAGCTTATCAGCTCCAGCTCGCAAATGCCACTTGCACAGCCACGAAGATCTAACGGGATTTTCTTTTGGCTGTGCAAAACAACAATAAGGTCACCCGGGGGACTTGCGGGATTTTGTTTTCGTGCAATTGAAATGTAGTTTCAAATTGCAAAATGTTGTAGCGTCTCCGATCCATACAGTGTGGGTCGGAGATGTGTGACCAGTAATTTTTAAATGAAAAAAATATAAAAATTACTGGATGCTACAAGTTCCGAAATCGAACGTAACATGTTAAATTTCAAGGCCTTCTTTCTTTCAAGCCCATCTTCTTTCTTTTCTGGGGTATCTCAAGGCAGCCACCTAGGGCCGCTCCTGTTCAATCTATTTGTTTCGGATCTTTTGAAGGTGTTATCCAACATTCCGACCTTTTTTTTATGCGGTTGGTCTGAAAATATACCACAATATTCAATCAAAGCCTGATGCAAATTTTATTAACCTGAAACTTTTGCCACTTGTGCAACGGTGTGACCAAAATACTCGTAAACTTACTCTTAACGTCGAAAAATGCCGTCCGATAAGTTTTTAACGCAAGAGCTCTACTTTTAAGTTTGATAACCAGCTTTATAATCAACTCCTGAAAAATGTTGATAGTGTCTTAGATCTCGGTGTCGTCCTGGATAAAAAGCTGCGTTTTAATCTTCAGTATGACAGAGTTCTTACAAGAACTAGCAAGCGGCTGGGATTCAGTAAAAGTCGTGCGAAAGATATTAAGAACATATAGGCTACACTACAAGGTCTCTGCTTATGGTTTTAGTTCGTCTATTACTCGAATACGCTTGCATCCTCTGGAATTCTATTTTCGTTATTCACAGCAATAAACTGGAATCTGTCCAAAATCAGTTTGAGCTGTTTGTCTTAAGAGATCTCTATAATCCATAAGATTTTGAAAGCCTTAGACTTAGTATCTTAAATCTGGCGAAACTTTCCTCAAGGAATCCTTATGCTTTGTTTTTGATGCTATCAGCGGTTTAGTTAATGTAGAATATCTTCGTAATAAAATCACTTTTAATAATCCTGTAAGACAAACTAGGCACACACGTCTCCTTAAACTTCACACTGTCTATGGAGACAGGGTGCCGATAAATAGATGCTGCAAAATATTTACCAATTTTTCAAACTACTATTCCTCCTCGATCTCTAAAAAATTATTTAAAAAAAAAGTCATCTTTAATTTACTGCTTTAAATGCGTAAACTAATTTTTATTTCTTTCCTCATAATTTCCATTTTGAATTGACAATTGCTGACATGTAGAAATGCAATTTTAATAGGAAAACATTTTGGGATTTGTTATTGTTTTGTTATACACCTTCTTTGGTTAAATAAATAAATAAATAGAAATGGACCAGTGAATTGGTGGTCGAGCTCGTACGATTTACCCTCAATCATTACTTAATTAAAAGTATTTTTAAAGGTATAGTTTAGGTTTTCCATTCTGATAAAAGCCAGCCAAGAAGAAGTTTATAATCTAATGAAATAAAATGTCGGCTTGATGAAGTTATACCATTTGCGGTCAATATAAGTAACTACATGTGATCACTTATCAAATATTCTGCAGTGAGACCGATGTTCCCAATTACCCGGCCTATGAACACCCCCTGACTCGATTATATTGACTCTTTCTGAACCATCTACGGCTTATAATATAGTAATCAATAGACATCGGATTATATGCATTTGCATATGCAAAAATAACATTTTTTCTCTATACTGCATATCCGATTTAAATTTAATTCATTATAAAATTCGCTACAATACACTACTCGTGGTGAGGTCTTTTGGTGTACACGGCCAACGTCTACTACGAAACTGGCCTTATAACCGAGGGGAAACTAACAGCTAGAAAAGGTAGAAAAGCTACATCGCCGTTGTCAAACTCACTTCCAAAATCATTGCCAGAAGATATCCGAAACGAACTAGGATATGTTTTTTTTAAAAAAAATTGATCTTGGTGCCACCATTAAGAGAGTAAATTGTTAAATCAGTAGCACAAGCAAAGGCCAGCATGAAGGAGCATAAGACATCAAATTTTCAATTTTGTCGTTTGACACCAGTTGATGTTTAAGCCTTCTGTTCGAGTATAAAATGTGTAAATTGCCATACACATCGAAAATCTAGGAAATTACATTGTTTTCTGCAGTTGAAAATTAGCCTATGCAACCCATGCTTACAATCATAAATATTTTCTTGATGTGAAATTTATTAATTTTGTTGAATTTGTAAATACGAAAATAAACTTGATAGTTACAGAAGAAAATGCCGCCTATGCTTGATATTGAATAAAATCAATATGCATTCTTTAAAAACAAATATACTTATCTTTTTAAGCATTTTTAGTCCATATTTTAAACTTTTTGTATGCACATTTAAGCATTTTGGTCATGTATACAATCCAATGTCTAGTAGTCAATTTTGGTGTTTATGGCGATTGGATATGGTAAAATTAAATTTGTAACATAGCAGCAGAGTATATTTTGTAAAAAAGAAGCAGAGTAAAGTTCTTAATTATAATTATTTGTAATTAAATTTATAATAATAATATTCTCGTTGTGGTTACGTTTCAGGTATGGCGCTGGATACGATTTGGCCGCTCGCCGTAAAAATGCTACTCGAGAATCGACAGCAACGCTGAAAGCGTGGCTCAATGAGCACAAGAAGAATCCTTATCCGACTAAGGGTGAGAAAATCATGTTAGCAATTATCACGAAAATGACGTTGACGCAAGTATCGACGTGGTTCGCAAATGCGCGTCGCAGGCTGAAAAAGGAAAATAAAATGACGTGGGAGCCAAAGAACAAGACCGACGACGACGATGATGCAATGGTATCCGACGAGGATAAGGACAAGGATGATATGGATTCGGATAAAAATCGTGATCATAAAGGTAAGTTTTGATATCCTCTACTGTTTCGATGTAGATGTGATACGTTAATTGAGAAACTGTGAAGGCTGATTCTTTCCTAGGTCTGTGCTGTGGAATAGTTAAACATTAGTTTGAAGATTTGAAATATCGATTTTTTTTCAAACCTTAAGATATGCATTTGCTATTTTTTTTGTTCTTAGCAAGCCAATTATTTTGTTATCGGATTAGGTTTGTTTTTCTATGATAATGCCAAAGCTCAGAGAATTACCCTTTGAAACGAACGCTTAGCTATCGCCGTAAGGAGACATATAGGAGAAGCCGATACCAATTATCCCATTATTCTTTTAAGTGCCACTATTTTTTCTTATTTTCTGAAGCGCTGGTGTTATACTGAAATATGTCAAAACTTGAAAATCAGAGCCGCAATAAACACCACTCTATCCATGAAAATTAAATAAAAATAACTAATTCAACTACTACTGTGTGTCGATAAGATTTATGTTAATAGAAATTACATTGACGTTGCGGCTTAGCTTATTCGGATCCCAACTCGAACTTACGTTAAGGTATTTCCATCATTATTTCTCGTTAGTGGCATTGGGATTTTTTCAAAAATATAGTAGTACCGCAAAGCATTTTTAATTTAGTGTTGAACTCATTTTTGTTTTTAATGGTACCCATTAACAAAGTCAATTGTTAAGGGAGTTGACAGTAGCAGTGTAAAAAACGGCCGTAGCTAATTTTAGTATTATTATATCCTATCGACATAGCCGCCGAATTATGACGCCTCGCAAGGATCTCGAAACTTAGTCGGTATTTGGTTTACGTTTCAAAGGATAATAGTGCTACCTTTTTTCACTCAACTCACCGAATGTAAATAGCTTGTAGCAAGGATAGCTATTGGCGTAAATTAATGCGAGAGTGTTTATGGCATCATTCGGTAAGAATATCACGTTATAATTCAGATGAGGCTTTACAAATCTTATGGTTTTATTTTTGTTAGTTTCGTCTAAAGTAAAAAATATAAATAAATGTAATCTCTGCGATTGTATATTGTATCGGAGATACATCGTAAGATACTATGTGAATGTGCAATTCATAGCTAGTAGTACTTCATTTAAAAGCCTTTGAATACAATATCATTTATTTATCTTCCTGTCCATAATTATATATTATAATATTTCGCTTTGAATAGCTGAAGATATTTAATTTTTATTCAATGTCGTTATTAAATAATTCTATTAACAACATTGATCATTTGAAAAGGTTTCGAAATTTATTTTTGTGACTAATTTCATCTTCAAACTAAACATAACCCAAAAACATCTTAACGCATAGTCAAAGAGCGGCTCTAGTGCATAGGATGTTACCAGTGGTTTGTTTTTACACAGCTAGATATGAGTTGGGAAAAAATACATCAATCGCAATAACAGTTGTTAAACGTAATACAACAGAGTAAATAATCATTAAGTTAATTGAGTCCAGTATTCTGGCTATTGGAAAAACATCCAAGCACTATGTAACGTTTTCGTAAACTAAAATGAATTTAGCATTTACAGCGCAAATAAAAACGTTTCTCTATAAACCATCGCTTTTAGCGCATCATAGCAAATGCAACTAAAGAGTTTTTTTTCGGATACAAAAAGAAATCCAGTTCATCATAAATTTGTCTAAAAAAAATTTCCTAGATTGAATATATTCCTTTCCTTTGCATCAAGATGTCACAGTTGCGTTAATTGGCGGCTCGTATAAGTGCACAGAATGAATGGAACGGAGAAAAAACTGGAGTTTTCCTCCTCCAAAACCTCATATGTATGGATACGTAAACGAATAACATATTCTTGGAACTATCAAATATGTAAAACAAGATTACTTGACGGAATAGGCCATTGCGTCCAGGTCATTGCAACGGAAAATTCTGATCAGTGTCTAACTCTACAACGTATTCAGTTTCTGCGCTTCTCATTCAAAAACGTGTAGATGCTTACTATGTATATATTTTCTCATTGCATAATTTATTCACTCATGAACTATTTCTGCTGTATACGTTTTTAATGCAACATGTTAAAAGCTCAGTCGGGTCTAGGGATTGAGAGCTCCATTGATAAATTTTCTGTTAATGTATACGAGGGTGGAGTGGCTAGTTCCATGACTAACTTCACGCTTGATTTGATTAATAGCTAGCTGAACTCAAAGTTTGGTGCGCGATCTCTTGTCGGAACCTAGATTCCATCCAATAACCCCACACACTAGGGGCCAGTGTTCTACCTACTAGACTACTCGAATAATTTTATTTATAATAAAAACTATTGCTTTCATTGATTGCTGCAGAGACACTAAAACTAGACCTTTCTTATTAGCGTGTGATCATTGTTTAATGCTGTATCGAGACTCTCGGATAGTAATCACGTACCTTACGCTAGTGAGATAGTCAAAATGACACCGTCGTGTAAGATTAGCTTATTCGCTAGCCTTGACTTTTATTTTTGTCAGTTTTTTGCGCCAGTTAAAGGGACTAAACTCGCCGATTGTTTCAACAAGTTTATGAATGTATCTTAAGAAGACCCAGGAGAATACAAGTAGGTAATCTACTTGACACTAATATGAATTGAAGCATACCTCCTTGAATGAAACTATAATCAATGTAATCGAATTTTCGCATCAATCAATTTAGAAATATTAGCTTGGTGTATTTCCTAAAAACTAATCACAGGGAAATCTTTTCACTCTAATTTAATTAGACCTATCAAAACATATCAATTTCGTTTCAGTCCTCAACGGTGCATACAAAATAATGCACCCTTTTAGACGTTTTGAAACCCATTTCAAATACTTACCCCCGTTTATATACATGCTAGTTCAAAGGACTGCTCTCCACAATAAACCATCTGATCCGATTATTGACAAAATGCGCCTACCATCGCTTAAATTTGGACTCATTGCTTATGCACCGACCACACCTCCACCCATCGCACCCACATCTCATCCAAACTCATATAAAACTAGCTTGTCGGGAACGTGATCCCTCAGGGAGAACACTGAGAATGTGCTTAATGAAATCATAGTGCCATCTCACCCTTCAGCCTTTAACGACAATCTCGTAACTCAGTAGTCGGGAGACGTAAGTCTACGTCCCGAGCCAAGTGGGTAAATCTCTTTTGGAAATGTTGAGTGGTTTTCTATTATCATCATTCTCAGGGTCAACTTAACATCAGTTTCCCTCTGAAACCGAAGGATGCGGTGTAAATATCATTTTTCTTAGGCGTTGAAGCGTGCAACCCTCGCCGACAAAAAGGCAATCAGCACTGCCACATTTGGGTGACCGCCCAGCGTTTTTCTCGCTGGCAACCCCTTGAGCATTAATATGTTCGCATATGCTTACGACTCGGGAGCTTCGAGTTGAATCTCGGTATCCCGGGTGGAGGCGGTTGTGAATTCCCGTGGTATAGCACGAAACGAACGCGGAGATGAATTTATCTGATCCTTTCGCCCTTGTGAGTCGAATATTATGGTGTGAATTGAGTAATGACTTTTCACGCAGAAAATAAAAACGACTCTGTAGCCGTCATTTGAGGAACTCTCTCCGCGGAAGGTTAAGAGGGTGGAGGCTGAAACTGCTCGGTGGATCCCTGCACACGTATGACACAGGGCGATTTGTCTTCATTGTTGACTTTAAGTTCAATCTCACTCTAGTTCTAGTTATGTGTTCTGGCAAAAGTTTGCTTTACAGGAAAGGGACTGTTCTGATGATTATTTCTCCCTGTTAGATCCATCGTATCTTTTCATAAGGGTTGCTTATCGTATTGCGTTACAAGTGTGTTTATATTCAGGGTACGCTAGTCGGAGGTTATGGGTTGATGTATTGCTCGGAGCAGTATAATAATGGAGTGACTGAAATAAGGTGCTTGCATTTATAATTTCCAGCCGCGGTAGAGGAGGTGGAGTTGAAGCCTGGGACGTAGTTAATTGAAAGTGAAAATATGAATAATTGCGGCGAAAATAATAAATTAAATGCAGCATCTTTTATGTATTAATTGTAGTTTATTATGGCTTGTAAATGAATAATGGCTGCAAAAATGTTGACTTAATTGGAGCGTAGTGTCGAAAAAAAAGTCGGAGTCCCACTTCATATAACCACTGTAAAGTAGTCCTTATCTAATATTCAATTCAACCAAAAGCATATAGTAAAGTGGACACATGTTTTTTTGTCTGGAGCAACGCTGCTAACATTCTTATTCGCATCTGATCCATTTAAAATTGTTTAGTGGAAAACAGCTGGTGGACGCCAACTTCAACTAACGCGGATATGGCGCTCGTACTGTGCGACACGCATTTTAAAGCGCTTGTATCAACCCCAAAAAGAGCTATCTCTTTTGCCTTTAAGAGATACAGGAGTATTTTGTTAGCCATTTCCACATGCCGGGGAACTCATCTTCGAATTGGGAAACTGTAACTTTTGCAAGTTAGGCCTGCCAGCTGAATTAACAGCAAGTAACTGAAACTCTAAGCGACTTTTTCGAAAAGTCGAAAACTTATCGTTTGTGCTTGTCTCAGTTTCTTCATGGTCGTCATGTGCACTCACGTTTGTCAAAAATTCTAGTCAAATGTAGTGTGTGCATTGAAAATGTCTGATCAAATCGCAATAGAAAGATAATTTCAAAATACCAATAAATAATGTAGAAATGATTAAAAGTATGTTTCGCTTACATTTTTAAAATAAACCTAATAAGCCGTATTAGCAAGCTTACATGTTAATATGGCAAGTGCCGCCCCTATTTATGTGTTGCACAGACTACTCAGAATTTCTTGACACACTTCCTACCCTAAGCTGTCCCCGGAAACTTAAAAGTGAAAATCATTCACTTTTTAAATACTTTAAAGTTGTTGCTCAAGCTTGAATATCTATTCTTCTCAAGCGAAATGGAATTTTATCTTGTATTGTTGTTGGTTTATTTATTTAGTGTCATCTTTGTTAACAAAAAGCCGGTTCACATTTGGCTGAAATGTTTTAGGGCTCCCAAGAAATAAGTGACGGCTTGAAAAGTTTCGTTTTGATGGACGGCTTCTGAATACGAGGGAGTAATTTGTACATAAATAAATAAGAAAGTTTGGACTTTTGTGATTTGCTATATCTCAATCCAGATGCTGACTATCTAGTGAGATGAACATTCTGGGGTCGAAATTTTGCCTCAAGCGTTGGCATAGTAACGTATCCCATAATTTGGTGTATTTGGTTCAGTAGAGTGCTACGTAAGGTAGTTGAAAAGGCAGCCGAAAGTAATTCATAAGAATCGTTTGGGTATTGGAAACCAGAATAATCGTTAGTGATTTGATGCCATCGCAAAATAGCTTTATACTTAGTCCCAACTTTTAAGTGAATTACACAGTATATAGTGGGTTCATATGATGAGGAGGAAGCGTGATAAAATGTACATCAAGTGTGAGGTACTATTGACAGAAATATTTCTCCGTCACTTAATCGCCCGTGGAAATTCCTGATTTACGTTTGACAGGTTAAATTTTCATCTTAGTCTTGAATTTTATTTACCTACATAGAACGGAGAAGCTTCTTTAAAGTATTCTCTAGGAACGTTGCTAACAAAAATTCTATCCCGCATTGAAAATAAGCACCGAAGCATCTTCTCTCCCTTGCTGCAATCAAACTTTTCCCTACCACAAGAATAACTTTTGCAAACATCATTTGTCATCCTTTCAAGGATTTTCATCACTCGTTTCCAAAATAAGGAAGTCGGATTGGGTTATATCTGGTTCGCCAAACTGAAAGGCGCCGAAAGTATCTATAAACACGCAAGAATATGTGCGGAAGTCCTTCAAAATGCTGCTAGGCATACTAAAGAGCTTGGGTGTATCAGCAAACTCGTGGAAAGGAATGTATTGTAGACTGAATGGGCCAGATACACGAAGATAGGAAAGAAGGCCGGCGAGCATAAAAATGCTCTCGGAGGATGAAAAAATGATTATTGCTGTGTACATGTGTGACAATTGCTAGACGTTATTGTGATTACGATCATTTCACAGTCTTATGCTTTTCAACGACAAATAATCGCTGTGACATATTCGTTATTTTTCCTTTTGCCAATCGCTTCGTTGTCAGATCTTCCTGAAGGGATTTGTTAGCTATATGGAATGCGAAAAAGTGGGAGCTGCTAGTGAATATGATGAATAGTCGGAAAAGGATGCCTTTGAATTACTTCGAATGGAGTGTGGAAATTGTACGATTCATTACGCTTTAAATCTGGTCGAAGCTACGAAACTCATTGGCAGGGAAAAAATATTTTGGTGTTGATTATTTGTTTGCTGATTCGCGATGCTTGGCTTTACACTAATAAATAATTTGAAATGATTTCTGAATATTTTAAAGGATGACGTAAATGCTCATTGGGTAAATTTGGATTGTTGAGTTGTCTTGATAAATAATGTGAGTGAATTATCGCTCCCATAATCAGTCATTAATACCTCCTGTAAATAAAATTCAATAACGACATGGGTTGGCATAAAAGAGTCGCAGCTAATGATCAAGTACAGTCATTCAATATTTTACGCAAGACATGGCATCAAATATGCAAAACATTTACGTGATGAACATTACTAGTTAGTTGAATATAAAAATTGAATCCGAATGCAGAAGAACTAATAGTAAACTAACTTTTAGCTGTAACATTAGGTGTAAACAGGTTTTAATGTATCTAATAAAATCAAAATTCTAGTATTTTTCTGCGTGATTGAGAGATGCAAATTTCGGCTTTTCGGTTAAAGTCAGCGTTTATAATCTGCAAAGTGGCATATACATTAGCTTAAAATTATCCTAATTCCATAATTTAAAGGCTGGTACCTAGTCATTTTCTAGTAGCCCAACACCTTAACACCCGCCAGGCTGTTCATTCGTTTATTTTATTGAAGATTTTGACGTACTGGGCCTGGAGAGCACTTATGCTTAAAAAACGATCTACAACTACCACTTGATATACAACTGTTTCAATTTGGCATGTACAAGCTCTATCCAACCTTTCCATATTTGTGAGCGTTTTAGGCCAATTCGAGACTCGTTGTTCAGAGACGAACATCCTCACCATACGACACATACTTTCACTAATGGGTAGCCGTTTTCAAAATTTTCACTCAGTTAGCCTTCTGCCATTGTTTATACATACATGTCGGTAGTCAAAGATTATTTTGGTTTCGGGTATTTGTTTTGAAGCCTCTTTAAATCACAGTTAAACATTTTTATATATCTGAATTTGATAATTTTGGAAAATTATTTACTATAAGAAACTGTTAATAAGCATTTTTCTTAATTCACATACACACGTATATGGTTTAGAATATATTATACTAATGATACATTTAGTCTGGTTAGTTATATGTCCAGTGTATTTGAAGTATGCGAGCTTCGTACGAAACCACTGTAACCAGAGTAAACCGCAGACTCTGCTATGTCGTATCATGCATCATGCCGGCGTAGTACCATTTGTAACACCCACCTTGTCCCTGAAGAAGATAATTTTCACAGCACTTCCTGCACACTATACAAGTATTCCCTGACGCTGTGTAGTCAACAGTGCATATATGTAGTCAAAAGTGATGGTAGCACATACATGTCTAGGAAAATGTCTGCTTAAGCTTTGATGAAAGAGCTGTGCATAAAATGTGCTTCGGTGGTCGTTGACAAAACCATCCTTGTTCTATGTAGTACACGAAAGAGAAATTCAGGAAATTCGAAATCTCGAGATGCATATGTAAATATTTAATCAATTTAGTGCGGGCGACTGAGTTTGCTAACTCGTGTATAGGTACTTGCATATTTATCAAGCAAGTAAACGCTTACATAATTTTCAGTTACGTATGCCAGGCAACGAATTATAGTTGAAAAAATCTTATAGAATATGTATATTGTAAAACATGTATGTATATGTATGTATATGTACAAAATGATCATATACATAAATATATATATATATATATATATATATATATATATATATATATATATATATATATATATATATGCATATATAAATATATATATATATATATATATATATATATATATATATATATATGTATACATAGGTATATATATATATATATATATACATATATATATATATATATATATATATATATATATGCATATATAAACATATATATATATATATATATATATATATATATGTATATAAAATATATATATTATATATATATATATATATATATATATATATATATATATATATATTTATATATATATATATTTATATATATGCATATTTATAAGTATATATCTATATATATATAAATATATATATATATATATATATATATATATATATATATATATAAATATATATATATATATAAATATATATATATATATATATATATATATATATATATATATATATATATATATATATATATATATATATATATATATATATATATATATATATATATATTTGCATATCTTCATCACCCTTAAACCATATATTTGTAGGTTTGCAAGAGTTTTCAAGAACATGTGTCTCTCTATTTGTTGCCCCAAAAAAAATCACCGCATTCTGTACTATAATTTTCAGATGCAGAAAGTACAAATTGTTGAAAATACATTATCCTTTTTCGTATTTTCTCTCATTTTGTTTCTTTTCGAAACTCTAAAAACGCAAACTCCCTATTTTAGATTCTCTGCATCACGTTAAATCCGAACATGAGAAAGATGATGACGATGACGATTTGACTGATGATGATAGAAAGCCTGAAAATTTAGGGCTGATTTCAGGTCATGGCCACTCGATATCTCATCACCCTCATTCCCATCATCCAGCATATCAACATCACCAGCATCACAACATGTTAACCGGCTACCCTGGAATCAAAGAAGAAATCAGTGGTGGTCCAAAAAACCAGACAAGCAGCGACTGTGGGGTCCCGATTCCAGCAACAAAGCCGAAAATCTGGAGTCTGGCAGACACAGCCGCTTGCAAAACGCCACCACCAACTGGACTACAGCATCACCTTCTGGGCCATCATCAGTCCCAACAGCATCAAATGCACCAGCTGCAACAAACTTCGGCGCATCACAATGCCAACCACAACAGCAGTCAGGGTCAGCAGGGCTGGATGGGAAATTATCATCAGCAGACTCACCAGCATCAGCAGCTCTCCAGCAGCAACAACAGCAACAGCAGCAGTACACTGCATGCACACCAGAATGGTGGAAACGGTACTACAGTCGGCATGATGAATATGTCCGCACATATGAATATGGGAGCTGGTATGAATCAACAACAGCACCACAACAACAGCCAGCAAGCGCCATCTCCGCATCACCAGCAGCAACACCATCGTCAACAGCAGCTCAACAGCAACCCCAACGGCAATCAACAAATGATGATGAACACCTTCGGAAACTCGGCTTACTCCCGTTACGGGGGGTTTCTAGGGGCAACTACCAACACCAACACCAACAACTCTATCCCAGCCACAGCTCATCAAATGTACAATTCGAACAATATAATCGGGTCCACCGGCACCAGCCCTATCATCAATCCAAATACACCTGCCACCCCTACTACAGCTATGCATCAGCTGCAGCAACACCAGCAAATGAGCCCTCAGCAACAACATCAACAGCAGCCGATGGGGTTTCCAGAGGTCCAAACCGATACTCCTCCACAGACCCCGCCGGATATGAAACTACCGAACGTAGTGGGGAACCTAATTACCGGCTCAACAACCCCTACGACCGGTACTTGCTATAATTCAAATAACAACAACAATACAATCACGAATAACAACAATAGTAACTTAGTGAATAACAACAATACAAACACTGCAAGCAATAATATGAATGGTGGCGGATATGTTGGTGAATCATCGCCCAGCAGCAATGGCAGCTATGTTGGAAACTTTACGCGTATACAGGATCAGCAAATGATCGATAGTCCGCACCAAGACAGTTCTGTCGCAGCTTTCAAGCCGTTTTTCAAAAGGTGAATATATTTGACCACCAGCTTAAAATTTCAAACCCTAATGTCCATATTGACATTCGATTCTACTCTTGATATCCTTGCTAATAAATTAAACATTTTTGGTCAAATCTATGAAACGCTTCTGACTAGAGAATTTCTTTTTGATTCATTTTGCAGTCAGCAAATTAGCAATGGGTTCGTGTCACCAGTATGAGACCCTAGAGCATAGCGTTAGAGTCCTGCCTTACATTATCCGGGGGGGTTTTCGCCTGAGCAAGGTAAGTCTCGTTTTTAATCTAATTCAAAATATTGCCTTTTAAAAAATATATTTAGCAGACCTTCAAAGCAATATCATTACTTGCTTCTGTTGGAATCCTGCTCATTTTAGCGGGTGTTCCTGCTCTGATGAAATCTAGATTTGTCATCGTAAAGGCATAAATGTTATGTTTCATTGGACTGTTTTAGCCCGATCGTTTTTATGTCATAATCTTTGGTCTTACTACTCCGCATTCACCAAATAATCCCGATATTGGTCTCTGGAATATCCTCGAAACCTGATTATGTAGCTCTGACAAATTTTGATAACTTTGGCGTTTCAGTTTATTTCACCTACCGGAATGGAAAAAGTTCTGCGGATGTTGGCATTCAATAGCAGAATCTTTTGTGCAAAATCCTTAAATGTGTTTTCGGGAACTTCTCTTGGCAAAGAAAAAACAAAATGGTGGTGATAGATCCCTTCAGAAAGACATTAAAAAAGCAGCTGAAAACGTAGCATAAATCCTTTTATTTACATTGCCATCGATTCACGCATTTACTAAGCATTTAAAGAATGCGAAATCTATAAACGAAGAAAGTTACGTGCCAATGCTTATCTATTCTATCTTAATAGCAGTCATTTGTTCGCTTCGATCACGATCCTAATCAGACTTATTAGGTTTTTTGTAAAACAAATTATTCCGAAAAATCAACGCATAAACAAACATTCTTCCACCTTTAAGCCTTATCTCCAATCTATTTATCTAAACTACTTCGAAAGAAACTATAATGCGATAAGATAAATTTAATTTAAAATTAAAAATTAACAACGACAAAAGGAAACATAAATTTCCGAAGAAATTATGGCCCGTTCTCTGAAAGCCAAAGAATATATATTTTTTCATTCAAACAAATTGGTACGCTCGAGCCCCATTGAATGCTGGCAAATGCGAAAGGAATAAAAAAAACAGTCTTTCTACTAATTCATTCATAAGAACCTTATTAAAGCGGCAAACGAAACTGACGAAAAACAGACCGGTTTGAGGTAGTTCTGAGACTAAGCAAAAATGCTTCAATTTTAAACCTGGTTTACAGAGACCATGATCAAAGCTGAGGCCACGTTGTCTAGCATCGATTCAAAACTTTCCCCATTAGTCCAGCATATTTTCCTCTAACGTTCTTCAAGATCTGAGTAGAGATATTTATGAGAATGTTTGAAAAATAAATTCCAAGTGCTTTGTGGTTCGGAAGATAAGACAACGACGGAGCGATCATCATCTTCATCACCTGAACGATAAGTGAACACGTAACGTAGTGTGGGATCTTCGACGAGGAGCCATCACTTTATGATACTCTTTACCAAACGGACAAAAGCCTGCGATACACAATCGTATTGTCCAACATACGAAAAAAATACATTGGACCAATGAAAATTATAAAATTGATATGGGTTGACAAAATTTATCTCCCACTTATGTTGTGGACGTTTTCAGAATGATACATTCAAATATAAAACAACAGCTAGGAAATGGAAAATCGAAGAAGGATACCGTCAGACAGTTTGTGTTTCTGATATCTACTTTTTTCTAAAACCAGTTTCCACTGCATAAAGGAGTGGACGAAGTGAAGCACTAGTTAACAAATTCAACGGACCTGCTAATGGCTTAGAGTTGGTATGGGACTCGATGAGAAGAAAAAAATAAATTTAAGAAAGACACTAATACACTTCATTAACTTTTCGAATCGATTGCCAATTGACTTGGGAGTGTTTTTGAACGGCAAAGCAAAAGTCGGTGTAGTGCCAGTCAAGCCAGTTAGCCGCATATGAAGAGTGCGAATACTTGAGCATATGCGGACAAGTATATGCAAGTAAATAAAAATAGCTGCAATAAAATCTACTTCCAATCGGATCTCAAAGCCTTTACACTCGCCTGCGGTAATCGGAGAGGACAGAAAGGAATAAGAGACAGCTTCTAAAATGAACCGGTAAAAGCCGCGCCTTTTAAGCATTTTTTTTGCTTTTTTCTCGCATAGGCTTTTGTTTTCCGTCAAAGCTTTATATCACATACTCTTGCTAAATTATGCATTCGAAGAAAATGCACCTGCCCGGGCTATCGTTAAAGCATATTCCATTTCACGATCGCCGGAGTAAAATTAAACTATGTGCAAAGCAGATATGCTGATCGTCAGTGTTCTTGTTTCACCCTCGGCCAATATTATATTTATATAGATGCAACACGCAAACTAGTCTTAAGCTGATTTATTCGTGCATTGAAAATACTGAAATATAGTACACTTGTTCAAAGATGAAAACTCAATATAAAATTAGGTCAAGCATTTTTGGTTTTAGCTGTGATGCGTGGAAAAGTCCACTCCACACTACTAGATTCTCAGCCAATTACCAGTTCCGCTACTTGTTCAGCAGTGCGTCCTGAGTGCTTTTGCAAATGGAAGTAGAAATTTCTCATAACCTATTCCACCCTAGGATCCGAATGAAAGCGTCATAGAAAATCAAATGAAATAGATCGCACGTATGATTTAATCGCATGATCCGCGCTGTTCGGAATTGTCTCACACATGGGGCTGCGCATCGCTAAATGCAAAAGCACATAGTATAGATGAAAGTATGAAACGCTTCTTCCGATTCGCCTTTTGAGTTGTTCCGTAACCAATTCGCGTTTGCGTTCTCTGCTCCACTCGTCGCTGTTGCACTGAGTTATGCTCCTACTAGTGATGGGCAAAACCAGCACACTTTGCTGTGCTAGCACACTTCACACACCACACTTAAGTGTGGTGTGTGCTCCCAGCACACTTAGCACACCAAGCATACCTAGCACACCTAGCACACCCAGCACACCTAGCACGCCAAGCACACTAAGCACACCAAGTACCCTAAGCACACCAGTATACACAGCACGCTTGTAGAATCGCTTGTGAAGAATAGATTTGAATGGATTTTATATACGATTTAGTAGATTTTTTTACGTGTGCATACATATGGAATGTAATGAGCAGATATGCATGGGAATTTGTATGGCTAGCATTTATCATGTATAAATGGCTGGTAGTTTTGCTAAAACCATTAAGTCTGGTCAAAGTGTAAGATCAAATATTATATAAAGTTGAGTTTTGTCATGCTTTCAAGTATGTTAAAATAAAATCTGCTTTTAGATAGTGCAGTTTGAAAGCATATCAAGTATCGAGTGTTTTCGTACTTGCGAGTATTTTATTCAAATATTCAAAAAGTGTTTAGGACAAAAGTAGCTGAAATCGGCGAATTTCGGGTTAGAGTAGTTTCGGACATAACGGCCCAAGACCTATTGCTGTGATACAAACATTTGGGTTTTGTAGGGGAGTAAGGGGTTTTTTGGTCATAGTTTGGCAAAAACTGCCTCTACCGCGTTTTCGATGATTGAAAGTGATCGGGGAGTACAAAAGTGATATTTGAAGTACGAAAAAAAATGTTTAATGGGGAAATTAGGCAAAACCGTCCAATTGTCCCAATTTTTTTTTATCTAGCACGAATTCGGGGACCTTTCTAAGTTGTTTCGGGCGAAATTTACATACAAGTCTGGGAAAAAGGGGCCTTACATAGTGTACATACATAGTGTAAACTACATAGTGCATTACATCATTCTGCAAAATATGAAAAACCTACCTTTTGTGGAAGTATGTTAAAATCAAAAATGAAAAATCACCCCATCTACAAAAAACATTGCACTACTTAGCATAAACCTTCTATATGCAGCAGATAGAAGGTTTATGCTTATTAATGCTATCCTTTTTCCGTTGCATGTTACGACAAAACCCTTCTATCTGCTCAAAACCTATTTTTCACAAATATTTTCAACGTGAAAGCATTTCTTTCAGATGTACCGCAAATAAACGTATTTGTATCTGTGTTTAAACTTTCATTCCGTTTGAAGACGTCCGCAGCATTTAGAAAAACACAAATCATCGGTAGTGTACTCAAAATTATAACTTTCACCCAGAAAATATACGAATACCAAATCTTATCTGCCTGTTTCGTTCCCTAATTATCCCATTCATCAGCTAATGCATTCAATAGCTAATGCTTTCGAAAACGCAAAATGTGTACACATTCTGCAATGCAAACAACGCCTTGTTACCGAAACACATCATCTTAATGGGCAAAATCCACGAAACGCGTACAGCATTCGTTCCCAAAGCACATCAGTGTGGAGAGTGCCTGCCAGTACGCGTGCTGCCCAGTACAAGTGTGTCGCCAGTACAAGTGTGTTGTCAGTACGTGTGTTGCGACACTTTATAAGTGCTGCGACACTTTATAAGTGTCGTACTCGCACAACACCGAAGTGTGCTAGCACACTGTGCTAGCACCCTGTCCTTAGCACATACAGGTGCTGCCCATCACTAGCTATACACAACACAGAGTAGCAAGTCAACCAGTGCTAAAATTTGTACCTACCTAAAGATATTTACATATATACATATAAGCAAACTTATATACATACCTTGCTCTGATACAGAGCTATCCTTTCTTAAATACACGCGATAAGCAATTGTAACCAAATCGTTATTGCAATAATATTTTGCTTTAGGTGTCTAATTAAACTATGTGACCACTGACTTGTGCTTTGATTGGTCGTACTCTCTTTATTGGCCCTACTCAAGTAATTTTCAGATGAGTTCTGTGAATTTCGCATGATAATTTCAGTGTTTCGTTGTCTCCACCAATTTTATTTTAATTAGGTAATTTTTGGTGGATTGATGACTTGGCTGCGTGAATTATCTCTACACTTATCAGCCATTAATAACGCCCTGAAAAAAAATATTCAATGACAACGTCAGTTGACGTAAAAGTGCCGCAACTTATGATAAAATAGTATACAAGTCACTTAATATTTCACGCAAGCTCTAGCTTTGACGCTTACATGATATCGAATATGCAAAACACTCACGTGCCGCATAATACTAGTTCTTTGCATGTGAGAAGTTAGTGAGAATACAAACGAATGGGTAGTGGATTAACTTTTAGCTTTGGCATTAAGTGCTCTCTGATATTAATACATACAATAATAATAAAAAATGTCATCATTTTCCTGCGTACATGAACGATAAAAATATCTTATTTCGATTGGATTAGTTTTGCTCTTGCCACAGGACTCTAATGCAATTCCGTCTTCATTAATACACTGCACAGCGGTTCTAAATCTGCAAAGTGGTGATGCACATTAGCGTAAAATAAAGTTGGATTCCTTAATTTGATGGCTAATGACTACCCATTGTCTAGTGGCACAACATCTTAACTGTCGAGATGCTCATTCGATTGGTTTATTGAAGATTTTGACGCATCCAATCTAGAGAGCACTTGTTCTTGAATGACGGTCTACAACTACCACTTGGTTTACAACTATTATATTTCAATTTGGCATATGCAGGTTCTATCCAGCTCTTTCCATATCTTGGAGCGTTTGAGGCCAATTCGAAACACGTCGTTGCAGAGGCCAACACTCGCCATACTATGCATACTTGTACTAATGGCTAATCTTTTCACTTACCGAACGTTCTGAATCAAACAAAATAGTTTTTGAAAGAAATATTATAACACTATTTATGATTAAAAAATATAATTTTTCAATATACAGTGGCTCACAGCTTATTTGATTACATAAAAAATTAAGTTGCAATAACTCAATACATAATAACAATATCAAAAAAATTTGAACACCATTTTGAAGGCAATTGTTTGTTGTTTATTAAACAAGTTTATATTTGTTACAAAGTTGCTGTTTTACATCTTAAAAAACAAAAAAACTAAAAGTAATAACAAATTTCATGTCACAGCTTATTTGATACAGTTTGATTAAACATTAAAATTGTTGTGAATTATGAGGTTTCCAGTTGTTTCCATTACCTTTTATGATAGCCCTTAGCATTAAGCAGAGCCTGGAGCCTATTCGGCATTGAATCAACGAGTTATTTTGTGATGTCAGGAGTAATTTTTTGCCATACCTCTAGCAGTGCTTTCATCAGGTCTTGTTTATTAGAAATCTTGTGTTTTCTAATGTTGTTATCCAACAAAGTCCACAGATTCTCAATGACGTTCATATCTGGTGACTGTGCCGGCGGAGACATCAAATGAGGGCAATCCCAAATTGGCCAGGACTGCACAATTCCCGACTTGTGGTTTGGATCGTTGTCTTGGTACAACCGAAATTGGTCGCGAACACCCAGTTTTTTAGCACTTTGCAGCAAATTGTTTTTGGGTACATCAAGGTACTTTGTTTGGTTCATTGTTTCCTCAATAAACTTTAAATTTCTGACTCCAGCTGCGGACATGCAGGCCCAAACTATCACATTACCACCACCATGCTTCACAGTAGCTTTGAGGTTCTCCTTGTTTAGCTCAGTGTTTGCCTTGCGCCAGACATATGACATTCCGTTGGAGCCAAAAATGTTAAACTTGGACTCGTCCGCAAAAATAACCGAATTCCAGAACGCGGATGGCTTTCCCACATGCTCTTTGGCAAAGGCAAATCAGCTTATTGTATTTTTTTTGGAAATGAAAGGCTTCCTACGAGCTACTCGGACCCTGAAATCATGGTCGCGAAGCACTCGTCGAACGGATTCAGCACTACATGACTTCCTTATTTCACGATGAACCTCAGTAACCAATTTTGGAGCGGAAATCTTTGTGTTTGCTTTCACTTTCCTTACAATGTATCGTTCGTCAGATACGGTGAAAATATTGTTTGGCGCATTTCTCCTCTTCGTGTAAGAAGCGCTCAATTATGTGCTGCACTGTAGAGACACTCAAACTCACACTTTCAGCAATTTTTCGAACACTTTGTGCTTTTTTAAAGTGGTTTAATACCAATTTGCGCTGTTCAATTGTGGTGCGATGACCCATTTTACAATTTTGGCTCATTTTGGCACTTCAGCTTACAAGATCTTGCTAAAAATTACCTAAGCCAATGTCTAACACAATCAAAAATTCAAGAAACAAAAACAAGACAGATTAACGGCGCGACAAATAGAAGTTTATTCGCATTGAAGTGTCTGTATCAAATAAGCTGTGAGCTGCAATTTTTCTGCGCCAGTGGTATTTCTCTTTTACCGGACGCCGAAGAATATTGCTGGAACCTTTTTTGTTTGCATTGTATTCGCTGAACATGCATCTAGTCAAATACGTTTAAATTTTTTGGATAGGGTTCTTAATTTCAAAGTTACAGTGATTTGCATTTTTAAATAGTCACTGTATCAAATAAGCTGTGAGCCACTGTAAGTAGTAAAAAATCATAGCTGACAGCAATCACCCAATAACTTTTGCTGTTGTTTGTTACTGGGACACTATTATATTCATATTAAAGCAGCAGCTTCTTATTAAATATGAGCCTAAACCATTTTCAAATAACCATGAAAATTGTGCGAATACAGCCAACTTAGCCCAATGACCAACACGGCGGTTCCAGCGAGGCGTTTCCCGAGAGGAAAACCGAGTCGGGTTAGTCGTGAGTTCATTTGGCATTGTGATGGCACACACCGCGGTTTGGACGGCTCTCGGTTTTGTGGTGCAAAACTAAACCGACTCGGTTTTCCTCTCGGGAAACGCCTCGCTGGAACCGCCGTGTTTGTCATTGGCCTTAGTATCAACAGATTGCCCACTAAAAATCACTGAACGTGTCGGTCGATGTTTGGCGAATGTGGAAACCAGACCTGAAAAAAAGCTCACATCTTTTATCCTCACTGAATAACTTATCGATGGATGGAAATAAGCGCGTGGGAGTCTAGGTGATTTCGTGGAACCGATATATGCCGGCCCGTGTCCATCTCAGCGGCAAGATCTAAGCAGATCACTTTGATTAATTGATTCTGGAATTGGCTGCGGAAATTTCTTTCATTCATCGAATAATTGTTTTCTATATACGACAAGGAAATACTGATACAATAAATAAATATCAGATTTCATGAACTCACAGTTTGGGGTATCGATTTCGCGAAGTTATGAGAAAAGCGCGCTGCCGATTAGTTATCCAGTTGTCATATTGTCTAAAACGAACCTCATTTGCAATCAATTTTGTATTGTCACATTGGCAAAGCCTAAAAATTAACCTGTGGGCATCGACATCCAGCTAAATGGATTTACTATGTAAATAGTACTATTATAAGGAGGCGAACAAATACATTATATACCAATGTGTTATGTTTAAAAAGCGAATAATCCCATTGCATAGTATATTTCTCAAAATGCCCTCACTTATATATTTAAACGCGACAATTCATCACTTTTCTCAACTTTAAGTTACACATCAGATACAAAAGCCACATAAATGCCATCAACCAAAGTTCGTACTTCATCATGACGGCGTTAATATATCCGTCCCGTGACAAAATTTGCTAACGAATTTATTCTGACGAAATTTCCTGCGTATATTTTACCAAGAGCTATTTATTTTTCCACTCCGTGCATTAGCTCCCATTCGACTTGCGAATCTTACGAATTGGCTGATGCCTAGTATATCCAGAAATTGACGTTGGGCGGTGTAGGCGAACAGCCTCCTGCTGCCCCTCAAGCACAACTGATGAATTACCCACTTCATTAACTTTCCTTGAACCGCCTGCTGCTGGGCGCTCTTTTCTAATTCGCTCTCCCCGAGCAACGAAATACGTAGACGAAGTCATCTAGAAAATTGAATAAAATAATTAAATCTCAATCAGAGTCCATTAAGATTAACTTGAATCTGAGCTGACTAGTTGGCATCTGGAAGGAATGCGCCCATACAGTGTCAATGGTTCAAATGGTTCTCGCTTGGAACTGGGGTGAATCGAACTTCCTTGTAAGGAATCTGCAAAGTGATTTTGGAAACGTGAGTGTGCGGTTAGTGCTACACAGTCAGACGCTGGCTGGATGTACATTCAAGGAGTCAATAATTCCGCTCGAGAAGCCAGCTTGTCAAGTTAATGCTTTGCTCGCTAACAATGGGGATGTCTTAATGATCTTCACGGCCACTCAAAGTGGTCGATACTCGGTAAAGTCTTCTTTTCCGTTTCTTTTCGCGTTTCACAAGGGGAGCTGTTTCTCCTACTAGTATGACCATATTCTCCTTAGACATCGTTGTTACTATAAATTCTGGGAAGCATTTAATCATCAATTTATCAAGGCGTTTTAATCTTATTGTGGAGAGCGTGTGGTTACGCGTCCCATGGGAATATTTAAGGGTTGCGTGCGGCAATGTGAATAGATGGTACAGATATTTGAAGAAAATTAATGTGATCAATATCGTTCGTGGTCCAGATTTATGAAATATGATCAGAAAGATTGATTCAGTCCATGAGGTACTAGATTTCATAATCGAAACCATAAATAAAATTATGTTTTTATTACTTCGCACTAGCGATTATTTGTAATTACGAATGTGTCTGGACACTTCGAAGCAATTTCAGGTAAATAAATGACTTGATTCTTGGAAAAGAAATAATCCATCCTTGATTGAAACAGAGCGAACGTCACAGTACTATGACATTGGCTAAAACACTTACTGTCGAAAAATGGTTGTGCAGCTTAACAAGTTGTAAAGTCCGGATAAACTTTGATGGATGGAAATGGTCCCCAGCTGAGAGATCCGTTTGTAAGTGCTAAACGCCAAAGGACGAATCGGTAGTAGAAGGGTCGGTTAGAAGCATTTAAATGGGAGCCTTTAACACAAAGTTATTCCCGCTATTAACCTTGAACCGAAAAAATTATGTGCTATATCATTTCTATTAGCGCGATTTATGCTGTTGATTTCGGCATTTTCATAAAATTTAGCGTCTGACATCAGTGCTACTACCGTGGAAAAAATGAGCCTATCAAAAATTTCTCAAATTCATATCAAAAGAATAAAAAACGTGTAAAACACACAATTTTTCTACTCTTTCATGAAACTAAGTGAACCAAAACAGAAAAAAAAACTAGAAAAATAAATAAATAAGCAACATTGCTTAGTTAACGTTTCCATAATGTGAAAATACCCTAATTTTATGATCGAAAAGGTTTATAATGCTTTAAAAGAATTTCCTCTGTAGGAAATAGCGATGCGAGGCAAAATTGTATCAATATGAAGAAAAAGAAACTTTAAGAGCAGACCGTTTACTTTAATGGTATGTGTGAAGATTCTGTTTATAGTAGGTGGCTATGCTACGTAAGAGTTGAGGCTATGTTGGATGTATGTACACAGCAGAGAATCTCATAATGTTCGTAAATTTGGTCCTTTTGGCTATATTTTATAGCCCAGGGTGCCTATATACATAGCGCATGCGAGCATACCTACAGGAGCGCTAAAAGTCTCCGATAGATTTTACTTCCTGCTTCACAATCGCAACTGGTAAGTGCTTCAACTACAATTTTGTTTCAACCAAGTATCTGACAAAGCTTACTTACCCGATCAAATTTCAAAAGAACAAACGACGAACGCACCTCGTCAAGGTCCATAGTGTTTTATTTCTGTAGTGAGACATTTTCAACACATAATACAATAATATTTGGAAAGCAATTTGTTCGACTTGAATAATTTCAATGGGTTTTACTCGTGAAAAAAATTTGAAATTTCTAGTTGTCATAAATAAAAGAAAGGGTACGCTGGGTAAATTCTATCGATAATCTCCTCATTCAATATGAGTGCTAAAATTGAGCTCTCGCTTCACAAAAATTGGCCTCGTGTTATAGTTCATCAAATTACGAACACTTGGGGCCCTTGTTAATGTTGACCATGTTTAACGTCGAAATATAGAGAAAAAGTATGAAAAAGTTTTCTTACGAGCCAAAATAAAGCGAATCAACTGCGAAATACTATTCAAAGAAATCCAACGAAAAAAATAATTTCATATGATTTATTATGACTTTCTTGATTTGTTTTTTCGAAAATTTGCTCGACTCATCTCATCAAATATTATTTCTTTATGTTTCAGGATACATGTATAAATGCTGACCAAATGGGCCCAGTCTGCAATATCAACACAATCTAGAAACAGTTCGCTGAGCTAGACATCATAATCATAAGTAATTTGCGTGCTGCAGAAACTACAACTATTTCTAAATTAACCTAGAAATACTTATGTGCCGTGTATCAATCAGTGTCGAGCTTTTACGTATGTATCCAGTCGAAACAAAATAAACTAGATGATGCACGAAGACAAGAAGAATGAATGTATACGAATCATAAATACAAAACAAAATCAATAAGCATTTGTAATTTTATGTATCTGTACGAACAACACCAAACCATAAAGTTAATGTGTCTGTAAACACATATGAAACTAAGTGAACATTATGAGAAGTGACAGAGAGATATGTATATATCTGTTTTAATTTGAAAATGACTTAATGTAAAGTATCTTGGGTTAAAGTGACTACGTGAAACATGCGATTACATTCGTAAACTGCTTTCTTGCTTGTTGGCGTGGAATTAATGCGATAATCAAAATATGATTAAAATAAATGCTTTATTTTTGCGAATGTCCATAGATTGTTCATGCTAGTAAAACCTTAATTAATTTCCTCATTTTTCTATTTCTAACTTACAAGGACTACGGCGAAGTTAATTAGCTAATTGAAACTCCACTCATTACTGGGATAGGTGCAACATTTTCCGCGTCAAATTTTCGTATTCTTAACAAACATAATTTGTATTTTAGCAAAACTGAGAACTGATCGTAGACATGTATTCTCTCATCGCTCCTCGTTGTGAAATCGATCTGTTAGAATTATTCAACGCAATGCATTAGCAATATGTTATTCCTTATTTCTGTATATCAAAATATATGTAAAAAGCTATGGTGCAATATGAAAAGCTACTTTTGTAAGTTGTAAAAGTGCACACTACCGGAAAATCAATCACGTTTAAGCAATTGTACTTAGTATGGTGATTACATAGGTGACATTGAACCATTGATACTGTCTTATGTAAGAGCATTTATAAACTGTGATAAAATACTTTAAAAAGGAAAAAAAAAATATGAAAATCGTAAAATAAAATTTTCTAAAACGAAGCGAGAATCAGTTGATAAAATCATGCAAGTGCAAATTAAAAGAGCGATAAATATCTTATCCGTTTCAAAATATAAAAAATAAAAAAAAAACAAGACGGAATGGCTCGAGCGCTCCTAGAGTCTGTTATCATAAAACTTGAAAGATCAGTTTTTGTATGGATGGATAAATATATGTATGTAGACTTACCTAAATTTATTCGCAGACGACCACATCGCATACACTTACGTATTTCCGAGGGTATTAAATGTTGATGAAAACGAAAAAATATATTATTTAAAGTTGAACTTTTGTCTAGACTTATTGTTGTGAGATTTGACGAAACCCTTCTTATTTGTAGCTGGTGTAAATATTTCCTCGGCACAGTAGAAAGCTACTTAATAATAAAGTATTTGCTCAAAAACTACAAACGAAGGTTCGCCTTTTGTTGTTACTTAACAAGGTACATCAAAATATAAAGTATTCCTAGAAAAAAAATGATACGTATAGCACATCAAGCAATCTGAAAGAAATTTATTGAAAAACAAATGTCAAATCGAAATTAAAACCAGAAAAGGTAAAGCAAATGTATTCTTTCGTATCGTATTGTTTCATTGTTTTTATATTGTCTTTCATAGCATATAACTTTTAATGGTAACTTATTATCATATTAACTTTATAGAAAAGAATATAAACTGCATAAACTTCATGCATTAAATGATTATGAAAATTGTATAAAATATGCCGGTAATTTAAATTAAGTAAGTTCAATAAGAGAAAACATATATGAGATGAAAATGCGTATTGACACATGATACAAAACTTATAGCAAATAGAATTTAATTTATGAAAAAATCAATCAATTTATTTGTTTTTCTTTTCTTTTCATTTGAATACAACTCACCTTAAGTCACACATATGCTCATCCTGTTAACTGCGACATTCGACTGTAATCCACTTTGTACAAAAAAGCATTCCCTTTCACTGCGATATTCAATTCCACTCCGTTTATTTTATGCTATAGAGCATATCAGAGCTTGATAAGAAGGTCTATATGACACAGCGTAAGGATTAAATATAAAGTTTTCAGTTTAATGTGCCTGAAATTGTAGTTGTCAAAACTGAACACTTCTGGGGCATTTCTTCTGGAAACCGGTCATCATCTGATAATGATATATGCCTAAATTTTTAAATAACTATCAAACTTCATTTTCAAGAACATCAGTAAATCAGTAGAAGAATTGTTTGTAGAACTTGATTATTTTTTTAGTTTTCGTTTTTAGCTTACACTTGTTCGATTTCGTTCATGATAACATCATTTTCTCATGATGTATCATGAAAATCGAGCAATTCCATAGCATAATCGAGATTTCTTCCCAAAAGTCATATCATATGAATTTCAGCCAACGCACCCAACTTTTTAATTACAGTTGATATTGCTTCATGAATTTCTTTCCGCACTTTATAATGAAATGCAGTGATAAAACGCTTAAAAAGTTTTAATAATCCTTTCCTTAAAAGACCATGCAACCGAGATGGGTGTCGGAAAATTCACTCTCAAATTTGATTAAGGCGGACATTGCTGATAGTTATAAAATTTTCAGATTTCCTCGTCATTTTTTTATTTAACTAATAGTTATGAAGTCATCTACCGTTAATTCAATAATTTCATACTGAAATTATTGAATTAACGTTTTAGCGACATTTTGAGCTGTGGCGGTTCTTACAACTTAAATAAACAGGAAAATTATAACGCATTGCTAACATTTCCGTTGCTAGCTAAGTTGATTTTAGGTGCATTCATCACCACGGAAAATAATTTCTGGGCTTAAAATAAGAATTTATTACGCAAAGCAAGCCGGTTTCCAACTTTATTCACTCCAATCATCCGAGAAAATATGCTGCGAAATATTTTTTTTCGTGTTTTTCAGTTATATCTCGAATATACCAATTTAAATATTTAAGCGAATATTATAGAAGTTACAGAAATTTTCCTGCAGTCCCATTAGATATGGTATCATCCCTTTTTAAACATCGTTGGCACATATTTTATTTATAATCCAATCGCTCTACTTTTTCCATCAACTATAATATATTTCTCTATATTTTCATATTTCTTTTTTAAATATAGCTCTTTGTGTTTTTTTGCACTTGGAGGTACGACAGCAATTAGTCTATAGAGAAGCTGATGAATGTTTCCAAAATTATTGTAACTCAATTTACTTATCATTTTTTTAACCAAAAAATATCGCTAACGCAAACAAGCACAAGTCAATGTGCATACTATGTGTGTAAACATGCTTCTAATACTACCTCTGCTCGCCCAATGATTGCATTGACAAATGCATCAGTTTTCATCATACACATTTGGTGATACTTTTATTGCGATCTTCAAAGAGACAATTAAACAATCTACGACATAATGGCCAGTGTTTAAGGTGGTAATTTACGGTTGTAGATCGCAACGAAAATTTTACATTAAAAGAGGCAAATTCTTTGAAAAACTATCATATTGCGACTTTGAGATGCACAAATTCGGTGAGTTTTTTAAGGGGCGAAGGAAACTCGCCAGCCCCACCACCTGTGTATGTTAACCAACACTACATTTTTGTACTCCTTGCCTTTTAAATTCCTGCATTTGGTCAAAAAACAAAAAAAAAATGAGATAATTCGGAAAAACTAATTTTCGTGACCTTTGACATTGAATAATTTTTTTTTGCACACATGAAAGACTTTTGGACTTTTGACATAGTATTTCTAATGAGACACCTTCACTTGGTTTTTTTTTTCGGAGAAAAATCTAAAATGAAATATCACTATACGGTTTTCCATCGGCCATCAGCGCGGCTTGTTCGTCTCTAGTTGTGGTGAAAAGCAATTGGAGGTTCATTGGAGATGCACTTTATTTTCTGAAATTCAATGTTTTTATTATGTTCACCATATGGATGTCGTTAATATTACATAGGAACTTATTGAAGCAAATTATTATTATTCTTGTGAGTAAAGAATAGCATGCAAGCCCGTTTTTGGTTTGGTTTTGGTTCGATTCAATTCTACAAACAGGTAAAATTTGAAAATATTTAGTGGATCAAAAGACCACTGCCAAAATCCTGCCTGACAATAACGCTTTGAAGCACTCGACATTTTAATGTCAGTAATCATCATAAACTTCATTTGACTCCATTGTGAAAATTCACACCCCCCAAATACTGGTTAGGTATTGAAGACTTATCAAAACTGTTCTTCGCGCGGACCTTAGTACTACGAATTTTGGTGCTCAAATCAAAGAAAAGGAAAAAAAAGGAGCGCATTTGTCAAAACCATAATTTCAACCATCTTCAAGTGGCAAGCGAAATGTCATGAATGGCACTAATCTATCACCAAACGCAATTGCGTTGAGATGAAATTAATGGTTTTGCGAAAAGATTTTTGATTGAAGTACGTATATAGCTGCCTAACAAACGTTTTTGAATGTCGCCCGAGAGAGATACAATTAACTTCTTATTGAATAGTGTTCCTCGGAGGAATATAGAAGTTCAAATTTTGAAATATTTGAGCCCTATTATACAAAGGACTAAAAAAAAATAAATTTCATATATTAAAGTTTGCGCAACAACTGTGGATGAAAACAAGTCTTCGTGGGTGCATTAATTACAAGAGAAGCCAGTTGCGTGGATTTCGCTTGTGTCCTGTAGGTGCTGATCTTATACGCATCCTTAGTATAGTAGTAGCATCCTTAGTACTATTTCAGTAATTTACTGATATATAGTAATGTCAAAAATGGCCTTTCGAAAAGGTTCAACACAGTTTTAAATGAGTAGTCCACGGAGTAGAAGACTTAAACTAAACCGAAATATGTACAATGAAAAAACTCCTAGCATCGAATTATCACAGATGCACAAAATCTGCACTACTATTACTTTTCGACTGATTGATGGTAGCCAAAATATCAATAAAAATCTTCGGTCGAATGGTACTGCCTACACAAAAAGCTTACATGAATTATTTGGTTAGGTTTTCCCCATCATCAACGACGGGTAGTCTAGTCTAGATTTACTAGAGAGAGAATTTGAGCGACAGACGTTTAGTTCGACAGTCTCAGCATATCTTTGGAATCATTGCGTAAGATATCACCCCACAGAAGACAGGCTCCGCCTTCATGTTTCTTTTCAACTTACTTGGCCAGTTTGGGCCAATATCTGTGGACTCACAGTCATGATATCAATTACAGATTTCATTGCTGTGTAAAAGGCATATCAAGTATGAAATCCAAATAAATGAATAAATATCAAACAACTAATAACTAATACATTAAAGTATTACCCTGGCTATGCTATGAAATTCAGTCGTTATTGCACATTAGTATCAAGCTGACTTTGTTTAGAAAAAAAACCTGAGCTAATCAGGAGCAAAGTGAGCCAGACAACTTTTCATTCCACACTCGTATAGATTGATTATGAAACCTCCAGACGCGACAAGGGTTGTAATGGAACTAATGAAAAAAAATGGGACTGCTTTACGCCATCAAAGGGAACTTTAAAGAGGAAAAAATGGAATAGCTTTAGGTCCATCGAACATTTGATCTGTAACCGATTTACCTGTAGTAAATCCTCAGTCGTATGGACCAAAACTCTTTGCGAATGGAACCATCTGATGTAGCAAAGCAGTGGAGATCACTTTACAGATGGTACTCAGCCACGTCATACCACTGTGATTGCTAAGCCCTAAGAATGAGACGAATCACCCCAATATGTCTCTACTTTGATAACTCATACCTGCCCCATTAGGTAATGAGCCACGTGATGTAGTCTGTCGTCTCGATGAGCATACCATCGGCTCCTAGCCACTTGTTGCTTATGGGCTATTGGATCTTATGGACAATTTTTTTCTTCGCAAGCTGCCAGAAACCATTGGCATTGCCAGTTTGACCAGGTGTGTATTGTCTCATCCTGCTCACTTGTTGATAAAACTTGTTAGTAAGACTTCGATTCAACTAATGAATATTCATAAAACTGCGCTTTGTAGTCTCAATTTCAGTTCGATTGAAATTTAAAAACAAAACTCTAGCGCACCTGATCCGCTAGAAATACTAATGATCGATGAACAATAGAAGAATCGTGCAGATTTTGAGTGCATAATCTACCACACGTGCTCCAACTTGTTTCGATTGCAAAATCACTTTGATCTTAACAATGCATTTAAACTCATAAGATGGAAAGGATTTCAGGACTACGACTTGTATGAATTTCAAGATTAAGGAAAGCCAAACACTGCAAAACTTTGAAAGCAGCATAACATAACATAAACAAAGAAAATGCTTAGTGCTTGCAACACTTTACCAGCACTGTAACTAAAAATAACTCAATCGATCCCGATTTTATCCAATGATTTCGTCGAAAGTTACAGGAATAGAAAGATGTTTGGGATCACAAACTTAGAATATTTAAACATTGGTAACTTATTATCATTGTAAGTGTTGGCGATATGAATACTTAATTTAAGCATTTATAGATGCGAAAATATCCAAAAATACCTCGCGCTGGCAATCCTTTGCTAGCATCAAGTCCAAAAATATATCACACCTGCCTCACATTGAAATCAACCTACGTTGCGAATTTCGTTTCGATCCGATGACTGCATTGGAAGAAATTTAGGGCAGCAGGCGCAAAAGTTTTCAAATTTTCCAAAACTTAATATTTGTAGTTTATTGTCACTACAAGATCATTACCGTTTAAAAATTTTTCGATAAAACCGATTAATAAAACAAATAACAAATAAATACAAAACCAACAATAGCTGGCAGCCTTATCATGGTTTTTTAACCAGGTTCCTTCTGAATAATGATTCCTTCTATAATAAGTTCCATTTATCATATGAAATTCATTTTGATTTCAAGACTGCAAGTTATAGGGCAAAAAGCTTTATTTTCCTGAGCGAATTTTCAAAACCCAAGAAATCAAAATTACCATAGCTGCCAAATTCAACCAAATTTCTACCACAGGTGGCTTAAAGTAAAGTTCAGCTACTGTGCCAATTTCATGAAAATCTGGTAACTGAATCAGGGTTCATAGGGCAAAAAGCAATTTTTTTTTCTTTATAATTTTCCAAGATGTCAACAGAAGAATTGCCCGCATTCCCAAATCGCTTCTATGAGACCTGGTCCTACTTAACACCAATACATTCTGTGAATTTCAACAGCATCTGATAATTGGGTCTTGACTTTTGTTTTTGCTTAAAATATAGGTAAATTGGAGGAGGACTACCGTTCTTGTTCGATGTGAAATTTCAAAAGTTTTGCTTTGGTTGTATAAACAAAGCATAAGATTTTTATCTGAGTTGGTTTTCACTGTAAAAAACGAAAATTTTTCAGGAGTGTCGATGGTTTGAAGGTTTTTACTTTCAGTGCCTGCCGTAGCTGCAGGATTGCCAGCACGTTCATAAAAAACTACACCAGTTTACAACTTAGTAATATCAATCTGTTCTTTCATAATGATCTGATATCTGGTCAAAAGTTATCTCAATTCAAAAAATTTCAAATTTTCCCAATCTCGTTTTAGGCGCCGAGCGCACACATAGTGTTGAAAATTTCAAAAATATTATCATATTTCAAAACTCATTCCCTGAACTTTATTTTTGCAAAAGTTATTCTATACTATAAAAAAAAAAAAAAAAAAAAAAAAAAAAAATTTTCAATTTTAATCATCCCGCAAAAAATAATTCCAATCTTAATATTGATTTCTTTGAAAGGTGTTGGAACTACCTCTTGACCTTTAGCTTTTGACTTCTTCAGAATTCTATTCAAATATTCTGCAGAATAATGTCATATGAAGTAATGTAATAAAACTTAGAAATAGCTCAGCTCTCTCCGGTACTTTTCGAAAGCTAAAACAATTCGAGAATTTCCCATGAGATATGCAGTCCTGAAATTCTCAAATTTACCTCTGACTATAAATCAAAAAATTTGAAATATTTTGGTATCTTCATTCAAAAACTACAACTACTATACTATACCTTCGGAGTCGGCGAATATATAAATCGGTTAATCGGTTAATTACCTTTGTATTTCGGATAGTAAATAAATTAAAAGCTTGTGATTATGGTCCGCGCATAAACTGCTTTGCACGGTCGCCCCAAACTAAGTGTATTTAAGATCTACAGCTATGAAGATAATCAAAATTCATTAATTTCTGTAAAATATAGTCTCAACTTATAACGTACTCTTCGAGCTGCTGAAATGAATTATGGCTAGCGCAAAATAGGTTTTAGCAAATTAGGTTGTTTCACTAAAGAGTTCGTTCAAACGCAACAAATCACAGTCAAAATGAAGACGTATTACAGTTTTTCCATCATTGAGCCGTATGAATGTATGCATATGCATATATTATAATCTTATTTCAATAGAAGAGTAACAATGGGACAATGGGAAAACAAAAAAAGCATGATAACATTAAGATTACACTTCGAAATTCAGTTAAAGAGAATTGAAGAACGCAATCACTTCAAAACGGTTGCTTCGTAATTTATATGGAATTATTGATGCGAACTCGTGAGCGCCAACTATATCCTGAAGACAGGTGGCGCCAGATATTAACTTCGCTTTACATTTGTGTCTGTTTGTGCATTGCTATAGTTGGTCGGAACTGGCATAACAGCTTTATACGCTGCACCCAAGACGTTCATTAAGGAACTTGAGGGAGTGAAACTCAGGCTGAAAGAAATTCGTCCAGAACTAAAGAAAGATCACGACATAGGTGGTAGTTCTCCTAAAACTTATGAATACACAATAATTTATGTGAGGTTTGTCGATATTATTTTGAAACCCGTTATCGATGTCAACGCATTATATAAGTAACATTGCGTTCAGATGTAAAATAGGGCGAAACTTAGGATTTCTTGAAAAACCGCGATATAATAACAAGTTTATTTCAACAAGAAAAGCATTGATATCTTAATGATGTTCCTCTCCAATTAGTTCATACGATAAAATCCTGAACGTTTAAAGCGACGCTTAAAGCGGTAACTTAATTTCCCATTTCCCCACGAGAATCGGTTTTCATTACACGCACTAGCTACAAGAAAATTAAAAACGCTTTTAATTCAAGCATGTATACATTTACTTCATAGCGCGGCTGCGAAGTAAATGATCAAGATGCTCATTCAGAACGTAACGTTGCGTCCTTGACTGCGTTTCAGCAAAGCGAGTGTAATTCAATGCGATCGTTCGACATCGATCATCTTGAGTTTTTTCCAACGCTTTAAACCGGCATGACACATAAAATACGTTAATTTAATAAACGTCAGTCGCACATTAATAAATGTCAAAACACAACCGAATCCCAACTGTGTTTTCGGATAACTCAATTATAGTGGAGCATGCGCACGCAACTCAGAACGCTGGGGTATCTGTCCGCTGTGATGTGAAGCGCCCAGGCTTTGGTCAACTTAACTGTTGGGGCTCTAGAGCATCGTATTTGAAATTCCGTAACGAGTTCGAAGTCTTGTTTTAGTACGGTCGGTCTCGGCCAGAGGCACGAGCCTGCGAAACTGTTCACGAAATCGCCTCTAGAGATGTGCGATCCTCGAGTAAGACAAGCACTGACATTCTAGAATTCCAGCTGGTTAAGATAACCCTAAATGGTCTAGGATCGCGCTGTAAATGGCTTGCTGTTCACTGTTCTGCTAGTATTTGACTTAGCACATGAAACAATGGCCACTAATCACGACAAGGATAAGCTGTGACGCTTTGCACTAATGGTAACGATTTCGCATTTTGCGGTGTTACATGGCAGCCAGTTAAATAGTGGCGGCAGGTATTCATTCCAGCCAACGCTTCTCACATTTAGAGATATTCTTAAGAGTTGCCGTTTATTCGCTCTTCCCTTCAGAACGGAGAAGTTTGAAATTCATAAGCAACTATCCATTAACAGTAGATTCACAAGCATAATGCTCATGAAAATTCCAAAGACTAGGCCACATTCCAGATAGTCATACATTTTCATCATTTTATTCAAATCGACCCGAACCAAATGAATCGGGCCAGTTTTTTTGGTTCTATCACCCGTCCATATGTTGTCGTGCTGACGAAAAGTAACGCTTTTAATCTTATCTTTATTTGTTAAATAATCAAAAATATTAGTGATTGTCTAATGACATTTCAAAAACTGTATTATGTACAGAGTTACATCAAAAACTAAGTGTAGAAGTCATTCAAACTTGACTGCAGCTGTTAAGGCAGCTCTGAATGCTGAATTGTTCCCCCAAAAACAAAAAAGGAGCATGCGAAACAAATTTCCGAACGAAGAACAAAAAGATATTTCCACATGGAATCTTCAAACTCGCTCACGAAGGTAAACAGTGTGCAGCCTATAAATTTCATATCGCCGCTTGGGGTCTCACGATGCGATCAGATGTGCCCCTCCGCTCCAGATATTCACGTATCTATAGATACGCGTAGTTCGATGCAAGTGTCGCGACCACGCATACCACTGAAGAATATTTACCGTATTCTTCCTTTTCGAGACCCGAAAGCAACTTTTATCTTTTAGTTTATCCGAAAATTCTTTTCCCTCCATCGATGCTTCTCCACTATGGGGGACGTTATTTATGAACCATGCCAATTCATGAAAGATCCCAAAAACAAACATTTGATTTAGGGTTAGGTCCATCTGCATACCGAGCGCATACCGTATCGTAGGCCATCAGGCACCGATAATACTCATAGTTTGCCCATCAGATACTGCATTGTCAACCGCCGTCTGGAGACAAACAGTGGGACGTCTTCAGGTATTAACCTTCTTTAAAGGTCATTGCGAGAAGTGTGAAAATGGCACACTGCAAACTATATGGCGAGAATAAAACAAAGCCCACAATAGTCTTTGTTCTGACTACGATTCAATCAAGTGTATGCCATGAATAAGGATAGATATATGTTTGCATCATTACCCATTCGTAGCCCCTGCGCTTGGCACACCATTAATTAGAGCATTCTCTTCTTGAGCCAAATAATGAAATATATGGCATAAGAACGATAATTTGTCTGCAGGCACTTGTAGTCTGCAAGCTTTATTTTACATGATACATATCGTGACATATTGGGAATTCTGTACCCTTTCGAAGCTCACGAAGACAATGCTGTCACCTCTTTTCTGGTTGCGGTTCGATTGCAGATATAATTTATGAATTTATTTCGGTGGACGATTACTCACAGCTCTCCTCAATCGCGGTTCCAATTTAAGTAACATTGAACTCCGATCGCGGGTGGAAAGTCGTGAGGCAGCGAGTAAAATTATTTGTATTTGTTTGGACTCTTTTTGTTGAAAATAACTCACATATACGGCTACATAAGCGACGAAAGAACAATTAAACTATTAACCTGTTCGTTTTGTCGATTTGTTAGTTTCAGGCAATCGATATTTTATGGGAGTGATAGATAGATATCAAGTATTCTCGAAGATTTGTCTCGTATGTTGGACGGAAGAGTCAGAAATGAATGGGAGAAAGCTTCATTCCGGACAGAATAAATACTTTTTAACGATGTTTTTATATAATCAAATGTGCTGTCAATTGAAATCAACAATTTGCTCAACGATCTGCTCAACGTAAAATATTCGACGGCTGTGAGTGGTGGTAATGCTTTCTTAATCAGTATAAAATCTTTTGTATGATAAATTGCATTCGACAATTATTGTGGAAAACTTTTCCAATGTGGTCAGCAATTGCATCAATAACATACAAATATTACCACAATGGTCCTTCTTGTTCAATATCCATTTGCAACAAAAGATTTTGGTAATTATGATGAATTATTTTCAAAATAAAAGGGACTCGTTTTCTAGTAGTTTGAGAAGAAACATGTATGGGCTCGGAAAACTGGAAGCAGGACGTGTATTTTCACAAAGCCCTTGATGAAACATAGCGATTCTTCATGTGCCTGAAGGGTGCCTGCTCAGAAATGATTTCAAATGGTCATTCATACTCTATTAGCTTTGGTGAAATAAGCATTACATTCGGTTACGCATGCAGCTTACTTCAGAGCTGAGTCAGAGAGTTAATCGAGGGTGACCATGACCAGTCAAATAGATTGAACTGCTCTTTTTGGAACGAAAGTAACGCCGATAAAAATGAGTCATTTATCAAACAAAAAAAAACTGGCTGAAACATAGTTACGACTGCCATCCCAACAGAATCTTATTTTATGAAAAATGATTTGTTTTAAACATAATTCTTGTTATAATTATATAAATAAATCAAAAGTAATTTTATTCACGTTAGGAGCAAAGTTAATTTAGTTTTTAGACCTGTGCAAGAAATACATGCCTTCAGACACTTGCACCATAAATTTCTTGCTACTTCCCAAATAAACTAGAAGATAATATCCTATCGGAACAAATTTTTCGAAAGTTGGTTGATTACCCAGGCCTGAAATATTTTACTTTCCCCGTCAAGCAATAATGTTTAATTGCTAAGTAGTTTAGTTTATTGAGTCAAATTAAGGGGGTCGGATGTCAGAAATACCTTAGAATTAAGCTAAATTCACTAATTATTTGATTGAAAGCAGATCTCCCTGGAACTAATCTATGCTTTGGTCCCTTCTTTCCCAACCTTCAGGGGTTAATTTAACCTGTATACGTTTATTATATTGCCTTAGAACTTTCTGAACAGAAGGTGTTCGTGGGAAGAGGAAATAGAGGAAATTTGTTGTGACACATGAGTCCCATTGATATGTAAAAATTGTCATACGGGTTTTGTCATACTCTCCTAACATGAAGCACATCAAAATTGACAATCATGCCAAAAAAGCAAACCTTTTTTCACAGCACAAAAATGAAAATGATTAAAGGTAACAAGAATTTCACGAAACCCCTTTGACAATTTGAAAGTAGCTAGAAGGCAAGAAGGCAATTTAGTACACTCTAAAAAGTGGGTCTATAATTAATACTTTGATAATAGGAAATATATTCATTTTTTCGTTTAAAATAACGAATCACAAACTTTTTTACACATTCGATGTGCATTTTTTTGCTTTTACGTCATATCAGCTGAATAATACACAGCTTTTTGTAAATTTAAGCAAAAAGAGTGTAAATTTACTAGTTTGCTATTCAAAGCCATAAAATTGCATCATTTTTTAGGGTAAAATTACACGATTTGGTAGTAAAAAAACTATTCTTTTTACGCACTTTTGTAAATTTACATCTTTTAAATTTACATCTTTCACTTTTGTAAATTTACATCTTTCAGTTTCCTACTATTATAAGGGCAAAATTCAACCAACATTTTTTTGAGTGTATCTAGCTCTCCCCGCTTTAAATAAACTTTGCGCGTGAACTTAAAAATAACAGTTTTAAGAAAAACATGTTTGTAATTTTCAAAAGTTTTAAACAGCCATTTATAAATTATTATATTTTTAAATAAAATATTATATTTATAAATATGTATTTTGAGGCACGTACAATTTGTTTCGGGACAAAAGCGGTTCAGTTCTATGCATGGGAGGGTTGTGGAACGCAACAAAAAAAAAAAAACAAAATCGATTTTTTAAGGGGTCAGATACCCTTGAAGCTTTGGCTTGTAATCACATTAAGACTTATTTTTATACAAGATGGGCTTATTTACAGCTATAGAGGAAAATTCGTTTTATGTTTAAGTTAAGTTAAAAGACCAGAAAAATCACGAACACTTGTGATATACTGTTCTATTTCCTTCAAAACTTTTGTTCACTCCCTTTTGTATTTCTGGTTCGGCTCCTACAATTATCGGCCATCAAAGTAATGCCTCGTCTTCGTCGTTATCTGTTCTCCATAGCCTTAAATTGTTAAATCGCTCCTCCTATTCTTCTCTGACATATGTATATATTCGGGAAAGATTTCAAAATGGGAATGCAGAATATGCAGCTTCACGCTCAAATTGTGATTCAGCGACCATACTGAGCAATCTTAAGTCGCTGTTGATTTTATTATTACAATCAGGTTTGTCTCTTAAAAAATTCTGATTTGAATTCTGAATGATTTTCAAGCGAGCTTCGCAATCTGATTTGTAGAATCGTCAAAGTCTGCATTTTGCAATTATTTTGAAAGTAAAGGTTAACAAACAGGCCTTTTTCTTTTATTTTGCCTTTCAATAATTGCTTAAATTTACCATACAAATATTTTGGTTCCTTCTTTTATTAATGGGGATGCACTCTCGAAGGGATTAAGCAGAGCACCATTGCTACTTCCAAGAGTGAATGATGTTTTTTGCTAATAATCGATGAATAACGTATAACACAAAGCTTAATTGATGATGACGCAGGTGACACGAAATCCTTGACAAAATAGAGGAAAAACCACAAAATTGAATTTGATGATTTAAAAAACAATTAACTGTATCTTAGGACAAGCGAGCAGCAGGCTGCAAAGTTTTAGCACTGTCCACTTTAAAAATCGGTAATTGGTTGAGTTGAAAAATATTCCATTCAAGCCAAATACGAAGGTCCACACGAACATAAATATTCATAAGCGTTAAATAGCTGATCATTCTTTAGAGTGAACACTTTGGCAATGGATAGGAACGGAAACTCTGCTAACAGCTGACGGATTAAAATGTGAAGAAATTCAATTTTTGACTGATTATATTATTATAAACAATCTTATTTTGAAATTTAAACGCGCTATTAACATCAAATGACACTTTTCTACTTAAAAGAATGTAGGGACCATTCTAAACAGGGGTGAAATAAGTGTTGTCATATTGTAAGTGCCACCTGCCTTTCGAAAGACCACCAACTGTTTCACGCGAAAACCATAGTACTGTCTTTACTTAGTACATGTTTCCAAATTCCGTGAGAAAGGGACCCTAGTGCTAGGTGTCAAACAAGAATTTAGACCCTATAGCTCTCTCCATTTTGAATATGATAAGGGTTGAACAAAAAAAAAAAAACAAATTTACCGAACATGTACTTTGCTTTGGTACTTTCAGATTTTCTTGCTACAGTATTCTTTGACAAATAGGTATTTTATAATTCTAAAAATATTCTTTCAAGTAAGTTCCTTCTAATTTTTAGAAAAAACACGTCTAAAGCTACTAATGATGTCCAAAAAAGTAGCTCAAATGGTCGTCGCAGAGAGCAATAAAGCAAAAAATGCAGTTTTTATGTTCTAAACTTTTTATAATCTGCAAAAACTGCAATTTTTATAATCAAGATTATTTTGTCTTATTGTTAAAGTGTATAAAAAGTTTGGCGAACTTTAAACATTTCCAGATATGAAATACCATCATTTTTCGATTGATAATACTGCCAATTTTTCTATCTTATTAACTAAAATTTAATTTTGACGTCTGCATACTTAAGAAAATATAGCTACTGCTAGCCGCTTTTGAACATTTCAGATTGATTTCAATTGCAACAGTCTGCCAGCAGACAACTTGTCAATTTTGAATTTCCTGGGAAGTGACCTGTAAAACTATTCCACAAATTTCAATAGTTTATTGAATAGCTTCGTAATAACAATATCTGGGGTACTTTATCTTCAGTTGATAATGCGAATAAAGGTAATTACAAAAGTTATATTTTTTAAAACATGTTTTAATTTATATTATTTCATTACAGTACACTAAAACCTACTAATAGTGACATTGTATAATCGAACCATACCTTCACAGGACATGCAATCTTTAGAAGAAAAATCACTCAGAAATTGTGGTTCCTCTAGAATCGAACGTCGATCAAATTAGTTGCATAAAATGTCCTCCAGTATTAGGACAATGACAAACACGGCGGTTTCAGCGAAGAAACCGCCGAGAGGAAAACCGAGTCGGTTTAGTTCGCGTTTATTTAGCATTGTGATGACACACACCGCGGTGCGGACCGCCTCTCGGTTTCGAAACCGAGTCGGTAGACGATAGAAATGACCCAACGGCTCGATTCTTCGAGCGTTTTTCGATTTGTTCATAGCTGCGAAATCCGATCGAGTTGAAATTTTCAGGATGCATTGATGAATGCATGGGATATGGGAATGAAAATGTGATCAGAAAATTGATTTTTGAAGAATGGCTAGGATACCATATTGGAAAATGAAACATTTGTGGGCACTTAGTTTCTAAACGTGGGCAATTACAGATTTTCAAAGAAAATTAGCTTAAGAATAACTTTGCCCAAAATTTATATGCATATATATATTCATATATATGTATACGCATATATATATATATATATATATATATATATATATATATATATATATATATATATATATATATATGTATATATATATAAATATATATATATATATATATATATATATATATATATATATATATATATATATATATATATATATACGTATGTATACACGACTATTTTTTTCACAAGCATATATATGATACTCCGACGTAATTTGTACCGATTCGATAAACGCTTCTGAAAACCGCTGTGTGTGTCTACCGACGCTCCAAACCAAAGCGTTAAACGCTTCAGTGGAACCGCCGAGTGTGTCATTGGCCTTACTTGCTATTGGGCCCAAACGGTTTTAAGACCAACTTCAAATGGTGCAACAGCAGTAAAAGCATCCGAAAAGCATTTTCTAAGCCAAAGAAAAAAATTCATAAAACCTTTCACATAAGGCCAATGACAAACACGGCGGTTCCAGCGAAGCGTTTCCCGAGAGGAAACCCGAGTCAATTTAGTCGTGCGTTCATTTAGCATTGTGATGACACACACCGCGGTTTGGACGCCTCTCGGTTTTGTAGTGCAAAACTAAACCGACTCGGCTTTGCTGTAACCGCCGTGTTTGTCATTGGCCTAAGGAAGATTCAGATGCAACGCATTTTTTCAAAAACAGAACGAAACAAAACAGTGATTGTACGGGGAGAAAGCAGTTGAACATAAATTTTCTATACTGTCAGATGAATAAATTTTTGTATAAATGATTTTCTAACGAACGCTCTGATACTTTGCAACTATTTGATTCAATACTTCATAGTAAAGTCTGTGAGACTGCTAGAAAAATTACTATAAAAACTATGTGATTTCAAGGCATCAAACGGGCGGTTACACTCAGAAAAAAATCGTTGCATAAATAAAAAAATTAGATATGAATCAAATATTTTCAAATATGATTTGGCGTCATATACGTTTCTTTTTAATTCAAATAATCTTCTTTCATTTCAATAACGCTGTATCAAAGTGGTCTTGTTTAGCGCAAACTGTTTTGTTTTACATTCAATCATGAAAATTATGATATGAAAATAACATTTGTATAATAAAGTGGAATCATTTTCATTGAATGTGGGGGCTTATTTAATTCAAATAAGATTCGCTTTTTATTTAAAAGTGTTTCAACTTTTGATTTAAATTTGATTCTATTAAATTTTAAGTGGTGAAATTTTTCTGAGTGTATTCACTACGTTATTCATAATATTCAATACGGTATACTTTGTGGTGAAGAAGCTGGTATTAATTTAGATGCAATTCAGAGGTTTCATTTTTCGAATATTAATAATCTTAACAATAATAATTATCTTAAGAGCGACATCGCAAACTTCACTTTGCCTCAAAAGCGAAAAATGTGCAAGTGAAAAGCTGTCAAGGCAATGGTTACAATCAGAGCGGTGTGTAGTCTATGTGGCGAAATGAAAAACTGGCCAGTTATTGAACAACAACACAAATGAGTCTCCCTGAGGAGATTGAAAAATGCGTTTGCTGAAGGTCCTTAAACTGAAGAAACAAGAGTAACTTTTACTAGCCCAAATAATAAAAATTTTGGGCTACCTTATATACTTATGTGCAAGTTACAACAAAAGCAACACGTGGTAGACGTAGGCAGTTACAAATTTGGTCAAACTTCACACTTTTTAAAATTTCCGATTCCACTTGGTCCTACGGACCGGGGATATGATTAATGTCAAATGAAAGTGATAATCACGATTTGAATGTTTTTTTGTAATTTTTTCTTTGCGATATGCATTGTAGCATTTAAAAACTCAAATATTCAGAAATATTGCTTTCTTTTCGTAGCTCGAGTCTCACAGAGATTGAGTTTGTTTTTTAAGGAACTTATAGTTTTTCGCTCACAGTACATTGCGAAAAGCCAAGTTTCAAACTTTATAAGAACCTATAAATTATCAAAATTTTCAATACACCGCAATTTAATTATAAACTTTAACTTTTTAGCATTTCAACTTACTTCTAAAAATCTAATGCGAAACTGAATACATCTTCTTTTTTACAAATTTTACACTTCATATTTTTCCAAGGATTCATATGATATATTGTAGTACATTAATATAGTACCAAGTGGCTCTCAAGATGTAGAACAATCTTTGGATATAGATTTTTCTATTATTGGCATCCAACATAAATTAAGTAAAAACAAAGATCTAACTCCGTAACTATATTGTGTAAGAAAAATTGAAAACATGTTTATTGAATTTATAGCTGAAATTTTAAAACAGCTATATGAAGATATTATCGGAAAATATTGGTAATTAATAGAAAATTAACCATTTCTCACTGGAAATTTGCACCCAGAATTTGAGGACCTACATCTTCAAGCACATAATTTTGCCTAGAAAGATTCCTCTGCTGTAGGAAAAATTTGGAATGTTCATATGGAGCCAGGAGCTTCTCCTAATGAAATGCCGAAAAATTCTACGAAGCTTTGGTTCAGGCTCAAGAAAAGAAAAAGAAAAGATTCGATGAATTGCCGCGATTTGCAACATACTTTCCTTTTTGAAGTGTATCATTTTTTTTTTCTACAATTATTCTGGCGAAAAATAAAATGTATTTCATTTTGCTGCATGGGATTATAGTATGCAGTAACCCATTCATATAAATAAAAATGGGAAAAAAATCCTTGACTGTGTTCTATTGACCCTGCAAAACTGAACCAACTATGGGTCCTATACACGCAAGACTCTTGTCGTATAGAAGATTAAAGCATGGTTTTTTATCCAGAACAACACCGATATCTACGGTTATTCAGGGAGAAAAAGCCTACAGCATGACATTTGTCAACGTCAGGATTAGTTTGTTTTGGTCGCACCACTGCTCAAGCGAGAAGAATTTCAAGTGGAGGAAATTTGAATCAGATTCCGATTGAATAGATTTACAGATCGGCCGTAGAAAAAAGATGCGGTATATTGGATAACACCTTTGATAGATCCGCAATGATAATACTGAACTAGATCGGTCTTAAGTAGCTGCCTTGAGATACCTCAGAAGTAAGCGTTCCACATGAAATTTCTTCTGGCTGAAATGTGTTTTGAAATTTCGCCAGAGCGGTGCTACGGTTTTCGTGCGAAAAGATACTTTTGCTAAGTAAAGACCAATGGCATTAGCAGCATGTTTTGACTCATTTGATGCCAATTTAGAAGGGGCATTCTTGAAAAAGCGTTTGCATTTGAACTTTAATCATGCCAATGTCTTCGACAAAACCGATAATAAAAAAATCAATGGGAAATGGAAATAGTTGTCAAAGCGCTCTCAAAATTTTCACTTTAAAGAATGACCAGGTAATACATACTTGTCAAAATTTATCTTTGCGCAGACCTTGGTAAATGCTAGCAAGTCCGTCTAAGCCAGACCAGATACGTTTTGGAATCAGCTGATGCTAATGAAAAGGTGGATGCGTGTGCCGATCTCTTGTTTTTAATATTCACTGATATTCCTCAAGTATTTGCCAGTTCTCATTACCGGACATTCTCTTAGCTGCAGAAAAAGGAGATTATACGGATTTTTTTTTAGATCCACCACTTTGTACGATTGATAGTTTTGTGGACGGCCTGGTTTAGGGGACGTCGAAACGAGGCATTATATTTCAAAATATCATGGTTTACACGGCCACAAGCTTTGTAGAAGTCGGTGTATATACACTGAAAGAAAAAGTCGTGGTTGATTTAACTATTATTGATAGTAATGCAAGAATTCATTCAAAATTGTCGAATGAACTACGGAAAATGGTTATTTCTACTATGCTAAAATAGTTCATTTGACCATACAAAAGTAGTTGACTTTGCTGATACAAAAAATATCGAAACCTTCGAGGATTTAACTGTGTTAATTGGTTCATAAGTACGATAAATAGTTAATCTGTAGAAAAATGAGCATAAATTCATTTAACACTACAAAATATTGAATTATCAACAATTTTCATACACGGTGAAAAATATTCGGATAAAATTGATCTTCACAATGGTGTACTATTACTATATGTATCCTAATATTCGTATAGATTATATATGTTGACGTTGGATAAAATTGTTCTATCCTATTTTGGAATAACTTTTGTACGAGTTTCGTATAAACGGGTGGTTTATACCAAGATCGGATAATATTTATCATAAATTCATATTAAAAATTCATAAAAAATAAAACGAATTATTTAGAATTACTTTTGCGTCGCAAGTCGTAAAGTTCGTATTTAAAGTTTGTAAGTGAACTGCATTGGACGCAAAAATTTACTCGGGAGTGTTTTCGTGAAACGGATTGTTTAGAATTACTTTTGCGTCGCAAGTCGTGCAATTAGCATTTCGAGTTTGTAAGTGAAGTTAATTGGAAGTGTTTATTAAAGTGTTTATTAAAGTTATTTGTGAAAATTATTTGGTAGCCATAAGGAACAACTTTAATCACTACAGGAATATTGTAAAACTTTGATTTTGGTGAATAAAGTATATATGAATAAAATCTATCGAGTTTTTTTTTCAAATAATAAAACAAATAATCGTTATCCATATCACAGTACATACACTGAGAAAACACATGGCGCCAGACGCCATAATTTATAGACTTCTGGCGTCATGCACATAGTCGATTTAGGGATTGTGATAAAATATAGCGCCACACGCCATAATACATGGCGAAAAGTACATAGGCCTACACGCCATGTACTATAGTCTTCCACGCCATGTACATAGCGTGGCGGACTATATTACATGGCGTGGAGAACTATAGTGCATGGCGTGGAGAGCTATAACCCATGGCGTGGAGGACTATACTGTATGGCGTGGAGGACTATACTGTATGGCGTGGAGGACTATACTGTATGGCGTAGAGGACTATAGGACATGGCGTGGAGGACTATAGTACAAGGCGTGGAGGACTATAGTACATGGCGTGGAGGAATATAGTACATGGCGTGGATGACTATAGTACATGGCGTGGATGACTATAGTACATGGCGTGGAAGACTATAGTACATGGCGTGGAAGACTATAGTACATTGAAGAAGCAAATCAGTCAAAACAGTGCTACTTACCATAAATGAGCACACGGAGAAGTCACTTGCTTGCATTTAGAGTCGCCGAAGGAGCCATTCAATAATATGCGCCCTTAGCCGATTGAGAATGTTGTCGATTTATCGACGATACTCAAGTATCACTTGCTGACATTTATAGATCCCCTCACACAGTATGGCTGCGAGTTATAATTGGAGTGCCATGAGCCATATTACATGGCTCATGGCACTATGCAACATGGCGTGTGGGGCCATAATTTCAGCGCCATGTAATTATGGCGCTGGGAGCTATACTGCATGGCTCAGGGCACTATGTGCATAGCGTGTGGCACCATAAATGCTGCGCCATGTAACATGGGACCACGCGCTATGTAGATTCTGAGATTATGGCGCTGGGAGCCATATTGCATGGCTCAGAGTACTATGTACATGGCGTATGGGACCATAAATAATGCGCTATGTTACATGGCTCTGGGCGCTATGTGGATTTTTTTCAGTGCAATTGAATTTAATGCTCGAAAGTTTTACTTGGTGTACTATGTCTAGTGTTTTCACAACACCTACATCCCGCAAAAATAATTCCAATTTGATTCTGCTTTCGGAGGCTGGTTCCGCAAAACGATCGAGTTTCCCGTATCAATATTCTCGGCTTTGATAAGCTTTGATGATATACGTTGTCTATGCTGATTTATAGACAAGAAGGCAACCATGATCACATTCAATAACCTTTACAAGTAAAATTATATCGCTGGATATAAGTCGGAGATGTTAAAATTTGTCACAACTAGCGTAAATACAAATTAAATGATTTCCAACTGCAAGTGATCACGCCAGTCAAGTATGCACTGTGCGCTGGTGTCTGAAGAGAATCAGTGCATACTTTAGAAACCACTTTGTCAAAATAGAATTTTCAATGTAGATTAAATTTTTTAATGTAAATAAAAAGTTGTTCAATTTTAATCATCCCGCAAAAATAATTCCAACCTACTTTTATCTTTGAATGCATAAATATTCAATTGTTTTCATTCTTTTTTCATCATAATGGATAATTGTTCCCAATATATATATTCATAATAAAAAGGAGGGAAAAAACCAGAATAAGATTTTGGGTTAAATGATTTTGGGTTTTTGAAAATGGGATAAATTTATCGTGTGACCTCGAAATTAGAATAATATATTTCTTATTCTAAATGGTGTACATTTAATAAGAATGTGGTGTATTCATTTATATGCGATTCGGATACCGTTTATAAGAGCGTCTTATTCAATTTATATGAATAATTGGTATTAATTTTATCTTATCAGATAAAATTTATCTTATCAGATTAAATTGTTTGATCTTAAACAAACTTATTGGATTGATACTAACTTTCGTTTGGACCTATATGCATTCCAAAATTTATCAAATTTATCCGAAAATTTCTAACCGTGTAGTAATAAGCGAACCACTCTACAATAGTTAAATTCAACAAACATAATTCCACACCACCGACTATAGTCATTTACTATTTCGTACTGTGTACATTGTTGGAATACCATAGTTTGTGGTTGCTTACTTTTTTGCAGCACGGACATTGTTTATCGACCACGCGTCATAGTACAATTTTCTTATGATTGTTTTAACTATAGCCCGTAGTTGACGTAAAAGCAACTAATTGTCTATTTTACCAAGATTTTTCTCTCAGTATAGTATCAAATTGATGCCCTTATTCATATTGCAAAGCACATTCAAGATAATTATAATAAGGATGACGATAGTTGAACTGCCTTTTCTGCTTTTTCTTTCGTTCTTGCTCGTTTAGGAAAGGAATATAATAATATAATAATTGTAAGTTTATCACAAAAAAATTTTTCAAACAGTTTAGGTATATGTACATATAGTTGGTAAAATGGCGATGCCTCTATAATTTTCATCTCAACATTTGGCCCCTATTTCTAATAATCGGTATGAGATGGGATGGTTTTCATTTGGTTGCAGAGATTTGTTGAACTTATCGCAATTGCGAGCATGTTCTTTGGCATCGTTCGTAGGGGGTAAAAACATCAAATTTTCACCTGCTTTTTCAGTAAATCTTCGACCGATTTCTTATATGTATTAACAAACATATGGTTTAGAAACTAATATTGTTCCTAATTTTTGATCTGGTGAACGCTTCGAATGCTTAAAGATTCTACTACGAAAAGGTAACATCTATCAGGATCTTTTGCTCGATCTATTCCGTTATCAGTGTTATTAAGAGCCAACTTGATTAAAACTGTTCAGCACTGTATTATGCTTGGACACAATTGAGGCAACGATCGGCAACGATCCGATAGATATTGCCGTCGGAAATTTAGAATGTACTGAATTGGATTGAGCTCGATTCAGAGCATTTTAATTTTACGATGGCAAGCTCAGCCTCATCGATTTCGGTTAACAGCATTACACATAATTTATTACACAGCGTGTGATGCTTTACACATAATTTTGAAATAGAGGGGGCAAAAACCAGAATTTTGCAGACAATTTGTTTAATTTTAATTTAAGTGCTATTACACTGAGAAAACACATGGCGCCAGACGCCATAATTTATAGAGTTCTGGCGCCATGTACATAGTCGATTTAGGGATTGTGATAAAATATGGCGCCACACGCCATAATACATGGCGAAAAGTACATAGGCCTCCACGCCATGTACATGGCGTGGCAGACTATATTACATGGCGTGGAGGACTATACTGTATGGCGTGGAGGACTATACTGTATGGCGTGCAGGACTATACTGTATGGCGTGGAGGACTATAGTACATGGCGTGGAGGACTATAGTACATGACGTGGAGGACTATAGTACATGGCGTGGAGGACTATAGTACATGGCGTGGAGGACTATAGTACATGGCATGGAGAGCTATATGCATAGCGTCTGCTCCTATGCACTATGGCGTGTGGAACTATGTGAAATCGATTATGTACATGGCGCCAAAAGTCTATAAATTATGACTTCTGGTGCTATGTGTTTTTTCAGTGCATCTGAAGATGATCCAGTTCACATCCAACAAAACGCCACGAGTCTTCTCAGTTCGATGCTCCGAACTGAAAATTCCCGAGGGATAAATAACTTCAAGAAGCTTGCTGCCATTTATACATCTCCTCACACAGCATGGCTGCGAGTTATAATTGTAGTGCCATGAGCCATATTACATGGTTCATGGCACCATGTAATATGGCGTGTGGGGCCATAATTTCTGCGCCATGTAATTATGGCGCTGGGAGCTATACTGCATGGCTCAGGGTACTATGTACATGGCGTGTGGCACCATAAATGCTGCGCCATGTAACATGGCACCACGCGCTATGTAGATTCTGACATTATGGCGCTGGGAGCCATATTGCATGGCTCAGAGTACTATGTACATGGCGTATGGGGCCATAAATAATGCGCTATGTTACATGGCTCTGGGCGCTATGTGGTTTTTTTTCAGTGTAAGGCACAAAAGTGCAAAAAATTTTTTAACCCTAGATTCATAAACAGGTGTCTCTCAGACACCTTCATGTTGTTAAAGTCTAACAGAGTACGACGCAAGAAAGATAGTTATACCGAGAATGCTTTTTTTTTATCTTGATTATGTATTTTAAGTATAAATAAAAGTTTCTTCTTTCAACTAATGTGTTTTTTTGTTGTTGCAATAATGACCATGGCTATTCAATAAGTGTTAAATAAAAGGTGTCTGACAGACATATGTTTATGAACGATGTAACACTGAACATAGTGTATGAATCTAGTGTTAAAAGGACGTTATGCAACAGAGGGGTCAATTGCTCCATTGCCTCTGTCTATGCAAAACACAAGTATTGCATGTAGATACATCACCATAACGTCGTCAATTGATGATTCATCATGACCTGCATTTACTCGTTAATTACACTTGTAATTCGAGCATCCATACTATCCACCCATTGCCGCATTGATCTACAAAAGCAATAGCAATTTTTTTAAAAAGCAAACAATCTCCACTTATGGTGTGTTCTTCTTCATTTGCGAGAAATACGTTTCTCAAATGTTCCCCAACCACATAAAGAATAAATTTGCAGCCATCTGCTACGCCTGAAGTACACGAACAGAGCTAGTCTTCAACAGATCTTTTGTTTATTAATAGACTCGCATAAGGTGAGTACACATCCAATTTATAGTTATAACGGCTACTAACCTATAAAAAGAAATTCCCTCTTACTTTCATTCGCCTGGAGTACTTATATCAGATGATGAGATAATCAGATAAAAATTATAACTGTCTCTTTATCAACAACCCGTACATATCAGACAAGTGTAATCTTTCATTCCACGCCCGTGCAAACTCTTCGTAACTCGTAGGAAAATAATTTAAATGCTAATTATTTGTTGTGGTTAACATGGGAATCAATTTATCATTAAATCTAAAAATGTGTGAAACTTAACAAAATAGTATGCAAAACTATTTATTATTCATTGGCTGTCACACTTTTACTAAACGAGCACAAAGGAAATCAACTCGGATCTCATATGAATAGCAACGAAACACGATATAAAATTTTTGTGGCAAAATTGGCGGGTGACGAAAAGCTCCAGTTCGGATAACATTAATCAATTTGCGTATATTGAAGTATTTTCATTGGGTAATGACTCCGTTCGCACCTGCAAAGCCTACGAGAGTAAAGGAAGGGCAAACATCTCCATATTGCAAGATGCATTCCAATCTAAACAATCGTATGCTCCGTCACCATATTTCACACTCTCCACATTACCGGCCTGGTAAATAACTATTATCGATCACAGGTAAATATTTGATTTGAACATCCACGTACTACATATACAAAATAGGCATTCGAGCACATACTACGACCTTGACTATGACGCTTACTTTGCCGACAATATTCAAAACATTCTCGATCAGCGAATTAAAATTTATCAACGCCATTACTCACAATAGTTACTCACACAACTTGAAAAATCCGTCTAAAAGCTCTTTTCTAATTAGAATCCGGTTGGCTCGTAACTGGTTCGGATCTCAAATAATCTAGTCTCTGCGTCCCTACGTTAGAGGGAGTTAGGCCCGACTCGAAGCTAATTCCATTGCCGCGCAAAATAACAAACAGAAAAAAAACAACAGCCGTGCACGCGAGACGAACACCAGTAGAAACAGAACCGAAACCCACTCCAATCCAATGCGATGATGGCGTGAGGTCCGCCATTGACTTCAAATCAGAACGCGACACCACAAATACTATCGAACGTCTTCGGGTCTTGTCTAATACACTTCCAACGGTAAGCAGCATGCGCAGCGACACGGGCGGGCCTGCCGCTTTCGTTATCCGGACACCAACCGTCGCAACTCGCCGACTGTCGCACACCTACCGCGACTCACGTGAGTTTTCAGCGGACTACACCGTGGTAATTAACAAACTGGGCTGAAGAAGGTCCCTAAGAAAAATCCATCACCACACCACGGCTATTTGGGAGCTGTGTGTAGGACGAGAGTGCCGATGCTGAGAAGTCTCAATGAAGTGGCAATGGCAAAGCGAGGTAAAATGCACATTGTAGTATTGATAAAGAAAAGATGTTCCCCCAGTCAGATGTATCTCAAGCTTAGCTACAAAGCTGAGATTCGTTATTTGAGTCGGATCGTTGTTTATGTTTCTACCTGTGGTTGATAAACAACAAGCAATATTTTGCCGTGTTGGAGAAAAGTGAGATAAATGCTTGCTTCTATAAAAATCGGTAAACTGACGAATATCAGAGTCCGGGATCTGAGCATCAGTCTATGAATAAGAGCATTATTCGAATCGTGCAAATAAAAAATAATTTAGTTCTATTTTTGGTGTTGAATTATGGAATGTTAGACTGCCGAATATTTATGGTGATTTTAATGCGGTATCCACAAAGGTGCACGCCAGTCGCCAGCGCTGCTGAAATTATGAATTTCTCTGGATTTATGCTCAGTAAATTACTCTGGTTTTACCTTAGTCAATGAGTTCGAAGCTCTTTTCGCTATTGATGAACAAACTTTGGCGATTGATTAGTTTAGAGAAGAAATTTAGTTTAAATTTTAGCCATCTGTTTAAATATGTTAAATGAGGTAGGACAGTGGGAGATAAGATTCAGTGACTATTTTTCATGAAAGGGAATTTTTAGGATGCATTGATGTGTGAGTGGATTAAGTTCAGATTTCGATGAAATTACTTATCTTCAAACCTAATCGATGACGAGCAAACCAATGGGATTTAAGTAGGGATTCCAATCTCGGAGCAGTTTTTCAATCCCGGTATTACGGGATTAAAAAATCGAAAATCCCGGGATGCCGAGATTACAATTTCAAAAAAAAAACCCAACGAAATAAGGCAATAATTAATGCATATAATAAAAAACAATAATTTTAATTATCCAAGACGTTGACAGTATGAAGACAAATGTTTATTAATTACAACAACAAATCACATCTCTTAAAATTGAGATACATAATAAAGAAGCATATAAAAAGTTCTGCCAAAGTTCATTGGTTTTTTCGGAAGTAACATTGAAGCAATAGCAAAGCATCCAAAGTATCGTCTCCAACCCTGCTTCTAAATTTATTCCCGATGTTAGATACCACAGAAAAAACTCGTTCTGACTTGATACTTGTTGGAGGGTCGGTCAATAAATATTGGTACGCCTGCTCCAAATTATGTCCACGAGTGCCACCACTTTCGAAAAGATTCATTTCTTTTGCAATGGTTTTAATTTGATCAGTTTCTTGCGGCATTTCACGTTTTATTATTTTCATAATTTTGCAGCTCTTCTTGTGGCGTCAATTGACGACTACCTTGTCGTGATTCAATGTGGATATCCTGGGTTCTCCTCATTTCTTTAACTACCAAGCAAAGGGCTCAGCATCTGGATCATTGAAGTAATTTTTTAAAAATATTTGCGTTGCTTGGTTTCAAAAATAGAGATTATATATATATATATATATATATATATATATATATATATATATATATATATATATATATATATATATATATATATATATATATATATATATATATATGTATAAATTTTCGCTGGCACAATGTGGATACTGGAGATAGCTTAACATATCATATAGCTCGGTACACTGACGCTCTATTATTCGGTCCAATATTTCCATAGCGTTGGCAAGAATAAGACGTTTTTCTCCTAACTGCCTAAATAAAAATCTTGATGAAATATTAGCAGTGCATAAATTTGCGTTTCTGCGACTTAAGGCCTCCACAGTCAATTTAACAGGCAGTAAAACTTCAATAATTTTCTGAATCGAATCAAACTCTGTTGGTTCTTATCGATCTGGATATTGCAGGTCTATTAATGCCTTCTGTATACTATTTTTCAAAATGGAAAACCGTTCGAGCATTGTCAAGAGACTATTCCATCTTGTTTTGCATTTTACATAGTTTTGAAGATCGTTATCATTTTTCGTTGGAGATTCTTTTAAATATAAAACTACCTTACGAACTCTTTTTATGCATGCGCTGATGTAATAATGCTTTGTCAGATCTAGCGTGTCTTGCAGGCAACCGGGTTTGACGTAGAAAGCTGATTTAGGACCATTCAAATCTTCGTGGTCGTCGTCCAGACTATCAGTTGTTTCATCAACTCTTTAATTTGGAATGGACCTCCTATTGTAGAGAACGTCGCAAACTGCTAAGTGAATGTTATGTGCCAAACAAATATGTTGCTCTGTATCAACTAGTCTGCCAACTTTTCGCATCACGTTTGGCCTATTAGTTACGATGACAACAATGTCGTTTCCTAGAGAAACGTCAAACTCAGTAAGACGCTCTTTCAATATTTCTAGGCGGTTTGCAGCTGTCATTGGCATCCTTACTCGCACCAAGCTTCAATAAGAGTTTACTAAGTGGATGTTAATATTTATATAGCGCCTATTTGCAGTCGAAGTCCATTCATCAAACGTCAAACTGAACCGTTCACCTGAGATTCTAGCCTGTTTATCTCACTTTTTATTGTTTTCTTTATCCTGCTTGTGTAGCCCACAACCTTGTTTTTGATTGTTGTTGAGGAAACTGTGCATTTTTTTTTTACGGGGCACTACAGCCCGAATCGAGCCTTAGCCTCCTTAATACGTCGCCTCCATTTGTCTCGGTTCAGTGAGCGCGTTCTCCAGTTCGGTGCTCCCAGAAGTGATCTGCTGTCGGCATCGATCGAATCGTCCCAGCGCTTGCGTGGCTTACCGACTGGCCTGGCTCCGTTCACTCGCCCCTTTAGAGACCGTTTGGGGATTCGATTGCCGCTCATTCTTTCGACGTGGCCAGCCCATTGTAATTTTTGTAGGCGTATGACGGTAGAGACTTCCGGCTCGTCATATATGGTATACAGCTCGTTGTTGTATCGGATTCGCCATCCATCTTCTTCCCGTATTGGACCGAGGATCCTTCGCAATACCCTCCTCTCGAACGTATTCAAGGCTTTTTCAGACGCCTGAGTAATTGTCCAGGTTTCGCTTCCGTAGCATAGCACAGGTCTGATAATTGTTTTATAAATGCGAAGCATCGTATTCCTGTGTACGCATCGATATTTCAAAGTGGGAAGCACCGAAAAGAATGTCTTATTGGCTAATTGAATCCGTCGTTTGATTTCGTCAAGCTCATTCCCATCCTTCGAGAGGTTCGTCCCTAGGTACACGAAGTTGTCTACATTTTCAAGGTTATAGTCCCCTATCGTTATGTTTTGTCTCATTGGCGTCCTTTTCCTAGATTGAGTCATAGCTTTTGTTTTTTGTTCGTTAATTTGCAGACCAACTTCCTTGGCGGTTTCGTCTAGAGCTACAAATACTTCCTTGGCGTCATTGAACGAACGTGACATAATGTTGATGTCATCAGCGTAAGCTACAAGCTGTGTCGACTTAAATAATAAAGTTCCTCTAGTGTCAACGGGGATTTTTCTGATGACATACTCAAGCGCTAAGTCAAAGAGTACAGGAGCTAATCCATCCCCTTGTTTTAGCCCTGTATTCGTTGAAAACGAGTTGTTTATATTATTCTGAATCAGCACTTGCGACGTGGAGTCGGTCATGGTCATTTTCACCAGGCGCACCAACTTTGCTGGGATTCCGAGCTGCGGCATGATGTTATATAATGCAGTTCGGTTGATGCTGTCGTACGTTTGTTTGAAGTCGACGAATATTTGATGGACATCAATGTTGAATTCCCACCATTTTTCTAAAATTTGTTTGACCGTAAATATTTGGTCAGTTGTCGATCTTCCACGTCTGAAACCACCTTGATATTCACCGAGAATTTTCTCAGCGTGATGGGAAATCCAAGAGCTTGTACGACGTACAAAGTAGTGATATGCCCCTGTAATTTTCGCATAGCAGTTTATCTCCTTTCTTGTGAATGGGACATATAACACTTTTTCGCCACTCATCCGGCATCGTTTCTTGTAGCCATATGCCATATGTCTGTCGCCAATCCATGGATAGCCCTTAAAACGGAAATCCCGCCTGTCTTTAGGAGCTCCGCGGGGATCCCATCGATGCCCGGTGCTTTCTTGGGTTTCAAGCGGTCCATGGCCTGTCGGACTTCATCTAGTGTAGGAAGGTGAGATGAGGCACTGTCAGGGTATGTACCAATTAGTGATGGCGATTCGTCGGGGGCGGGGACATTTCCATTCAGTAATTGCTGGAAATAGGACGCCCATCTTTCCTTCACCTGTTCTGAGCCACTTATGACGCTTCCATTGGCAGCCCTACATAGGCTAGTTCGTGGTTTAAAACCTTGTTTTAAGTGCCTCACTACTTTGTACGCTTGTCGAGTGTTGTTAGCCATAAAGTTGTCATTCATGTTATTCAGCATTCTGTCAAAATGCTTTCGTTTCTTACGTCTAATTATTCTATTAGCTACTCTCCGAAGATCATCGTATTTTTCTTTCTTGGCTCTAGTCGGTCGTTCAATGTGGATTTTGTAGGCCGCATTCTTTTCGTCCAACGCGGCTTAACATTCCTCGTCGAACCATTCATTTCTGCGTTGCCCGGCTGTGTATCCCACTACTTTTTCAGCTGCTGCATTCACTGCGCTTTTGATGGTAGTCCAAACTTCGTTGATAGATGTGGTGTTAGGCATAGAAGCTAATTCCATTTCCAGAGCAGATCTATACTCGGCTTCCATCGTCTTATTTCGAAGCTTGTCGACATCGAACTTGCGTAACTTCCCGATGACTTTCCGCTTTTAAAGATTGTGTACGATCTCATGTCCATAATCTCAGCACCAAACAGTTTCGTTTCCTGGACAGCGAGAATGTTTATTTTGTAGTGGGTGACCTGTTCCAGGAGGGCTTTGATGGCCCCGGTCTGTACAGGGTTCGCACGTTCCAGGTTCCAATAGAGTAATCCATATTTCGTTTGCGTGGTCGTTTCCGTTGATCCAATCCAAGTATCCGAGGCGAAGTATCAGTTTCCAGAATAAGTCAAGTTTTACGGGAAAGGGTAATTGGCCCATTGCCCAACCCCAGCCTGGAGGGCCAGTCTGGTTAATGTTCCCGATTTAAGGCGCGGGAAATTCGCCCTCACCCTCCTTCGTTGGCAACATTCATGATTTGAAATGTAATGAAGGCTCCCGGCAGCCACCCGATGTGAAATTGTAAAATCACATCTTCGGGGAGGTCGAAGGTAGGATTCAGTAGCAGAGCTGTAGATGTTGTTTCCAGCAGGCATTTCTCGGGATTTCAAATGCTTCGTCGGTAACCAGCATCCGATGACGCCCCCGTGGCCTATGCTACCATTTGACTAATTTCGCATTAATTTCTATTAATGTCCTCAAATCATTTGAACTAACGAATACACTAAATGCGAAACAGTCCACACTTATTTAGTTACAAACCCCTTTGTGTTCTCTTGTTAACTGTTGCATCGGTTTGTTTTGCTCTATTCTTTACGCATTTTGATGTAAGCCTGCATGCTAATTGCTTTTTCGTAAATATGGATTCTATTTGCACTTTTCGAATCTTGCCGTAATTTGATTGCCGATTATGCTTGACTCCCGGCCTTGGAATCCCGGCCAATTTCTGGTCCCGAAAATCCCGGGATTAGAAACCATCAATCCCGGGAGTCTAGGGACCAAATATTGGGATTCGGGTTCCCGGATTGGATTCTATAGATTTAAGGTACAGTGTACTAATAATGTCCTCGTACAGCAGATATTTGAAACTCAAGTGATAAAAAACAATAAATTGTTGCAAGAAATTTGACAAAGTTTTAATGCAGATTTATTCATTAAACATTTTTATTTAATTTAGAAACAAAAACTAATCCATTTAAATTATTAATTACAAAGTTATAAGCTAAAAATAAAATAAAGTCGACAATTTGCATCCATTAATCCACTTACGAAACAGCTTATGAAAAATCTTAAGAGCTATGGACACATTTTTTGTTAATATTTAGTTGGGTGGCCTTTGTTTTTAATTACGACTTTAAGGTGGTGTGGCATCGATTTTACAAGTTTTTTGCATAGTTAGGCTCTATTTTCACCCACTCTTGCTGAAGAGCCTCTATCAACTGAGGTTTCGAGCTAATATGACGAATTTGATTATTTTTTCCAGCATGCTCCACATGTGCTCAATGGAATTGAGGTCAGGACTATGCTGTAGTGTTTTATGTTTTATGATTTTTTATAAAAATCCTTTGATACACCCAGTTTTTCTGCACTTGGCTCCAAATTTCTCATGAAAATTTCAATATATGCCCGATGATCCATGATTCATTCCTTCAATTATTTTTAAGTTTCCAACATCGCTGGCTTCCATACATACTGTGCGAGCAACCCTGTAGCTACAGCTGACTTCTGAAAAAAAATCCTTCAAATTATCGACCATCGTGAAAAAGTTTTGATTTCTGAAAATAAATACAAGTTATTGATAAATTTTGACTTTTGCCTACCACGTCAAATTAAAATGTTCAAAATTCCGCGGTGCACAAGAACGGCAGCCCATGATCAAATTACCTCTATTTTCAGCACTCAAAACTTCTGTCCACGAGAACTGACGACCGGATAATGCGATCAACATGAAATTTACAGGACATGTTGGTATTAGCAAAGACCAGGTCTGATAGAAGTGATTTTGAAGTACGGCAGTGTGGCAGTGGTGATAGCCAACAGATTTTAACGAAATTCACGCAGTAGGTGAACCTTACTTTAAGACAGATTGTGTTGAAATTTGGTTGAAAACTTAGTATAGAGTTGCCAACTATGGCAATTTCTGTCTCCTAAATATTGTGTATTTGCTCCGGAAAATAAAGGTTTTTTCCCTATAACTTCCGATGCAGTAAAGAAATCAGAACAAAACTCATGGGATAAGTGGATCTTGATGTATTTCTAATTCTGTAGAAATTTGGTTCATGAAAGCGCTGTCAGCTATGATGAATTTCGTAACTAATTGAAGTTTCTTAATCGAGCGATGTTTCATTAAATTTTTAAATGGGATTGATCCTGTGCAAAAAATATTTATGTTTCGAAAATTTAAAAAGTTTTGAGGATGGTAACCCTAAAATTCTATTCACTCCTATAACTTTCGGCGCAGTCATTCAATCGAAACGAAATTGGCTGGATGGGTTTAACTCAACATGATGCAGCTATGGTGCTAACATATGGTTGCACCAGACAATTTCGCAAATATTGCACCAAATATTGCATATTGCACCAAATATTGCGCAAATATTGCACCAATATTGCATTCATAAGCAAAACATTTACAATAAAATAAGCAACCGATGTTTAGATTTTCCGAGTTTTGGAAATTTTTCGGATGGTAGCCCCAGACATAGTTTAATCGCTGAAACTTTCGATGATATCCTTGGATGAAAACAAAATTCAAAGGATAGGTTGATTAAACACGAACATGTTAAGGTAGACTTATTGCTGCTGTGTTGGACAAATATTGCCAGCACTGATCGTTTTCATCATTTGTGTTATAGGAGATGCTGCCGAAAAATGATATTTGTTCCTTTGAGTAAAAAATGATTGATATGATGCTACAAAGAAGTGTAGTAAGTTAGACAAAGATAATTTCTTCGAAAATCAGTTTTCTATCGGTTCTGATGCACTAGCCTTTTTTTTATATGCAATCATCGGATCATAGCGAAATTCACAGGACAGGTCGCCACGAAGACAAGGACACAAAGGAGCCAAAAATGTGCTGCAGTTGCATTAATACGTAATCGGTGGTTTTTACAATAATTATTTGGTCAAAAGTTTACGCAGTCCAATCAGTTCACTAGTCCTATTATCGCAATCTTAAAATAAATAATAAATAATAAAGTGTTCGAGCTCGTCACATCTTACAGACAGATGCACTTATTCTTTCTTTTGTAATGAAGACTACTTTTTTTTGTCTGTGTAATTTATGTTTGTGCATCTTACCTGAAAGTTTGATGATGACAGGAGAGTCGTTCTACCCACTGGAGATGATTCACAGTTGACGGACAGACTCAGCTGATTGAATATCGAGAATAGATTCTTTGATCGTGATTTGGCACGCCAACCATTCTCGCATCATCCGCGTCTTACCAATTCTAACTAACTAATACTGGATGGAGACAGAATATGCGAGCCTCATTGAGTTCTCCGCATTTCTTTTAGCCTAGTGTGTTAAGCAATGGAAAATTAAAAGCTCAAAGATCATTTGAGATTTGTGAAACTTTATTCGATTGTAATTTGACTTCAGTAAAACTAAAGATGGTTGGGGTCGACTGCAACAAGTTTCGCTTGTTCTTACCCTTCCACTCATTTGTACAGGTGTATGCCATCAAAGCTCAGAAATTTCATAAAAAACCCGAAAAGCTAAAAAAATTGATGTCATATTTTATCTCAAAGGATACACGAAAGCCAGATTTGAATTGACTGATCTGAATGCTACCATCAGTTTTAAAAGAAGACGAACAAGGATTTTTCCTACTAAATAGACTCTGTTTAAAGAAACGGTTACAGATATTTTCTTATTAGTTGAAACACTGTACAGAGTGTATCATAGCTTTGGTTATAAGAGCTGTCGCAGTAAAATTTGAAACTTTTACCTTAGTGAAAATGTCCGCGTATATAGGTACCTGTTCCAAATCTTTGAATCATATGATAACCTTTTATATAAAGAACAGAAAACTATGTTAGTATTCATTCATCCAGGAGCTCTTTAATTGGCAACATGGAGTTGAAACAAGAAAAAGTACGACAGCAAATTATTTTCAAATACGTGGGAAATCATAAAATCAAGTTTTCAAAGATTGCCTAGGACCTTAAAATGTGTCTTTCAACGGTCAAACAAGTGACAGCTAATTATAAGAAGGGGCTAGCTGTTACAAGGAAAAGAGGAATAGGTAAAAGGTAAAGGGCTTATAGAAGGAAATTGTCAGGAAATTCGAGATCAAACCCAACATTTCCATTCGAAATATGGCAATAGTTGCTGGCACATCGAAGTCAACGGTCGATCGAATGAAGAAATATGAGCTGCAGAACGTTTCAGTCTATCCAAAGCAGCAAAAATGAGGGGTAAAAAATCATGCGATCAATATGTGATGAAATTTGATTGTCATTTTAGAGAACGATACATGTCAAAGCAGAATTCAGGCAGATTCCTGGCCATGAATTTTACACTGCTAAAGCAAAGGTTGCAGCAAAAGGAATATTTAAATCGAAGAAAACCAATAAATTTCCTAAGCAGTACACGGTGTAGTAGGCAATTTGTCGATGTGGTCTTAGGAGTGATATTTTTACAGCGGAAGGCACAATCAATGCCGAGGGTCACATCGATGAATATCTGCAAAAGCGATTGTTGCCTTTCCTTAATAGGCCTGAAAGGTCCGTGTTGTTTTCCCAACATAGCATCAAGTTATTATGCAAAGACAACGCTGAGGTGGTATGAAACCAGCCACGTCACTTCTGTCCCCAATGAAGCCAACCTACCAAATTTTCGTGAACTTAGACAAATGGAACGATACTGGGGAAACGAATATTGAAAGAAAGTAATGAGAAAGCTAAAAGTAACGTGTATAAATGTAGTTTCTTATATCTTTACGAGGTAAACTATAATAATAAAATAGCTCTATTTTCCTAAACTCAAAAGGCTTTATTTTGTGTGCTTTAGTAAAAGAGTCAAATTTTCCTGAGCTAGTTCTTAGCGAAACTACATATGTCACAAGAAGTGATGTTTGCATCTATATCTTAGATTTTGATCCTCTATGCAAGAGATGCCTGTACTGTAGTTGTCACAGTTTGTTACTTGTTTAGCTATAACTGAGCCGCGCTAGCAGAAGTAGCTCTACTTAGAACAGTGCTGGCTGAACTTCACAGCATTGTATGCTACAAATTTGATTAAAAGGTTAAGCTGGAGCTGCCAGGTATGGTAATTTTTTGGTCTTGAATATTGGAAATTCGGTCAGCATAATTAAGCTTTTTGCTCTATAACTCCGGGTGTAGTCATGAAATCGAAATGAAATTCATACAGTAAATATACCTTACTGTAGGCCGAATTTGGTAGTTTGGTTGAAAGATCATGATAGGGCTGCCAGCTATGGCGATTTTGGTAATTATTTATCAAATCTTTGCTATGCGATGTTATTATTAAATTATCAAATGGAAGATCAAAACCAGTTGAGATCAGTTAAGAACGAATATTTGGATTTTCAAAATTTGTTAAGTTTTGCGCGTGGTAAACTTAAATTTCTCTGTACTCCTTAAACTTCTAATGCAGTCATCGGATTGAAACGAAATTTACAGGGTGTGTTGAGTTTTCCCGATAAAGTCCAGAATCAGTTTGATTAGAAGTAAACACGTTTCAATGAAATGGTTGACCACTCAGCATAGCTAATGCTGGCCGAATTGAAATCTTCACCTTCGTCTTCAGCTTATTATAGCAGAATGTGGCATCAGAGACCAAGACGAGCTTGTCTGGATTCGGTTATTTTCGTGCTGGCATTGCTCTCCTGCATAACAGCTGGTCACCGCGTTCGCTAGATCACGAAGCCTGGTTGTTAGTTGACTTCGTGTTGGCTGCTTGGTGTTTGTAGGCTATGTTACCAAGCCAAGCAGACGAATTCGGACACATTGTCAACTGTTATAATAGCTTAGCTATTCAGCTGTTTTATATTTATAACAAGCTGAAGACGAAATAAAGACAAATAAGTCCATAAACAAGCAGCTATGTTGCTCAAATCAAATGATGCTCTGACAACATTCAGTAACCGCATTATTTTGGACCAACAAATTGATTTAACATAGAAAGACATCTAAGCCCCCAGTACTGCTCCTGAAATGCTATTTCTTAATTTATAAATCGTGTCAAATAAATCCTGCTCGAATCTGAATTCAAGTAAGCGGCCCTATTTTTACAAAGCCGACTCTACCCACGGTGCTAGACAAGCTTATTAGAAAGCTTTCATTATTCAGCCTACTTTAATAAATGTTCCGAGATGATGTACTTACACTGAAAGAAAAAGTCGTGGTTGATTTAACTATTATTGATAGTAATGCAACAATTCATTCAAAATTGTCGAATCAACTACGGAAAATTGTTCTTTCTACTATGCTAAAATAGTTCATTTGACCATACAAAAGTAGTTGACTTTGCTGATACAAAAAATATCGAAACCTTCGAGGATTCAACTGTGTTAATTGGTTCATAAGTACGATAAATAGTTGATCTATAGAAAAATGAGCATCAATTCATTTAACACTACAAAATATTAAATTATCAACAATTTTCATTGTAAGCGAACCACTCTACAACTGTTAAATTCAACAAACATAATTCCACACCACACATTTCGTACTATGTACATTGTAGGAATACCATAGTTTGTGGTTGTTTACTTTTTTGCACTACGGAAGTTGTTTATCAACCACGCGCAATGGTACATAAAAGTAATCAACAATTTTCTTATAGTTGTTTTAACTATAGCCCGTAGCTGACGCAAAAACAACTACCAAGATTTTTCTTTCAGTGTAGTGGTAGGTGCCATGTTAAATAGGAACTGCGACTATGCTGCATAGCGGAAAAATCCATAAAGTATGGGAGTTTGGCTTTTAGTTACATTTTATGGCTCAGGGTACTAAGAACATAGCGCATCCAGTTCGGAAAACTAAACTTTCGAAAATTGGAGAACGAAAGTTTCGATTTGGAAATGAAAAACAATTTTGAAATAAATGAAACATGAGAAGAAATCTGGTCTATATTTATTTACTTAAATTAGACCAATTTTACAGATACACAAAAGATGCACAGAATTTAGAGAAAAATAGGAAATAATCAACTATTTAGGGTTTTACTGAAGTTTTCTTTAATTATGTTTCAGAGTAAACTAAGAGCTAATATAACTTGTCCTACTGTCAGTTCAAAGCTTGCTTGTAATTACTTGGATATTATACCAATTCAAAACGTCTGCTCATATAAACTAGAAGAAAAATTAGAATGCATAGCTCACTATAAAAAAATATACTAAAACACTGCCTTATTGGAGCGAATTTTTGAATAAACTCACCGAGTTCGCCATGCTATACTACTTTAGTCACAAAGCGATTCTCGTGTCACCTTGCCAATTAAATCTACTGTGTAATTACTTAAGGTCCCATTTAACCCAAAGAAAGACCCCCTGTGATTGTTGTGCTTTTCAACGTATGCAACCGATCCGCCGATCCTTAAATCGGGTGGCGCTACATTACGTTAATCACCGCAAAACCATTTTAGGCAAGAAATAACAGTTGATGAAACAATCCCCGAAAATATTGAGCTGGGAACGTCACAAATAACAAATTTGCCACCGGTCCCCAGATAACACTCTGCTATTAATACCTGCTGTTTGCTTTAGTCGGAATCCGCCAGAATGCCATAATACGGTCATCTTCACTGTCTCGAAATAAGTTCGACTGCCAAACACTGTCAACTCGAATAGTCATTATCTGGCAGGCATTAGTGGTCATTCAGACGAGTTCGTATGGGGTAAGATTTCATGGCTAGCGTGAAAAGCGTCCCGCTTAACGCTATTGACCGAGAGCCAGGCACGGTCAACGGCAAAAAGGCGAAAAAATCAGGAGAAAACTAGTCACGCGGAAGATCCGAGTTTTGAATCGCAAAGAAGCGAACCGGAAATTTTTAATCAGAGGAATGCATTTCATGAAATTTGAGATTGGCCAATGAGGTTAACCATGTCATCGGGGATACTTTCCTTGTCACAATATTATAAATGGCTTGATGACATGAGCTTCTCATGTTTGGACTGATCCCAGAGGCAGTTGCGGAGCTAGAGTTTGAATTTTGGTTCGTTATTCAACACTTCGCTAACATTTAATATTGTCGTGTAAACGTAGTTGATTGTTCATGTTGAACATGAAAAGGTTGTGGTTTGCTTTGCATCAGCTATGAAACCATTTTATTTTGTGCGGTTCAGACTATCCGTACATACTGTTCAGGAAAACAAAAAAATCTAAAGCAAGTAAAATTGTTTGTTACTGAAATTTCGACTCGTGCGAGCTGGCTGGCTTTCGATAAATCAGCTTAAAGTTGAATTCCAGCCGAAAGAAATTAAATGATAAGCAACATTTCCTAACGCAGGTTAATAGGGGATAACTGCCATTAAAAACAATTTAGCTTATGGTAGTTTCTTCTCGTTTCGTTGTTGCAATAAGTACCTACTCATGTGTAATTGGAAATCAATCACAACGCGAACGAACTTAAGCAAGGATTAAATAAGCTGTACTCATATTCATCCGCATATGTACGCGGCCAGTCATTCGAATGAGAACAACCCTTTCATTTCACAAATTCTACTAAATATGACGGATGAGCTATCGCTAATAGCAGAGTACAAATGCTAATACTTTTCCGTCCGCTGTCTCAAGACACGAATTTTTGAATTTGATACGCAAATGAGGGATGAATTTGTTCGTCGGTGTTCCTTGCTACTGCAGATGTTCCATGCTCAGCTTGTTAAACAGTTTTCGAAGAGTTAAAAAGTCGGTTCTGAACGAAATCGCGCCTGAGTTTGACAAGCGAGTGATGGATTACGAAGTACACGCCACCGGGGACAGAACAGAAGCCGAAATCTGCATGGTGAGAGCACCGATCACTCCTTCTTGTTACTTCCACTTCATTTGCATACCTCAACGCCTTGTGTACTACCTTGTTCGTGTACCGGGAGCACTGTCAATTTGAGACTAAAAAAAACCCAGCGGAAAACTAGCGCAAAAGGATATTTTTGATGCCAGATAATAGGGGTTTCGATTTGGGAATCATATCGCGGATGCATAACTACCCAGCGAAGTGTTGGTTTTGTAAAAGCTGCACGTTAGAGCATATAAGGCTAATGGTTACCGTTCACTCCATCACTCGCACATGTTGCATCTTCAACCAGTCGCGTTGTGCTAAATCTTTGCGGGCCGAATAATTGATGATGTGAGAGCTAGCGAAAAATTGCAAAAACGGACGAAAAGTTTTAGTTTGCAATTAATAGCTCATTCATCACTCATTGCATGTACGCGTGAAATTGTTGTAACGAATTTTCGTGATATTCGCACATATAAGATATTGAATGTAAAATGTTACAGTCTGGTGACTTTACCTTAATCGGAACTTGGAAATTCGATAAATTACATACTTAACCAATAGGAAGACGAAATAATAGTTTATGACAGCGAAAAAGGGTTCGAAGAAGATAGCAGTTTTTTGTTTTTAAGATTACTTGTTTACACTTTTTTGAGTAGTGCAGTATAAAAAAGTAATATCAAAAAAGTATGGAAGAAATGAATGTACACAAACTTAATTCGAACCAGCTAAGTGTATTGCACATTTGCGAAAGAATTCGGTACGTTTTATTCAAGAGGTCTTCATCTGATTTCAGCATATCACAGGCTGTTGTTGAACTGAAGAAGAGTCGTCGAAATATCAATATCTGTGCAGGAATTAAGATATATCCAGCTTCTAAAGAGAAAATATGTGTAAAAAAATATTTAGTTATGAAAGCTAGAAATAATTGAATTAGATTACATTTACTGTTTTCCTTGTTCATCTCGTAGGTAATCAGTATTTCCAATAACGAAATAATTTCAGGTTTGGGCATATTCGTGACACGTTATTTCCTGGTTCTTATTTTTCCGTGGCTTTATAATATTGCGTAAGCTGAAAGTGCACAAGAGGTAATCATTATTCTTCGTAGATTGAAAAGCTTTCAAGTCATGAACACCTTGGTGAGCATTGTCATTTCAATTGACAATTTCGCTGACAACAGCTAGCAATCATTCACATACTCCCATGCATTCATGATGGAATCTTGCAGAACTTCTGCTGATATGAATGTAGCTGCTATTGGTTCATATTCTCATGCACTCTTTACAGTGAAACTGTTCTAAGGGCCAAACAAACTGCATAGTTGCATACCAATGCCATATTTTTTCATGAAATATGAGCTCAGTTTGTGCTCTTATCCAATGATTTCTGCGAGGAAGATATTACTAATTCACCTTCAGTAACCATATTACAATGAGACTAATGTGTCCGGTCAAATATAACTTTCTAAATAGCCCAGTAACTATAGTAAAAAAGGCCGCTCTACAAAAAATAAATTCAAGTCAAGGTTCTTCAACGGAACTGTGTTGTCGTGAGATCACAAATACAAAGTGAAACGTCCATTAAAAAGCTCAAAGGTCAGAACTATCAATTTTTTGAAATATTTCGGTAACTTTTGGTTTTAAGTAAATGTTTGTTCATTAAAATCATTCAACACGCAAAACTGCACAAAAATTTCACACAAAAAAATTCACGTGAGGCTAATAGCTCTTGAGATAGGATAATTCCGGGTTATCTGGCACACGAAGTGATATGACATACGGTCCGTTTTTCATAGATACCTTTCCTCCCCAAGCTCCATTCCATTTTCATTTGGTCAGTCGCATCGTAGCGAATCCAATCCCGGGATCCCGGATCCCGGGATCCCGGGATCCCGGTCAATTTCTGGTCCCGAAAATCCCGGGATTGATGAGTTCTAATCCCGGGATTTTCGGGATCAGAAATTGGATGGGATTTCGGGGCCGGGAGTCAAGCATTATCGGCAATCAAGTTACAGCAAAACTCGAAAAGTGCAAATAGAATCCATATTTATGAGAAAACAATTAGCTCACATCAAAATGCGTAAAGAATAGAGCAAAATAAACCGATGTTACAGTAAACAAGAGAATACAAAGGGGTTTGTTAATAAATAAGTATGGACTGTTTCGCATTTAGTGCATTCGTTACATCGAATGATTTGAGGAAATTAATACTAGCGAATGCATACACAGATTTACCAAAATCCTTAACAACAATCAAAAAAAGGTTGTTGGCTATGCAAGCAGGATAAAGAAAATAAAAAATAAGAAATAACAGGCTAGTATCTCAGGTGAACGGTTCAGTTTGATGTTTGATGAATGGACCTTGACTGCAAATAGGCGCTATATAAATATAAACATCTACTTAGTAAATTCTTACTGGAGCTTGGTGGGAGTAAGAATATCAATGACAGCTGGAAACTACCTAGATATGAGTTTAATGTTTCTCTAGGAAAAAACATTGTTACCATCGTAACTGATGGGTCAAACGAAATGCGAAAAGAAGGCAGACTAGTTGGTACAGAGCAACATATTTGTTTGGCGCATAGCATCCACTTGGCAGTTTGCGATGTTCGCTATAATATGAGGTCCATTCCAGATTAAAGTGATTTTCCGATAGTCTGAACGACGACCACGAAGATTTGGATGGTCCTGAATCAGCTAACTACGTTGAAACCGGTCGCCTGCAAGACACGCTAGATCAAACGAAGGACATCAGCGCATGCATAAAGAAAGTTTGTTAGGTAGTTTTATATTTTAAAAAAGCTCCAACGAAAAATAATAACGATCTTTAAAACTATGTCGGATCTGAGCAAGGCATTTAACTGTCTCCTTTAAATGGACTGTAAAACAAGATGAAATAGTCTCTTGACAATGCTCGAATAGTTTCCCATTTTGAAAAATAGTATACATTAATAGGCCTGCAATATTCAGAGCAATTAGAAGCAACAGAGTTTGATTCGATTCAGAAAATTATTGAAGTTTTACTCCCTGTCAAATTGGCTGTGACGGCCTTTAGTCGCAGACTTGCAAATTTATGCGCTGCTAATACTTCATCAAGATTTGTATTTAGGCTGTTAGGAGAAAAACGGTCTATTCTTCTGATTGCTATGAAAATTGCAATATTGGACCGAATAAAAGAGCGTCAGTGTACCGAGCTATCTGGTATGCTAAGCTATCTCCAGAATCCACATTGTACCAGCAAAAATTTACCAAGTGAAATAAAATCTCTATTTTTGAAACTAAGCAACGCAAATATTAAAAAAACATACTTCAATGATCTAGATGCTGAACCCTATGCTTGATAGCCAAAGAAATGAAGAGAACCCAGTAGATACCCATATTGAATCAGAACAAGGTAGTCGTCAATTAACGCTACAAGAAGAGCTGCAAAAGTATGAAAATAATCAATCATGAAATGCCGCAAGAAACTAATCTAATTAAAACCATTGCAAAAGAAATGAATCTTTTCGAAAGTGCATAGTTTGCATAGCTTGCATAGTTTGGAGCAGGCGTACCAATATTTCTCGACCGTTTCCGCGGTGTCCAACATCGGGAATAAATTTAGAAGCAGGCTTGGAGACGATACTTTAGATGCTTTGCTATTGCTTCAATGTTACTTCCGAAAAACCCAATGAACTTTGGTCGAATTTTTTATATGTTACTTTATTATGTATCTCAATTCTAAGAGTTGTGTTTTGTTGTTGTGGTTTTTGGTCGTGATTTTTTGTTGTAATTTGTAATAGATGTAATTTTTAATATCTGTCTTCATACTGTCAACGTTTTGGATAATTAAAATTATTGTTTTTATTTGCATCAATAATATAAAAAAGTAATAATGCAATTTTTTATACAGTTTTGAGCTTACTTATTGTTGTAGTTTTGAAATGATGGCAAATAATATAATCTGTTTACTAGAAACTTGACTTATTTTGTTGTGTTGTATTATGAATTTCAAATCCCGGGATCCCGGGATCCCGGGATTGAGATTTTTTAATCCCGTAATCCCGGGATTGAAAATATGGTTCGGGATTGGAATCCCTAGTCGCATGCCAAAACTTGCGTTGTTTAGTCGACGTTCTACGTTTCAGAGAAGTTGTATCAACACTAAAAACAGAAGAAAATAATCACAAATTTTGAGAGTGAAAGTTATTTTCCACACTTTAACTTTGTCTGCTTCTCGGTAAGTAATCCATCAAAATCAGCGGTTAAAGTATCCAAAGATAAACAAAGATACACTTCTTGTATATTTTTTTTTGGTGAAAAGTAATTTGCAAAGACATAGTCAGTTTGTATTGCCAAAACTGATAAGTGTGACGAAACAGAAGATATGGTGCATCAAATTTTGGGTGATATGGTACGGGATGTCACATTACCCAAATTAAAATTGTCAGCATTGTTCTCTAATATTCTTCCCTCTTTTTTATAATGATTGCTTATGTCTTTAACCCGTTTTCAGAAATGCCGTTAATTTACAATCATAAGGCCAATACAAACCGTGCTAAGTGGAGCAATTGATTGGAGCAGTATCGGCCATCCCCAATAAAGACCTCAGTATAAATGAAGCTACACGAGCATATATCATTCCGGGAACCACGTTAAGGAGGCTTTTGAGGGATCAAGATAATTTAAAAAAAAACCCTCTTTAGGTACACCTTCTTGTTTGGGTATAGCCATTGAATAAAAACTTGTCACATAAAAAAATTACAAGTACATCGATTTTTTCCAACCAGGAATGAGGTATGTTACCGAAACTTGCCGAAAAGTATCAAATAGATCACAAATTCAACTACAACGACAAAAGGGCTGGATATGGATGGCTAACGTTTTTCATGAAATGTCATCTTCAATTAGCTACACGGAAGTCGAAAGGAGTGTCTGTAGCGCGCTGCAGGAATGGATAAAGAAAAAGTGTCAAATTATTTTATCCTTTTGGAAAGCACTTTCATTGAAAACGAATTGATGAACAAATCTGGGCATATTTTCAATGTAAAAGAGATCCGCTGTCAGTTAAACAATCGTCCGGGGAATGAGGTCACCGAAAAAGGATAAGAAAAAAGTTGCTGCAGTGTCAACAAAAAATCAATAATACCGACAGGAAAGGTATTATTGATTCTTGATGGTCACTCATCATATTGCTTTAACATCGAGATGCTAGAATATGCTTCCTTATATGCTTCCTATGCTTCCAAAAGTATACTTTTCTACCTCCACTCTACACAAATTGTACTGCCTCTGAATAGAGGGTTTTTAAAATCCTTTAAAGTTTCTTTTTATGAGCCATGTAATTCCTCCGTAAAGATAAATCCAACGAAGAAAATCGGTCGTTTACAATTTGGAAAGTTATTATGCGTCTCGCGCACAGTGCTCTCAAACGCAAACTAACGTAGCGATTGGACTGAAACTGTGCATACAAGCTTGAAAGGAATGGTACTGTAGGACGCCACTGCAAAAGTAGACCTAGTGGCGCCACCTGTTGGTCAGGCCGGAAACTTTTCACCCCACCCTCGTATATATATGTATATACCCCTGTTTTTTGTGATTTATTTCTTTTCTTTTATTTCGTACGTGGTTTCAAGTTCAGTGTGTGGTAAAAATGTTTAGGTATAGTGTTTGTAAACAGTTGTGGAAATTGTGGAATGGATAAATTTATTTTTGTAATTGTACTCACAATACTCCCTCCCCTGGATAATACTTAAAGGCCTACACAATACTCCACCATCGGTCACTTCCTGCCGAAGAATAGCTCAGTAAATATCATTATCTTAGATCGACAACAAACAAAAATAGCACTACCTCACTCTTCGGCTCGACATCAGCTCCAACTACCTCCACTAAATCGCTTTTGGAATTGTAGTTTAACAGCCCACGCAACTAACGAAAGCCATTTCGAACCAAATCTAGCAATAACAGGAGCGCTAACTCCAGTCATCTATGAACATTATTAATACTTGGCAGATTCGCATTGTAAAACTTTGTAGTAAGCTAAATTTGAAAGCAAAGGATCTTTATTTTCATCGTGATTCAAAATATTTTTCAATGGGCGTCAATTATATTTTTTTTTCTTCAATTTTCCAATACCTAGTTCGGAAAGTAATAAATAATAAGTATATTTTGGAATCCAGATATAAGTATCCCAAAGTACCGATTTTGAGGGTAGATCGTTGATGCTCATGTCAATTTTTGCATGATCTTATTTATTTCACAAATAAACCATAAAGTTTATGGTGTTAAATATCACGCATTTGAAATATTTATATTTTAGTCAGCCAAACATTAGTTGGAAGGGAAGGACTCTTATCTAGAGTAATAATTAAAATGGAATGCTATAGTATATAAAAAAATGTGTTAATCAATTAATAAGTCGAATCAAAATCTTTTACTAGATATATTATTGCAACAGCGCATGTTCTTCCCACATTGGTATACTTAGATGATTGAATACAATCCAAGTAAACTCACGTTTTTATGATCTCTTCTACTTCGGCAAACTACAATTAATTAAAATATAATTTACTTTGCAAAGCAAATAGTAACCGAAGAAAAGGTGTATTCGCAAAATCCACCTATCAAACTGTGTATGATTTGTCAATTTTACCGGAAATCATTTTCTCGTTTCGTTGTTTACTATCAGTCCAACAAGCATTCTTAGCTGTAGTCCAAAAAATATTTCATTCATGAGTTACAACTGGCGCCTGAAAACGATCCCAACAAAGATAGAGCAATCACTCTCGCCAAAAGGTATCAATGTCTTCGAGCCTTTTTCACTTGACCCTTGGGAACGAAAACAATTAAAAGAATAGGTGATCACCAGCAGCTTTACAAGCTGATAACAGACAACATTCAATACGATACGAACAGAGACAAGTCATAATTCAAGACAATGATGACAAAACCTATGAAAAAATGCAGTACTTTGTATATGATCACCAGATTACTTAAGACGGTTTTGAGATAGTACACTTTCAACAGGCACACAACTGTTCTTGCGATTAAACTCATAGCTTCTGAGCTAAAATTCAGGGCCAGAATAAAGTACTTGCTCTGAATAATTATAAAATGTATAATGAAATTTAAATGAAGAAGACAATTTGCTTTACTCTTTGTATTCAATTTGATATCTGAGGTATGCACTTGAAACTGATTTTTCGCATCTGGTTCTCTTCTAAGATTTTGATTCTGAAGTTTTCAGCTAATAAACAAAATCAGAATGTAGAGCTATTAATGTCAAGTAAACATACTTTTAAAAACAATACCCGCTTAGAAAAAATGCAGAAACCATCAGCCATCCAACCTATCTGCCGTCATATCATTACAGGATAATGCGACATCTTCAACTGTAGTTAATCTTCTAACAGCACAGTAAATCTGGGTCACGATCAGGTGTTACAATCTCATCGCCAATCGCAGCGTTGCAATTGATCGTTCGTCGATCAGACTATACAGTGGACAAAATGACATCTACGGCGACTGAGATATACGACAATGACGCCACTGAGGACCATCCCATAAATTTTTCAACAGTATTCTATCTTACAGCTCACAGATCTGCGACCGCAAACCTCCCATCTCACGACTCGCAAGCCGACCGAAAAAAAATGAATTCGATTCAATCTGAAATTGGCTGGGCCAGTAAAAAAACGAAAATGCAGACGACAACGATACGGACTACGACATTATCGAAAAACAAGCAAAGGAAACATTTTCCAAGATCGTCCGATAAACCTGAGATTTGGGTAAAGATATGAGATTGCCTTAATGGCCAAATCTTGTCAGGAATTAACAAAATGTGAAGCGACACATCAATTAGAAACGAGACTGCATTTGGTACGCTCGTTTTTTGCTCTGGCCGTTTTCATTTTTCTCCAGGCAAGGGTTTTAATGCTTAATCGTCACAAATTGTAAATTCCATTCATACCTCCTTGCTTTGTGTTGAATGCGTGTAATACTCTTTGTCAATCCTTTGAAAATGCATTCGGGGTATACTGATTAATTGTAATCGAAATGGTCCGATTTTATTTGAATGAACCACAATTTATTAAAATTCTCATGTGGCAACTAACTGCAAATACTGCTTTTGCCCAAACGCGACAAATTCGGTCACCGTAATGAAAAATCTAAAAAAAAATTATGTTTGGCATCAGCAGGATGGAAGCGGAAAAATTTACATTTCTTTGTCCACTTAAGATCGATGATAATGTGAAGCGAACTACATCCCATCCCCATTTTAGTTCTAGTAGTTAAAGCGTTGGGGGCTTGACTGTATCCACAAACAGAAGCTTGGGTAAGGATGACTAAGCATGATCATATACCAATTTCAACTCGATGCACCGACGAAAGAATAAGACGGCAAGAATTAAATCAATTTTCGCATTAGTGTCGACGTATTATGCAGGTGATCCAATTTTAACCCAAGCAAAATAATCAATTTAGTCATTCTCAAGAGATGGGGCACCAATCTTTTCCACATAAACTCTTCAGGTGGACCAAAACTTTTTAATTCAAACTTCTTTATATCAAGTATGCGATGTTCGGAAAATATCATATGCGTTTAAATTAGCTAAAATTTTATAAAAAAATTTAGAAATATCATATTCGTAAGTATTAGCCAATATAGCCAATATATATTGGGTGATGGAGAAAGTATATCTTGAACTGTCATCTACAGGTTAAAATATTATATAGCGTACACAAACTTCATGAAATATTCAAATTTAATTGAATTTGTTTTATAGGTGTTAAATAGAAGAGAACAAGGTCCATATTAGACACGTTTTGTTATTTTTGTACAACAAGGTTATGATAAAAGCGACGGACGGTCAACAAGAGATATGCGCTGTGCGCAACGAGGAAGCCATTGGTGAGGACATTTATCAGAGGTGGCTTTCTCGCTTCTGTTCCGTACATATGGATTTAAACAATTCTCCCCGCACTGGTCGCCCTTTCACCTTTTAAAACGCTTTAATCTTGGACCTTATCAAAACCGATCGGCTTCTGACAACTCGCGAGATCGGAGGAAGGTTTGACATTAATCACAAAATGACTAAAATAGCTTGGAGCCATAAAAAAGTCCGACGCGTGGTCTCCATGAATTGTCCGAGCACAACATGTTAAATCGAATTTCGATCGGCGAATCCCCACTGAAATGAATTCCTTGGAAAAATTACTGAAGAAGATTGTGATGTCGAACGAGAAATAGGTTGTTTAAAACATCAAGCGTAAAAAATCAAGGTATTCGCCTGGAGTGATTCTTCCACGCGATCAAACTATTGATTTGAAGAAATACTGCATTCAACTACAAAAGCTGCAACGAGCAATAGCTGAAAAACAACCGGAATCGGCTAACAAAATAGGGTCCGTTTTCCACCCCGATAACCCCAGATCCCATACTTCTCGGCAAACAAAATAAATGCTGCAGAGCTTCGGCCGGAAAGTAATGAAACATCCGTCTTGCTCACCGGATTTATGCCGTCAGAGTAGTACCATCTTTTCTTGTCTCTTCAGAACCATTTGGATGGCAACGCTATGATTCTGTGGAAGCCATCAAAAATGACCTTGATGAGATTTTATGTAGCAAGGCACGGAGCATCAAACACTTTTATTTATTTATTTTTTTTTTTTAGCCAAACAAGACGTACAAAAAAAAACTTACAATTAATATTTAACAATTTAAATAAATTTGTACAATACACAATAATGAAAGAATTTTAAAAATATACCCATCTTTGGTCGGGAATTGGATAGATCATTAATGACGTGAGCACCTTAGTCAGAGCAGTTTTAAACCTAGGTCGGGAAATGGTTGGGGAATAGTTTTTTGGGAAGCTATTGAATATTTTGCAACAGCTATTGATTGGCCCATTGTCGGCGTAATCTGTGTAGTGTCGGTATTCATTGAGTAGACGTGTGTGCCTCGTCTGCCTTACTGATACGTTGAAGGTGATCTTATTGGGCAGGGACACAACATTGATCAAGCCCCTAATAACATCAAAAGTAAAGCAGGAGCATATGACTATCCTCCGCGAAGATAGACTTGATAAATTTAAGAGATTTAGCCTGTATCTGTATGAAGTAGATGATCAAATTTGCACGGATTAAACAGATCTCTCAACACAAAAAGCAAGAAATGCTTCTGCACCGATTCAAGCCTATCGCTATGGACGTTACCAGAACGTTATCAGAAGATTATTGAAATAAACGGACAATATCTGGCTGACTAAATAAACTTTGAAGAATAAAAAATGTTTGTCTTATTTTCGGTGCGAAAAACCGCAGAATTTTTCCACAACCCAATAATATTGCTTCTGTTTTGAAAATATCATATTTGTTTGAATTAGCTAATATTATATTTGCTTAGGACTAATAAGAGTTGTAATACTAGGTGACGCGTCACCTAGTATTGATAGATCCTAGTATTGACAGATCTTTTCCAGTCGAAAATAATATTAAACTCCACTTTTTCACATCCCCTCCACTTTTCTCCAATTGCCCAGCAGTGATTTGTAGTGATAGTCAAGCTGCGCTGCTGATGCTACGTACACTCAAAAAAATTTTTGTTGAATTTTACCCTTATAATAGTAGGAAACTGGTTTCCTACTATTAAAGATGTAAATTTACAAAAGTGCGTAATAAGAATATTTTTTTTACGACCAAATCGTGTAATTTTACCCTAAATAATGATGCAATTTTATGGCTTTGGCGCAAATGTGAATAGCAAACTAGTAAATTTAAACTCTTTTTGCTTCAACTTATAAAAAGCTGTGTATTATTTAGCTGATATGACGTAAAAGCAAAAAATGCACTTCGAATGTGTAAAAAAATTTGTGATTCGTTTTTTTAAACGAAAAAATGAATATATTTCCTATTATCAAAGTATTAATTATAGACCCACTTTTTAGAGTGTAGTACGTAGACTCCTGACTACTTCGAAAATTGCCCAAGAGTGCAGTACAGTGCTATAGGGAGTTTCTGCTCATATAGAGAGATGGATGTCTTCTGATGTGGCCAGGCACACTAAGGTCTTCCTTTGAGAGCCTAATCATGCGACTGTGGGATTCCTACTCAACAAATTTTGTAGAGACACAACAGGCATACTGACTGGACACAACTGCCTAGGAGGAGATATGTTCTGAATAGGTATTGCACAGAATGAAATCTGTCCATTCTAGAAGAGGGTGACTCTGCGGAGCATTTCCTTTGTGGACTGTGAATGCCTAGCGTTTTGCACGTCTCAGATATCAATGCTTTGAGTGGGCTGTGGCTCGTATGCTGAAGAGAGCTTATTTTCCCCTATCATTGATCATAGATTTTGTTGAGAAATCTGGGAAGCTGTATGAGTACAATGGGTATTTTGGGCTGAGTGCTTAGAGGTGCCAGGTGCCTCTCCTCAACCCGCACACATGCACACACCCACACAACCCGTCCTGTGCTGATTATATTTTTTAAATGGTTGTCATGGGTGAAAATCAGCTCCGAGTCGATTTAATAACATTGCAAGATGTAGTACGAATTCATGGTCTTATATGTTAAGAGCCATGCATATGAAGGGCACAGATTTCAGCATAATTAGTCAGCAGGTTATGTGGACAATAATCAGTTTTGGTGGGCCTTTTTCTTTCATCCTCTGAGCCAAAGCTTCGACTGAAACCGTTGAACACAATACTTCCATACTAAGCATAAACGTTCTATCTGCATTTATCTCATTTTCGAGTTAACACCAGATTCAAAAACTATATACTTTTACATCATTCTACAAAATTTGAAAAACCTAACTTTTGAGGAAGTATGTTAAAATCAATATTGAAAAATGCACTCTCCATTTACCTCCAGTACAGATCAAAACACAAATCATTGAATATCTCGAAAGTATTAAAATTTAGATAGAACCTTTATGGTTAGTACGGCGGAATACCCATCCATTTCGCCTGCCATCCTATAAGGCAGTAGCCTGTGCGAACGACCACGTCACAGCTGCATACTATTTATTTATTCATTCACCAAAACAAGGTACAAAAACACATATTAAAAAAAAGGACATCAAATTAAAATATAAATGGAAAAGTAAAGTAAAGGAAAAAGTAAAAACAAACAAGTTAAATAAGTAAAAAACAAACAAATTAAAAAAAAAAGAGTAACAAATAAATTAATAAATAGAAATCAATAAATAAACATTGACATAAAAGCTATAGCTTAAGGTTAAGGGTACGGATGGCATGGAAAAGAGAGGACTTGAAGGATGATTTGGAAATCGTAGGGGAATATAAATTGCTTATTCTGTTGAATACTCTGCAGCATCTATTTACTGGCTCATTAGCTCCATATGTGGTCGAATGAGAATATTCTTTTAGGAAACGAATGGACCTGGTGTTCCTCACAGGGATATTTATCAAAATTTTATGATTCAGGAATTCTACATTAATAGCGCCTCTAATGACGTCGAATGTGAAGCAGGCCGATATCTTCTGGAGGCTAGTGTCGATAGGTTTAAATGACCCAGTCGAAACTCATAAGGGGATAGGCTATTAAAATCATAAGGGTTGTATAGCTCTCGCAAGGCGAAAAGTAAAAATTGCTTTTGTATTGACTCGAGTCTGTCACTGTGGGTTTCAAAAGCAGGATTCCAGCTAATGCAAGCGTATTCGAGAATAGGACGTACGAGTGAAGTGTATAAAGATTTTGTGACCCACAGACTACGAAATTCTTTGGCTCGTCTTTTGATGAAGCCAAGTTGTTTGTTTGCACGAGAAAGTATTTTATCGTAGTGTAAAGTGAAGCGGAGTTTTTCATCTAAGATAACACCGAGGTCAACAATGTTATCAACTCGAGTTAGCACATTATTACCGAGGAAGTACGTATTGTGTGTGACCGTGCATTTTCTGGAAAAACTAATAACCTGGCATTTATTAATGTTGAGAGAGAGCTTGTTTACATTGCACCAATGATCAAGGGAATCAAGTTTTGATTGGAGAAAGAGGGCATCCGATTTCGATTCAATGGTCAGATAAAGTTTGAAGTCGTCTGCATAGAGTAAATGAGGTATGCCTGCTAGGACGTCAGATAGGTCGGAAATAAATATATTGAAGAGAAGTGGACCAAGATGGCTACCTTGGGGTACACCAGAGGTAGCATGAAAATGCTACGTTTTTCGATAAAAATCCTTGAAATTTTACACATTGTGTTCGATCGCAAAGGTAGGAAGTCAGCCAGCTGAGTAGAGACCCGGTAATACCGAATTTCTGTAGCTTAAGAATTAAGGTAGAATGGTCAACTCTGTCAAATGCCTTACTGAAGTCTGTGTAGACTGCGTCAATTTGGTAACCTTTTTCCATTTTGCATAGGACGTCTGAGGTTAGGATTGTCAAATTCGTGGTAGTTGAGCGACCTTTTCTAAAGCCATGTTGTTGCTCGTTCAGACGGGAATCAACTAGCGGAGACAATTTGTCGTTTACTATCTTTTCGAAAAGTTTCGGAATCGAAGACAAAATGGCAATGCCCCTATAATTTTCAATACAGCGTCGATCACCATTCTTGAATATGGGTGTGACATAAGAAAGCTTCCAACTGGATGGAAAAACTCCTGACGAAAATGATCTATTAAAAAAATATGCATAGGAGTTATAAGCTGCTCTACGCACTTGCATAAAAAGATTGGAGGAAGAAGATCGGGCCCAGGACCTTTGTTGCAGTTGAGTTCCAAAATAGTTTTGCGTATTTCATCGCGGGAGATTTGTAAATGGTTGACAAAAGCCGTTGGAGTTGAATCGGAGGGAGAAAGGTGTGAGTTTGTTAGGTCTGGTGCACTAAAAACTTTTTGGAAACTATCTGCGAATAGGTCACATATCTCTTTAGGAGAAGAAGACGTTGTATTATTCAGAAACATCGACGATGGATAGCCAGTAGTTTTTCACTTCACATTAACAAAATCGAAGAATTTTTTCGGGTCGCGGACTATATTTTCGCCGGTTGACCTAATTTAAGTGTCATAAGCCTCACGAGACTTTGCTGAAAATTGCTTAGCGACTTGATTATACTCTTCCTGAATAGCAGAACTAACGTCAGTATTTTCTCTAATCCGCTTATATAGTTTGTTTCTACGATTTCGCAAATGCCTAAGGTCTCTATCAAGCCATGGCTCAGACAATTTTTTTTTTTTTATCTTTGGTACATATCTACTGCGATGTGCTTCCATAAAGACCCAAGACTGTCTTGCAGCCGCACAGGCTGATTCTCCAGCCTAAGGACTTCTTAGTGTCCTCAAGGTATTTTTGAGACTGATGGCTAGTATGATCGATGACAGTGGTTTATTTATATTTAATACAGATATTATATAATATGTAGGAAAAACATATTGTCTATATAGTATTTGTATTAATATAAGTACGTATATTAATACAAATAACTGTGTATATGTATATATATACATATATATATATATATATATATATATATATATATATATATATATATATATATATATAGATATATATCTATATATATATATATATATATAAATATATATATATATATATATATATATGTATATATATATATATAAATATAATAATTGCTTATTTATACAAACAATATATTTTTAATAATAAAAGTAAGCATATATGTAGCCCATATGTCCCTTTTTTACTAATTTTCGAAGAAAATTAGTATTAAACTCGTTTCGATGAAAATTCATATTTCTTTATATATATATATATATATATATATATATATATATATATATATATATATATATACATATATATAGATATATACATATATATATATAAATATATATATATATATACTTATATATATATATATATATATATATATATATATATATATATATATATCATCAAAATGATTAAGGTAGATAATCTCTGGAGTGGCCAATCCGATTGAGCTGAAATTTTCGAAGAACGTAGATGTATATAATAAGTAGGTCCATGACTTGCTAGAATTCAGATACCCTAAACCTTTTGGCGGCGGCGAGCGATTTTTGTGAATTTTGAGGTACTCCTATATTTCCAAGCAGTGTAAATTTTTGTTAAAACAAATAATTGGAAATGAAAACTTATGATGTTTTAAGCTTGTTTATGTTAAAAATCTGGACATTTTGAGCCGCGTGTGGGCACAGCGTGCCTAAAAGTAGGCAAGGATTTTTTTTCAAATTTTGATTTGTCATTACTTCTGATAAAAACATTGGATCATCGTGAAATTTGCAGAGCGTATTGATCTTGACTAAAATTTAACACACATGGATTTTCAAGATAGTGCGGGTAACCCTGTAGCTACGGCAGGCTCCTGAAAAACAATCCTTCAAATCATTGACCCTCTTGAAAAATTTTTGATTTTTGAACAAAACCTCTAAATCATTGATAAATTTTGACTTTTGTCCATCATGTCAAATTAATTTTGAAAATTCCGATTTGCACAAGAACGGCAACCCATCACCAAATTACCTCTATTTTCAGCACTCGAAAGTTCTGTTCACGAGAACTGACGACTGGATTATCCGACCATAATGAAATTTACAGGACATGTTGGAATACGCTAGGACCAGGTCTGATAGAAGTGATTTTGAAATGCGGGCAACCCTGTGGCACTGAGAAAAAAAAACGGTTTTCGGCCTATAACTTTCGATTCAGCCATCAGATTTTAAAAATAATTCACACAGTGCTTGGACCTTACTTTAGATAACATTTGGGGAAAATTTGGTTGAAAAATTGGAATAGAGTTGCCAGCTATGGTGATTTTTGTCTCATAAATCTTGCAAATTTGCTCAGCAAAATAAAGCTTTTTTCCCTATAACTTCCGGTCCAGTGTAGAAATCAAAACGAAGTTCATGCAGTAAATGGACTTTGATGTAAACTTCGTTTACAATTTCCGAAATTTCGTACAAAAATCATGACCATTTTTGTAATTTTGTGGAATTTCTTTACTGAGCGATTATGTCATTAGATTTGCAAATGGGAATGATCCTGCAATGAAAATTAACAACAAATATTAACGTTTTAAAAATTTGAAAAGGTTTGAGGGTGGTAACCCTAAAATTCTTTTCACCCATATAACTTCCAGCGCAGTGATTCAACCGAAACGAAATTTACTGGTTGGGTTTAACTTATTGTGAAGCAGATTTGGTATATATTTTGCTTTGCTGCTGACACAGGGTGACCAGCATTAGCCATTTTCGTAAATATTGCACCAACAGATGCTTCAAATTACGTACTCATATGCAAAGCATTTGCAATCAAAATAAGAAACCAATTTTTAAGTTTTCGGAGTTTTGAAAATTTCTCGGATGGCAGCCTCAAACAACGTTTAGCCGCTGAAACTTTCGATGAAATCCTGCGATGAGAACGAAATTCAAAGGGTAAGTTGATTTAAGTATGAGCTTGTTAAGGTAAACTTATTGCTTCTTCCTTGGGAAAGTGTTGCCAGCACTGAACATTTTCATCATTTGTGTTATAGCTGAGTTTTGTTAATTTGGATAAGGAATGGTTGATATGATTCTACAAAAAAGTATATTACGTCTTTCCACATTTTTTTGTCACTAAAAGACAGTTTCTTCGAAAATTAGTTTTCTAGCAGTTCTGATGCGCTAGACTTTTTTAGTCCCTAAATTAATTGCACTGCTGAATATCTCGACAGCTCTCTATGATACTCGTAAGTCTGAGGCTACTGAAAAAATACTACTTTACAATTTAAGTTTACGTTAAATTCTAGATACGTTTGTATTGGATATTTGTACCCAGTTATAAGTTCGTTGTACCTTTTTAGACAGTTGCATTAACATAGGCATAGTGGGATTATTTGGTTGTGAAGAGAGTACTCTACATGTCACATAAAACCAAATATTCTTATTAAATACAATAAATTCATGTTCCAATTAAAAACCAGTAGAAATTTAAAATTTACCGGTAGAGATTGCGATATCATGACTAATTTAATGGTCGCAGATATGAAATAAATGCAAATGTGTTTGAGACAGTAATAAGTATTGATGTGTAAAATTCTATCTTAATCTTTCAACCGAACAATGATCGTATCTCGTTAACAAAATGCTCTCAGATACCGGGGCCGTAATGACTTAAACATGATGTAATCCGTTGGTCAAGCGATATTATCTCAAAAAGCTTTTACTAAGGCCAGTGATTTCATGCAGAAAACACCCATATTTGATATCATAACGCGGTATACAACTTGTATTGTCGCCTCACAGCTAATCAGGTGCTGAAACGTATGTCCCATTAATAAAAATTCCCCCGTTTATTGGAATCCATAAATTACGAAAACCAAAAGAATATATTACCTCCATTATAGATAGCGCTTTCAGAGACTGTGTTCCCACTGGGATTATCTTGGTCACTCGAAGAGGAAATGTTTCGATTGTGCACATTGATTGTGCTAGGTTTCATCTCAAGCGCTGGTCAGACAGAAGCTCCTATCCCCGTCTCAAATTGTTAAGTTCTTAGATAGGCTGCGATAAAATTCAATGTAACCCTGCCATCATCATGGGACTGATGACTAAGATCTTGAATGCTTCTTGAAAACCCATGCTTGCTGTTTAGCTTGCGCTCCGATTTTTCGCTTTTTGATCAGAGTACAGGTAACATTGCAGGCCGGAGTGAATTTCTGTGGAATTTAATTGCTGACCGTGTTACGATAAAAACAGAATCTTGAAATTAATTTCCTAAAAGGTGTCGTTCTGGCTGATTAAGAATTCACGATGGCCATAGCACAGTCGAATCGAGGCGTTCACATACAGCCTGGCTTATGCAATTGGTATAATTGAACGTCGAAGCGCATGTACTCGGCTTGTGGGTGTTGTTCGACGCGGGATTGAAGATATCGTTTTGTTTCATGCAAATGCCCTGTTTTCCGCACTTCAAGAAAGATACGGCATATTGTTAGTCACACTGTGCCGCATATCTTCGTCGTTTACGTAATTTGGAATCCCATGAAAAATTGCTTCCACTTACAGCCGTGCCCACATCAAATTAATGAACCGCAGCCCGAAATTAATCACACAGTAGCCAAAATGCATTTTAGCAGTTATTTCGAGAATGGCCATTTGGAGGATCACAGCGGTGGTCGCGGAAGTGACTCATAAATTAAACAATCTTGTGAACGGTAAGACAAAACGCCATAAAATGCAAAAGTGACCAGTCGCAAACTGGTGTCCAGTCGAGGCAAGTACGCGACATCAGCGACAACGCCAGTTCCTAGCGTCTTATCCTAACACAATCTTGCATTTTCTTGAAGAGCATGATAAAACATTTGACTTTGTAGGCTTTTCTTCAACTGTGTAACGCAACATGTCCTCTACTGCTCGGTTTTTTGTGCCGTTTCATTTTTTCATTTTTTTGTTTGTTTACCTGCATGAGGTGACAGGAATTTATCGAATGTGTTCGTCTACGTATTACGTATGGCATAGACGAACCCCTGTGGATGAAATCGCATTTAAAAAATGTATTTTGCCGTCGAGTCACATTTTTCATTTGTTTTTATTGACTGGACATCGGTCGATAACAGTTGCTTCGCTAACCAACGACTTGGGCAAGAGATATCAGTAATTGCCAAATATGTGCTGCAGTCATCTGGACAATGACCATTAGGAGACAATAATGAAGGCTAATTGGAAGAGTGTGATACATTTATTCGGTAATATAATGAGGGAACGAAGAAAGTAAGTAATAAAACACCTTTCGAAACATTACGAAATATTTGAAAGAAAAATGTTTCATCTACTCAAATCTTACAATGTTTATATCTGCAGTCCTTCTAAAAAGTTCTTGTTCTCTCATCGCTGAGAGTCAGGCATTATCGCTAATGATTTTCAGATCAGCGGAATATTCGTAGCTAATGCTGAGTTTGGATGTAAAAAGATGGATAGCTTCCAAATCAGAATCATAAGCTGCTTCTGGAAATTGACAAAAACTTGTAAGTGAATCTTGGTTGAACCTGCAAGGAAAAAAGTACAGCCACAACGTATGCAAATTCAAAAACATGTAAAATAACTAGAATTGATTCCGGTGCAAAACCATAAATTAACTTGACATTCATTGACTTAACCTTTTTCATAATCCTTCTTCGACTTTAGTGCTATTCAATACCAAATCTAAAGTACCTTAAACTGTGGCACGCATGATACGAATTCCGGCAAAGCTATGAAAAATACTGACATTGATATATTTTTTATGATAATGCCAATTATTGAGGGCGGTTGGGAGTAGCAGATGAGAAAAGCTAATTTATTTGGCACAAAAAGTCAACTTAGCACTTAGTTACTATGCAGCACTGATTTCATGCCCAGCCGCCGAAACTAAAGGCAGCAGAACTGCAGGCAACAACTACCAAGAAGGCAAGAGTAGATACAAACATTGGACTCGTGCGTTAACCGGCAGAGCAATCGAACCGCTCTTATGATTTGCTGGTATTACTACTTAACATAGACAAATTTTGTAGACTTTCATCATTTGTCACAAGATGGAATTTGACCTTAAATTTTTTAAGCTGACAAAGTCTTCTTTAAAATTTTACAGATTCACGGCATAAAGAAGTATTTGATCCTGAAGAGAAATTAAAAGGTAAAAATTTAAGACCTAGGCTGAATAATATGTTTAGAGCGGATAAATTAAAAATTACCTTCATAATCAATGGTTTTTAGCTTTATTATTACTGATTTTTTGACAAGCACTCAAGAAATTCTAATAAGGAACCAACTGGCCAAATTTTTTAAGGGGACATAAAACATTCAAATTGAAAAAAAAATTTGTTTTTCAAAGGTTAGTTTTTAATTGAATAAAAATACATATCTTAATGAAACTTTGTACTCACACTTTACTTGCTTTATACTACATAAAAAAAAATTGTAAAAAATTGTTTGTGGCCCCCTGAAAAAACAAAAAAAAACCTGGCGTGCACGATAGCTGCCCTCAGAAGAGGCTGAGAATAAAAACGGGGTTTTCACCAACATCAAAGCGGCCTTGGAATGAACTAAAAAAAATTTAGTTGAAAAATAACAAAATGGCGGTGTTTTTTTCGAAAACCGAGGTTTTTCCCCCCAAAAATCGGTTATAACTAAAAAAATGTAATGCCGATTTTTTCATCCGTAGTTCATTCTGAGCATTAACATGTGCAGATTAGCGTGTTAAAATATCAGAACGATTGGATAAAAATATTTTTCTTAATCATGCACGCCAACTTCAAAAAGGTTGTTTCGAGAAAATCGCGTTTAAAGCTAAAATTTAATATTTTTTGTAATAAATCTTACCGAAATTTAATCTGCATTGCCTGGACCATACAATATACCTTCTTCTTGTTCATACTCCTCCTCTTCGAAAGATTTTTACTCTCTTCGAGCAGTTTTGGCCTCTTTAGATGCCTCAATCGAGTGTCTTTCCGCCTGGTCGATTCTTGCATCTCTATTTTCTGCACATTGGCCATTTTTAATTCCCATGACTTGCATTATTTTCAAGAAAGCCATAAATCCTTCATTGAATGTACATGCAGAAATATTCGCAGCCATATTTATGACATTTTTTCCACAAAAAGTATGTTTAGGGGCCAAATTCCAAATACAAGAATTATAGCTTTCGCTATTATTCTGCGTAACATTGCCCAAGCAGCGCTTTAATAAATCTTTTGATGATTTTAATAAATAATAAATCTTTTAAAGCTTCATTTACCTCATCATCTAAAGGTGGAGGATGCTTGAAATTTTTTAAAGTATTACATCCAGCTGCCACCGCTTTGCGCCAGTGACACCAAGTCTTTTTTCCAACAGGACAATAAAAGTGTTGAGGGTTCTCATCAGTTGAAATTTTTTGGGAATATGCTGCCCAAATGTCCTTGCGCATGTTTTTAACTGAATTATAATTTCGTCGCATGTTTTTAAAGCTTCATTCTAACATATTCAATCAAAAAACAAAAATCTATTTATGAAAAATTTGAAGGTGCTATGTCCCCTTAATTTGGTTGTATCAATGACACATTACGTGTAAAATTCAATTATTGTGCAGAATGAATGCAACTAAAGGTATAAGAGAGAGCATGTTTCAATATTTTATAACCACTATCACTGAGTTACAGTCGTCTGCTTTTATCGATTTATACATATGTACATACGCAACCCAAAGAAGTTCAACATCACTACTCTCACTTTCTTAATTTCCTCGGCTTCCCATAATTTAAAGAATAACTCCATTCATTACTATCATCGTTGGGGTCGGTTAGCTCTTGTAGTTTTTAGATTCTGGTTTTGATAACAGAATGAGGACGGCATCATAAAACGGTTGGATGGCCGCGCTATCTACTTATATTATTTGGTGTTCGATTTTCTTTTTTCATGCACGCATTCAAATTGTACGAAGACTAGACTAATAGGCGGCCCTGCCGGCTTTGGGTTGGACCCTTCTCGATTTGGACATACATAACTCTTGCAGACACATCTGTACCGAGTATTTGGTTCAACTCACATGTTTAAGATGGCCAGGTTGAGTGGAGGCAGCTTTGTAAAACGCCGCTTGTTCATGTCAAATGGCTCTCAGACGATCGTCAAAGAAAACGTACGCTATCAGTCGTATACCGCAGAGCATATATGCATTCATATATGTTTAGTTATATGTATTACCGATGCTATCATCGATTGAAATCGAAAATTCTAAGGACTTAATACGCGATACCATGGCCAATCATCAATCCAGAGATTCGATTTATGGGACCATATCCGTACCCGTCATCAGATACCCTTTTCCGGCTACGATCCTTCAACAGTGTGATTAATTAAGTAAAATCATTCGATGTTGAAATGTGATTAATTAAATAAAATATTTCGTAAGAAATAAGCTTTATAGTGTAAATAAAAACCTATTATTTCCTGATAAAAGGGCTCAAATCGAGCAATTGAATTTGACAAATTTCCAGTGTTGAGACTGCGAAAAAGCGTGTTAGATAAAAAATGAAACCCTGAAGGTGGTTTATAGCATTCACACCTTGCCTTCTGGCGAAACATCTCGTTTCCCGGAGACCTATTTGACAAGTTACCTGATATTACAACGAAAATATGCTGCTGGAGAGTTCAAAGCAACTTTAGATATAATAAGATAGATGTTATAAAAACGTTACTATGTGGAACTTGAGAAACGAGCAAGTAAGAAAGAAACTGATTTGTATGTGAATTTGTAAAGCAAACGACTGCGCAGAGACATCAAACGCAAACAATGTTTAAAAAAAATCTAGCGCATAGGAATCACTAGAAACACTGATTTTCGAAGAAAAACAGCGTGAATATGTAGATTTCGCTTCATTTTGAATAAAGTATCAGATCAATTTCTGGTATTCAGGACCGGATCATCACAGTATATGTATATGGTGATTTATTATGCACTGAAAGAAAAACTCTTGGTTGGTTCAACTATTTTTAATAGTATTGCAACGATTCATTCAAAATCGTTAAACGAACTACGGAAAATAGTTATTTTTATTATGTTAATATAGTTAATTTAACGATATAAAAGTAGTTGGTTCTGGTTGTACAAAAAATATCGCAACGTTCATGAAATCAACTGTTTTAATTGTTTCATAACCACGAAAATTAGTTGATAAATAGAAAAATTTTCATCAATTCACTCAAAACTTCAACGTTTCGAATTATCAACTGTTTTTATGGTACTTAAACTACTTCGCAATAGTTGATTTCAACAAACGTAATTCAGTGAGCAACGTCTTTGGAATTACTCTACGCAAAGTAGAATGGTTTCAACATTTGGATGTTTTTCATGGTCCGAATGAAATTGTTTATCAACCACGCGTCATGGTGCATAAAAGTAATCAACAATTTTCTTATGGTTGTTTTAATTATAGCCCTAGTTGATGCAAAAACAACTAAGGCAAACTGTTGATTTTTCATACTCCTCATACTCATACTCCTATTCTATCATAGAAGTTTCATATGCTACATGGCAAAATTGTGTTCGGTTTGCTGTTAGATATAATTCATATTCATGTTATGCTGTGAAGCCTTTATATTTCCCTTCTTCTATTCACAAAATATAAGTCTTCTGTTTGCAAATCACAGTTATGAAACAGGGAGTCCCAAAAACGAATACGATTGTCCCAATGCCAGAAATTGTTTAGCAGTTTCAATTGTTTTCATAGATGCTGCAGCTTGCAGCTATGCATATGAACTGAATTTCACGTCTCACGTCCTGTTTCTATTTAAGGCTTGGATGGATTATGTTGCTATGGTTTATGGCTTATCAATGCTCCTCTAATGATACAAGCATTTAGAGAAAAATATACCAATACATCGTTACCGCCTGAACCAGTACTTTTTTGCACCACGGACGTTGTTTATCAACCACGCGTCATGGTGCATAAAAGTAATCAACTATTTTTTTATGGTTGTTTTAACCATAGCCCGTAGTTGACGCAAAAACAAATAAGGAAAATGGTTGATTATACCAAGATTTTTCTTTCAGTGTGAGGTTTGGTTTTTAATCTCAAATAAAAGGCATACACTGAAAGAAAAAGTCGTCGTTGATTTAACTATTATTGATAGTAATGCAACAATTCATTCCAAATTGCCGAATGAACTACGGAAAATGGTTCTTTCTACTATGCTAAAATAATTCATTTGACCATACAAAAGTAGTTAACGTTGCTGATACAAAACATTTCGAAACCTTCGAGGATTCAACTGTGTTAATTGGTTCATAATAATTGATCTATAGAAAAACGAGCATCAATTCATTTAACACTACAAGATATTGAATTATCAACAATTTTCATAGCAAGTGAATTTTTCTACAATTGTTAAATTCAACAAACATAATTCCAGACCACAGCTTGTAGTCATTTACTATTTCGTACTATGTATATTGTTGGAATACCATAGTTTGTGGTTGCTTACTTTTTTGCACTACGGACGTTGTTTATGAACCACGCGTTATGGTACATAAAAGTAATCAACAATTTTCTTATGGTCGTTTAACTATAGGTCGTAGTTGACGCAAAAACAGCTAAGGAAAATTATTGATTTCACCATGATTTTTCTCTCAGTGTAAAGTTGAATTTTATATTAAAATTTTTATTGTGAGTCTATGACATTTACTTGTTAAAGATTATCTTATTTAAATGTTGACCGCGTCTTCGCCGCAAATGGTCCATCCTGAGGGTCCAATTTTGGACGACGCGTTCCAGCATAGCGACCGATATTTCGCGAATGACACGAGTAATGTTGGCTTCCAAAGCGTCGATTGAAGCTGGCTTATCCCTGAAGACCAGAGATCTCGTGTAATCCCAAAGAAAATAATCTAAAGAAGTGATATCACACGATCTAGGCGGCCAATTTACTGGTACCAAACGTGAAATCAGGCTCTCACAAAAATGATTTCTCAATAAGTTCATTGTTTCTCTCGCTGCATGCAAAGGAGTTCAAACCACAGTTTACCGATACTACGGGCTTCAATTTCAGGTAGCAAAAAATTCGTTATCATGGTGCGATAGCGGTCGCCATTGACGGTTGCGTTCTGACCGGACTCATTTTGAAAGAAAAATGGACCGATAATTCCACCGGCCCATAAACCACACCAAACTCTGCATTTCTGTGGCTGTAGTGGTAGTTGTTGAGGCTCCTCAGGTTGTTTATCAGCCAAAATATGGCAATTCTGCTTATTGAAGTATCCATTGAGCCAAAAATGCGCCTCATCACTGAAAAAAATTTCGCGATAAAAAAGCGGATTTTCATTGAGCTGATTCAGCTGATTGAGACCACGCGCCAGTTCTCTTCGTTTCGCAGCATTGCATCCACGATCGTTTCAGGCGTTGCCAGGCCGATCGTGGACTCAATGGTGCGCCTCAAACTTACGAAGCGACTGCACATAAAGAATGTGTGCTGAGCACCATCGAGCTCAGTCACACAGTACCGGCAGTACGGTGTGACCACCTTACCCATTCTGTTCAGGTATTTCCTGAAGTAACCGTGCCCTGTCAAGAATTGCCAAAGGTAAAAGTTTACCTCTCCGTGGCTCCGGTTAAGCCAAGGCTCAATGATACCAATCAGCTTAGCCGTCCAGCGTCCTTTAGTACTTTCGCTCCAACGTTGTTGCCAAAGTTGGAGGGTAAGCATACGCGCGTGCGTCAGAGCCTCAGTTCTGCCCAGCTCTGAGCAAAAGAGGTACCCTTCTTTGCGTTCTTGTGCTAGTAGGTCGATCGGGATTACTCCCGATACCACCATCACAGCCTCTTCTGAGACCGTGCGGTAGCTACAAGCGATACGCAGGGCACCCCTGCGCTGGACACCGGCAATGCGCTTCCGGAACTTCTCAGTTCGTAGCACATCTCCCCAGATTTCGGCTCCATATAGCAAGATCCATCAGTAGCCTCCGTCGCGTCTCACTGGGTCCACCGACGTTGGCCATTAGCCTACTCAGCGAAGTGACGACTACAAGAGCCCTGTCACATGCCCTGCGGATATGATCCCAATACGTCAGCTTGGTGTTCAGGGTCACTCCCAGATACTTGACCGACTTGCTGGTCTGGACCTCAACGGAGCCAACTGTCATGGGTATGACAGTTGGTATCCTCCGCTTCGTCAGCATGACAATCTCTGCTTTAGAGACTGCCAGCTGAAGGCCGTGTTCGGTCATCCATCGATCCACCCTCCTCATGACTTGGTTAAGTCTGAGTTGTGCGAATTCCGCAGATCTGGAAGTGATTACCGCCGCGACGTCATCTGCATAACCTACCAGAAACAAATTCGCAGGCATTTCCAGGTGCAGCAGATCATCGTACATGATGTTCCAAAGGTCTGGTCCTAAGATCGACCCCTGTGCCACACCTGAGGTAACAGGTCTCCTTTTGAAACCTTCGTCAATGTCGTAAAGCAACCAGCGGTCCCTGAGGTAGTCCCGCATCATGGCTACCAAGTAGCCTGTGATACGGATCGTCTGCTCAAGGGCCCGGAGGATGTCCGTCCACCTGGCCGAGTTGAAAGCGTTTTGTACGTCCAGTGTTACCAGCAGGACGACCGGTCTGGCTTGATGGCATGCCTCTTCCGCTCTTGCTACAGCCCCAACAACCTCTGAGATGGCATCGATTGTTGAAGTGAACTCCATCAGGCCCCGGAGCCTTCCGGTTCTTCATCCTGGACACTGCACTGTTCAGCTCGTTTGTGAAGGGAGGCACATCCGCCTGGTTTACGATGATGGGATCATCAGTCCTTAGCGGATGCACTGGGAACAGCGAACCAACGATACGCTCCATGGATATCGCATCCATGAGAGTGCCAGGCCACATGCAGCCAAGTCTGCGAGTGACCAATTTGTAGCCATCTCCCCACGGGTCTGAGTTGACCTTTTCACAAAGAGCCAGCCATTTGGCACGTTTGCTCCTTGTGATGGCCTTGGTCAGCACCCTCTTTGCCGCAATGTGGGCAGCAGATAGCTCAGCCACACCCGGCCTATTCCTGGCTCGCTGTGCGATGCGTCGCAGTTCGGCGATTTCATCGTTCCACCAGTACACTTATTGCTTACTACCCGTATATAGCATACACTTTCCGTTTTACTGCTGCCTTTATTAAACTGATAGCTTTTATTAACTGTACCTTCAGAAAGCTGTGTTGAGCTGTATACATCTGATACAGCTCATCTAGCCCTTTTCCCTGCGCTGAGAAAAAAGCTGCTTTGTGCTGATCTAAATTGCACAATGAGGAACAAAACTTAATCATTTTTTTCACTGCATGTCAGTTAATTAAGCGAGTGATCAGAGCACCAGCTATCAGCTTGTGTTATTCCTCAAATAATCACTCACTAGGCTTCGTGTTCACTTAGCTGTAAGATCAGGATAAAATAAGGAGTAAAGTTAATATAGCTAATTTACTCGTTAATTGTGAGTGATCTTTCTACCAAATTTAACCTCCAGATTTGCTGACTAAAGGGCACAAAGATCTTAGACCATAGTCGTAGGAAAGATCAGAATGACTGGTTTGACAATAACTGCATATTTGCTCTAGAGCGTAAAAATAGGGCATATTGAGCTATTCAAGAGTCTCAGAGAACATGGGTATGCTTAAGAGATTCAGATCTTCCGCGAGTAGAGAAACCTGATTTTTAAAAAGTTTGGGATAATGGAGCAAAGAGCTCAGTATTTTGATGAACTACAAAACAACAAAGAAAGTGATCAGTTGATTGCATCGTTAACTGACGTAGGCTGTTACTACCAGACTTCGAAGAAATTGTCCATATCATCCAACGGATTGAAAATATCCGCCAAATAAGTTAAATATCGAAGCTGCAGACTGCATCATAAGGCTCATCAGTTAGTACTGAAGATATATGACAGCAAAACTATACTTAGCGATTGGCGTTTTGGTGTGATCTGCTCCATACACAAGAAGGAGACACAACAGAGACCAGCAATTCTATTCGTGTCACGTAGTTGAGTGCCGTCTATAAGATGTTCTCCGTTATTCGACTAGGTCGGATAGCTTCCTGTACTCAAAAACGAATCTGCCTATTTACTAATGAGTCTTCACTCCAGGCAACTCGCCAACGGACCAGATTTGGCCAATGACAAACACGGCGGTTCCAGCGAAGCGTTTCTCGAGAGGTAAACCGAGTCGGTTTAGTCGTGCGTTCATTTAGCATTGAGATGACACACACCGCGGTTTGGACGCCTCTCGGTTTTGTAGTGCAAAACTAAACCGATTCGGTTTTCCTGTCAGGAAACGTTTCGCTGGAACCGCCGTGTTTGTCATTGGCCTTTTTCTCTCTGCGGCAGTTAATAGATAAGTTTCTACAATCCTGAAACTATCCCATGTTTTCATCGACTTCAAAGTCGTCTAAAATAGCATAGCCAATGTGAACCCTTGTAAAGTCATGAGAGAGTTTGTTATCCCAACCAAACTGATAAAACTGAAAAGACTGACCATGGTGAATTTGCAAGGTCGAAATAAAGCAACTGGATGAAGACCATTTGCTCTAAACACCGATCTCAGACAAAGGGACGCCGTCTCCTACATGCTCGTGTCTTGTGCTTAAAATAGTGATCCAGGATGCTGGAGTGAGCGCGCATGATTCGTATTAAGTCCATCTAACTTACTGGTTTATGCTGATGAAGCTGACATCTTGTGCAGAAACGAGCGATCTGTCAAAGACTCTTGCATGAAGAGCATAGTAATATTAATAGTAATACTAATATTAACAGTAATAGTAATACTAATAATAATACTTCTAGTACTATGTACGTAGTTGATTTTGGGTTCGTGAAAAATTGTAACACCATATTGACAATTTTCAGGGTACATAAGTGAACGGAAAACAAAATATATGCAACAAATCAAACACCACATCCGCAGCAGCAAACAAGAAAACGTCAATCAGCATACGTCTGGAAAAGATAGGCCAGAGTAGCCACAATGTTGTTAAAACATTCACCTATCTAGGGTAAAAAATCACAGCATATTAGCTTAAATCTATAGAAAGAAATATTTCGACTTTCGACATGAATGGCAAAATTCGCTGTCAAAAAATGAGAATACACTGGCCTATATGGCAATGCCGATACTGCCGGAGGGCGAATATATAGTCAACATAATTGGCATTACCGAAATCCCCTCCAGTATATTCAAATATTTCGACAGCGATGTCGATTTTCAATTTCAGATTTTCGCGCTAAATATTTTTAGATTAATAACAACTATGATACGACCAACAAAGCTGTTCCTCAATACATTAAATATATGCCACTCATGTCTCTATGAAAAGTCCAAGTTCCTTTTGTACAGGACCGTGATCTTGCCAGACCTTAAGTATGAGGTACAAATAAACTCACTTATAATACATCTATGACACTGGAACAATATCATAGTTTCGATATTAAATATTTTTTCGGATACTCTCTCAAGAACTTCAACTATCATTTTTCCCCAGATATGTTTTAGTTTTCATCCTTTATTCAAAACATTTTACTACACTCTTGCGGTGCTTTCATGCAACTAAAGCTATGCTATTTCAATTTTGAAGTTTCTCAGATAAATTTTTTTTAGTTTTCTAATTACTTTGAAAGACTTGAATCTGCACTGTAGTATTTAGTACCAGCACAAAACTAATCAAAATATTTATACAAATGGAGCATCAAGCGCGGTCTTTCAGCACTCCCAATCGAGTGTGGGTTGATAAAACTCACTCATTTCCCAACCATAGCCAAACTACAGCTTCCAGACTCCACATTTATCTATAAATCCAACATATGAGCCAGCCGATCATGCAAAGTAAGAATCGTCAATACCCTCTTTCACTTTTTACTTCAAGAAAAATGTTGGCATTGCAGGGAACCGTGAGGTTATCTGAAATATCAGATTATTCATCGTCTTGAAGAAGTTAGTTAGCTTCTGCATACCTACGTTTAGTGTTACATACGTATTTGAAGTTTACAAGAAATAACAATGTCTCCTGTGTTCTGCCACTTTGTAAAATCCTTCTGTTGGATATCGCAACGAAGATTACGATGGGGACATAAAGTCGTAAGGCGGTTCGATGATTGAGACATCATAATGTATTGATATTGCGCTGCGTGAAATCTGCACGCACGATAGTTATGAATTATAAGCCACCAGAATCTGAAAGGAAGTAATCTTATGTTGTAAGGCAACAACAAGCTAAGATATTATCTAATATTTGTTTGGATGTGAGTGGACTCTTATTAACACAACAATCAAAAACATGAAAGTTGAATATCGACTATCTATGCTATATGCTTGTTGTTAAATATTTGCAGCATAAATGTTCTTGGCATTTGTACAACTTTCGAGACGCTCGTATAGTTCTTACGTAACAAATTTCATGATAATTTCTTCCTGATAAAGAAAAAACATCTTATTATGTTTGTGGGAAATCACATCAGAATGACAATACAACTCCAAATATTTCGACACCGATAGCATTTTCATTAAAAGATCCTTAAATATCTTCTTTTTCAAAATAATTTTTCCTGATTAATTCGAAATGCTGAAACCAACGTTTATTTGAAAAGTATCTCAAAAAATAAATATCGCCACAACTCTGATTACTACTGTCGCTATGAAATTATCGTTTAGCAGGAGCTAATCTACTCTACAAATTATTAAATGCATGTTTATCAAGGAGTCTGAACATGCTCGTACAGTATCACAGCGTGTAAGCAGAATATCAACACATAAAAACATGATCGACTGTTTTCGTTTTAATTAAAACTTAGATACAATGGAAAATTTATCAAGGTAAACAGATAATTTTCTTTGGCGACCACCAGCTTGCAATTCAATAGTGAATTGATTCGAATACGATGAAAATTGTGTTCGCCGCGAGTAATGATGTCAGGCCAAGTAACAAACAGCTTTAACAATGACTTCATTCATTATTAACAAATTTCAATCAGTCCTTAAGCTCGTTTCAGATCGCTGAAACGCCAAACGTGAAGACACAGTCATTATTAATTTGCAATATAATTTTTAATTTTCCCGCGATCAAGTCTAACATGTGAAATAATGTTGACTAGAATGGCAGTGATAGCCAGCGTAGCAGAACATGGCCAATTAAAACCAAAAGAATGCAAATTAAGTATAAAATATAAATGATTACTATTAACATAAAATTATCGTAAAACCGACAAGAGGACACATATTGCTTTTGATATCATGTGAGCAAGGTAAAATGCTTATGTTTTGTTTTTGGCGCTGTTCAGAAATACGCGAGGCATTTTGTTTTGAAATACTCAAGACATTTGTGAACGTTAAAGTTTCATTGTCAAAACGTATTCTTCTTACTAACAGTTTTGAAGAAGAATTTACGGAACATTTTAATGGGAATTAATGGAAATACCTGCTTAAAATAACTCATTGACCTGGAGCAAAATTTTTCGATTTGGAATATTAATCGTATTAATAGTTTTCAATACATCCATGTATGAGAGAGATGTATCGTCATTTACCCAAATAAGGTGTAGTCATAGCCACACTCAAAAAAATTTTGGTTGAATTTTGCCCTTATAATAGTAGGAAACTGGTTTCCTACTATTAAAGATGTAAATTTACAAAAGTGCGTAAAAAGAATATTTTTTTACGACCAAATGGTGTAATTTTACCCTAAATAATGATGCAATTTTATGGCTTTGGCGAAAAGGTGAATAGGAAACTAGTAAATTGACACTCTTTTTGCTTCAATTTACAAAAAGCTGTGTATTATTCAGCTGATATGACGTAAAAGCAAAAAATGCACATCGAATGTGTAAAAAAATTTGTGATTCGTTATTTTAAACGAACTATTATCAAAGTATTAATTATAGACCCACTTTTTAGAGTGCATGTAGATCGACGTAAGGAACTTGGCGTTATATTTGATTCAAAATTAAATTTGACCTGTATCTTTTTATCATGACGTCTAAAGCATCGAGAGTAGCTGGTTTCATCCTGCACTACCCACGCTTCACATTTGATATCAACACTTGTCACCGTCGTTTTTATTGCGTGGCTCGTAGCTTATGATGTTCGTATGCCTTAATTGAGTCTTCTAAAACTGTGTTTCTTGATGAATGTTTTATGTATAAATTATACCATGGTTTTCTCTGCTTCAGCATTTGCGTACCTCACAAACAAACAGACAAATAAATAAATAAAATGAAAATAAGAGGAGCCTTATGTGAGGCAGATGCCTTAGCAATTAAAGTTTAAGAGCCGCAGTATATGATAGGAAGCCCATATGAAAATCAATTGGAACGCAAATCTTAAATGGCATTTAACAATAATCGGTTGAAACGCTATGTTAAAGCAACCAAAGCCGAAAATTACGTGAAAGAAAGCAGCATCAGGGGCGGCTCGTCGATGAACGCAAAGGAGGCAGTGCTTCACTTGCTAAGCCACTTGGTATAAACAAAAAATTGTTAAATAATCAATATGTAACAATCAAAACATTTACAATCAATATTTAACAATCAAAATAATAACAGTTATTGTCTTACAAAAGACAAAACTCCATTGCTACTATGGATCATATGGCTTTATTTTATAACAGTCCAACTACAAGAGCTTCCAAGGTAAATTTACAGCGACGCAACGAAAACTCAAACGTTTTACTACAAACTACATGCACTGCATACCATTCAATTCAAAACATACAGTTCATTGAGATACATAAACTACATAGAACATTGAAGTGATCTTGCTTCAATGCTCAAACTCGTGATTTTCGCATAGATCTACTTAGACACTTTGCCTAAATGTCGCCTACAAAAATTTTGCAATAAATAGCATTGCGGACGCTGCTCAGTTCACAGCGTCTTGGTGGATAGGATAATTCAAAAAACCCTTGCCCCATACACCCGCTGAACGACCCGGAAATTGTTGTGAATGAATGAACTTAATACGCTGTAAAGTTATCAGCGTCTCTGTTATGTTTCTGTTTCCCGTCATGGTTTACGTTATAGAGTTTGTAGATACTCTTCTGCTGCTCCGCTTCTTGCGAGCTGTTGCCCTTCTGATTTGATGCCTTTTATGCTTTGTTCGCAATTTATTGTGATGTTGATATGGAGAATAGAATGTGTAGGAATTACATTGTTTTGTGTGCAATTTTCCCCAGATCGGTTTTTTTGTATCTGCTTTGGGTTTACTTTCGCAAAATAAGATTCTCGGTTCAGGTGCTTTACAGTGCTGCCATTTATTTTTTTAGAATAATGCTAGATTCAATTTTATTTAATGCTAGATAATGCTAGATCTTGTAAAATTATAATGCTAAATAATGCTTTCTTATTTAATTAAAATAAACATGGTTCAATATGAAAACAATATGTATATTTATATGAGGGTTTATCAATAAGTAATGATAATCGGTTATTTCCAGTTCGCATAAGATTCTAGAAAAATTTTTTTACTACTACATATACTCTACTCACTAAGTCAGCATGAAAAAACATATAAACAGGCCACGATTCCAGGGAGCTACATTCATTTGAATACGAACAGTCAAAGAGAGAACATCAAAATAGGGAAAAACGAAATTAAAGCTGTCATTAAGTACCTCTGTTTGAAAAAAACTGTCTACCAGAGGCATACACGGCGACATGGTGGAAACATTAGGGGACTCTGTTCCTCAATATTTCACCGTTGCACGCTAAGCCAAGGAGTTTAAGCTGGGAAGAACATCCACTGAAATTGAACACCGCGAAGGACGTCGATCAACATCCCTCACTGAAGACAATGTAAGAAAAGTCGAAAATGTGGTGTTGGCAGATCAAAGAGTGACCCTCAGGCATGTAGCTGAGGTCACAGGGATCTCATATAGTAGTGTTCGAAAGATCTTTGCCAACAAATTACATATGAATAAGGTCTCTGCGCGTTGGGTACCGAGAATGTTAACGGACGAGCATAAGAAGAAACGAGTCGTCATTTCAATGATGGATCTCGAAAAGTTCCAGACAGATCAGGAGAATTTTTTGTCACATTTCGTGACCATGGACAAGACCTGGTTCCACCATTTTGATCCAGAAACCAAAATGCAATCGATGATCTGGAAGCGACCCTCTTCATCGACGCCGAAGAAATTCAAAGTAACAAGTTCGGCAGGAAAGGATATGCAATCAGTTTTTTGGGACGCTGAAAAAATTATTATGGTGGAATATTTGGAAAAAGGAGCCACTATATCAGACTTTTTACTAAGCTGACCAAATAAAAAGATTGAGAGAGGCGATGAAAGAGAAAAGACACGGCGAATTGCGAGCCGGAGTTCTGTTTCTTCAAAACAACGCACCGCAACATCGTTTGGAATCTCACAATCAAAGCAGCAACAATTATTTATTTTTAAGTGAAGAAAAAGTATTAGTGTCGGATAACGAAGATTTTTCTCCAGCGTTATCCGGGTGATTGCTTGCATTGGAAGCCCTAACAAAACAATTGATTCACATTATTCAGGAAAAAATATCTAACTAGAATGCACATAGTTTGGTAAACTTGAACTTTTAGATGCCCGAGGTTCCAGGGAGTCTGGAGTGGATGCGACATCAAAGATTTTTAGCATCATTACGATTTAATTGAACGTTACCATATTTAAAGCAATATAGATGACTTTATAATCTTTATATTTTAGACTTTATAATCATTATCATTATTTCAAAATAAGACAACTGTCACTACTGGTTGTCACTTCTAAAAAAATGCCATGATCGCGTTTTTGTATTTTGCATGAATTCCCGCCACCACATGATTCAGGAGTTTTCTTTTCATGAGCTCGACTGAAAGTACACGAACAGAGCTATTATTGAGAAAAATTTGATGGGCGTGGTTGTAAATAGATGAGTGCCAGATTATTCCGAAATCTAAATTTAAATGCTAAAAATAATGCTAGATGCTAGCTCCGAATTTCGAATGCCGTTTTGGAAAAAATAATGCTAGATCTAGCATTGAAAATGCTAAAATGGCAGCACTGGTGCTTTAGTCTATGACTACTTGATTGCTTTCGCCTATGTTGATGTTATTTCTATGTTGAATTTCTGAAGTTCTTTCTTTAGCATTTATAGTTTACATTAGGTGCGTTTTTTGTGTCTTCTTCGCAAAAAACGCACTTGTTATAATTCTTTTGACTTGAATTTTTTGCATTATCAGTATTAATACGGTCAGTTTAAGATAGATAAAAGGATAGTTTTTAAAGAAAATTATAACATAAAACTCGTTAAAGTGAGAGCGTATTGAATAGATTTTGTTTCGAAAAGTTAATATTTACCCGTTTAATATGGACTTTAAAGTTGAAAACCAAAATTGCTGTGATTGTGCCATAGATGATTTACTGCGGCATTCTTTTTAATCTAGATCGATTGAGCGGAAAAAAGATCTTATTGATTCTTGGCAATCAAGACCACTTATTTCGCTCAGTCAATTGTGCGCAAAAGATAACTTTATTGGGCACTATTCTTGCAAATTATATAAGGAATTTATTTGTGTTGTGGTATTGGCTATCTAGTTTAATTTCCTAAAAGATGCATTATATCCTCAACTTTGATCTATTAAAAAACTTTCAATACTTATTTTGCCTGTACTTTCACAGGCAAAATTTTTGCCTGTAGTTGATTTAACTTTTTTCATAATTAAAAAAAAATTTATGAAACTAGTATTTTTTTTTGTTTTCAAATACTATACATAATTTAAACTTTTCTGAGATTTATGATTTTAGTGAGTAAAAATATTACTGAAATAAGCTGTTGACAATCAATTACTAACTTTTAATACAAATATGGTCACCATTGAAATATCTAAATGATTTTTACACTATATTTCAAAAACATCCCATGTATAGTTTACTACGCGCTTCATAAGTATGCTTATCTATATTATATTATATGTTTATATATTTTTTTCCCCCCCTTCCTTCCACTCTCTCCATCACTCAATCAGTATGCACGGTCCGTGTGCATGAATATATTATCAAACATATCGTCTTAGTACTTCCCAAATTGGTATAAGGGAAGATACAATTGTTATTAATTTTGATTACATATTATATTTTACGTTATATTTTTGTCCTCATTGACATATGCCCAGAGAAAAGTCTACAAAAAACTCTGGTATCTTCTTCATTAAGGATTTGTGTTTTTGATGTGAGTTTTCAACTATGTCTTGAATTCTATTATATTTTTGGTTAGCTTTACCGAGTTGGGTAATGAATTGTAGTATGCGATAGCCTGTTGTACTGGATCCATCCTTAATCTATCCGTTCTTGGAATTGCAAGAGATAGATTTCTAGCAGTTCTGGTTTCTCGGTTAGTTATTTCTAACACAGTGCGGGGGCTGTTAAACCACTTCAGATTGTTGTTCAGGATGTTAAAAATTAATTTTCCCCTTTCAAAATTAATTAATTGTTTTATATTTAGTAATCCTGTTCGAATGTATACAATAAATGTTGGTGTTAGAGTTGGCATTCTAAATATAATTTTAATTGCTTTCGAAATAAGTCTTCCAATTAATTCGATGTTATGTTTTGATGTCTGACTCCCTAAAATAGTTCCGTATGTGATAGTTGAAAGTATATAAGCATTAAATATTATTAATTTTGTTCTAGTTTCCAAGAACTCAAATTTTCTTAAGACTGCAATCATTTGTCCTACTTTATGTCTGATGTGGTTAATGTGTTGTAACCATGACATTTGCTCATCTACACTGAGAAAACACATGGCGCCAGACGCCATAATTTATAGACTTCTGGCGCCATGTACATAGTCGATTTAGGGATTGTGATAAAATATAGCGCCACGCGCCATAATACATGGCGAAAAGTACATAGGCCTACACGCCATGTACTATAGTCTTCCACGCCATGTACATGGCGTGGCGGACTATATTACATGGCGTGGAGAACTATAGTGCATGGCGTGGAGAGCTATAACACATGGCGTGGAGGACTATACTGTATGGCGTGGAGGACTGTACTGTATGGCGTGGAGGACTATACTGTATGGCGTAGAGGACTATAGTACATGGCGTGGAGGACTATAGTACATGGCGTGGAAGACTATAGTACATTGAAGAGGCAAATCAGTCAAAACAGTGCCACTTACCATAAATGAGCACACGGAGAAGTCACTTGCTTGCAACAAACAGGCGCTGGCTGCATTTAGAGTCGCCGAAGGAGCCATTCAATAATATGCGCCCTTAGCCGATTGAGAATGTTGTCGATCTATCGACGATACTCAAGTATCACTTGCTGATTTATAGATCCCCTCACACAGTATGGCTGCGAGTTATAATTGGAGTGCCATGAGCCATATTACATGGCTCATGGCACTATGTAATATGGCGTGTGGGGCCATAATTTCTGGGCCATGTAATTATGGCGCTCCGAGCTATACTGCATGGCTCAGGGCACTATGTGCATAGCGTGTGGCACCATAAATGCTGCGTCATGTAACATGGGACCACGCGCTATGTAGATTCTGAGATTATGGCGCTGGGGGCCATATTGCATGGCTCAGAGTACTATGTATATGGCGTATGGGACCATAAATAATGCGCTATGTTACATGGCTCTGGGCGCTATGTGGATTTTTTTCAGTGTAGGATTAAGCCAAGATATTTGATTGATTCAGCTTTTTCTAAACGAATTCCGTTTATCTGAATAAAGGGGTTTATTGGATATTTATTGTATTTGCTGGAAAATGATGTACTTGGTTTTGTTAACGTTTATAAGTAGTTTGCTATGCCTGAGCCACACTTGATATATTTCTAAATCTCTGTTAATTTTATGCTCAAGAGATTGTTCATCCTTTGGAGAATATAAAAGAAGTGTGTCATCAGCAAAAAGGACTAATTTGCCAGACAGCTGGAGATGTTGAATGCAATTCACATAGAGAATGAATAATACTGGTCCAAGAATTGATCCCTGTGGTATGCCTATATTGATGAAACGTTCTTGACTTATGCATTGTATTTGTTTTGTCACAATCCGCCTATCCAATAAATAATCTTTTATTATCGAGTTAAACTTCTTACTAATGCCATATTTTTCGAGACGTTGAAGCAAAATTTTGTGGTCAATAGTGTCAAAGGCCTTCTTGAGATCAACAAAAATGGCTATTACATAGTTACCATATCTAATGAGCTGTTAATGAATTGGACCGCGTCTAATGTGGCCGCTATTGTATTGCTGTGTTCTTGGAAACCGTACTGTATTGGAGCCAAAATTGCTGCTTCATTGAAATGTTGCACTATACGCGAATTTAAGATTCTCTCAAATATTTTGCTCATTACACTGATAACAGCAATTGGGCGATAATTAGAAGGATCCAAAGGATCACTTCCTTTAAAGATTGGTTTAATTCGTGCCAACTTAAGGCAAGTAGGAAAAGAACCCGTCTTTAAATGACTATTAATAATTTTTGATAAAATCTCCGCTATTTCATTTTTAAGCATTTTGACGTCTTCGGATGTTAAATTGTCGATACCTGGAGAAAATTTGGTTTTTAATTTATCTATAGTTTCTATTACTTCATTTAATATTGTATTAATGAATTACTGTAGGTCTTAAATGGATACTGGCATAGGTTTCAGGAATTGTATTATCATCGTGCTGTGAAGTATTGTTGAATTGTTGGTTGATATCATTTCCAATAATATCAAAATAACTATTCAATTCCTTTGCGATAAATTCAGGATTTGAGAGCAACAATCCATTTATGGATAATTCATTAATACATGTTGATTGTTCGTTTACATTTTTATCTGTTTGCATTAACTCGTTTATAACTCTCCAGTATTTTGAACTATTTCCAGCCGATGCTTCGAACTTTTTTGAGTAAAATTCTCGTTTAGCTTCCTTTATAAGTCGATTCGACTCCCTTTTTAATACTGTGTAATTTTGCTTCTTAATTGCGCAATTTATATCTGCCATGTATATTTTATAAGCTTTGCGCTTTTTTTTTCGAGACATCTATAACTTTTTTGGTGATCCATGATTCTTGGCGTACTCTTATATGTTTTGTAGTTGTTGCTTTGCTCTTTGCTTGAGTTAATATGCCAATCAGTTCTTCAAAATTTGTAACTATGTTGTTACGTAAATCATAGATAACATATTTTTTAAATTTGAATTTGCATGTATTATTAATGGCTATTTTTTTTGGAGGCAGTTTTACTTTAACATAACTCTTCATTGCCAAATTTATTATTCTATGATCTAAGTCTGGCCATTCATTCACACTGAGAAAACACATGGCGCCAGACGCCATAATTTATAGAGTTCTGGCGCCATGTACATAGTCGATTTAGGGATTGTGATAAAATATGGCGCCACACGCCATAATACATGGCGAAAAGTACATAGGCCTCCACGCCATATACATGGCGTGGCAGACTATATTACATGGCGTGGAGGACTATACTGTATGGCGTAGAGGACTATACTGTATGGCGTGGAGGACTATATTGTATGGCGTGGAGGACTATACTGTATGGCGTGGAGGACTATACTGTATGGCGTGGAGGACTATACTGTAAGGCGTGGAGGACTATAGTACATGGCGTGGAGGACTATAGTACATGGCGTGGAGGGCTATAAGCATAGCGTCTGCTCCTATGCACTATGGCGTGTGGAACTATGTGAAATCGATTACGTACATGGCGCCAGAAGTCTATAAATTATGACTTCTGGCGCTATGTGTTTTTTCAGCACATCTGAAGATGATCCAGTTCACATCCAACAAAACGCCACGAGTCTTCTCAGTTCGATGCTCCGAACTGAAAATTCCCGAGGGATAAATAACTTCAAGAAGCTTGCTGACATTTATACATCTCCTCACACAGCATGGCTGCGAGTTATAATTGTAGTGCCATGAGCCATATTACATGGTTCATGGCACCATGTAATATGGCGTGTGGGGCCATAATTTCTGCGCCATGTGATTATGGCGCTGGGAGCTATACTGCATGGCTCAGGGTACTATGTACATGGCGTGTGGCACCATAAATGCTGCGCCATGTAACATGGCACCACGCGCTATGTAGATTCTGAGATTATGGCGCTGGGAGCCATATTGCATGGCTCAGAGTACTATGTACATGGCGTATGGGGCCATAAATAATGCGCTATGTTACATGGCTCTGGGCGCTATGTGGATTTTTTTCAGTGCATGAAGATCAGCTAAACAAGTATTTGTTACAACGACATGATCTATTAAGGTTTTCGTTATTTGTGTTATTCGTGTTGGTTTATTCGAATTTAGCAAAATTCCATTATTGTATGTTAAAATATCATAGTATGCTCTAGTTACACTGAAAAAAATCCACATAGCGTCCAGAGCCATGTAACATAGTGCATTATTTATGGTCCCATACGCCATGTACATAGTACTCTGAGCCATGCAATATGGCTCCTAGCGCCATAATCTCAGAATCTACATAGCGCGTGGTCCCATGTTACATGGCGCAGCATTTATGGTGCCACACGCTATGCACATAGTGCCCTGAGCCATGCAGTATAGATCCCAGTGCCATAATTACATGGCGCAGAAATTATGGCCCCACACGCCATATTACATAGTGCCATGAGCCATGTAATATGGCTCATGGCACTACAATTATAACTCGCAGCCATACTGTGTGAGGGGATCTATATATATCAGCAAGTGATACTTGAGTATCGTCGATAGATCGACAACATTCTCAATCGGCTAAGGGCGCACATTATTGAATGGCTCCTTTGGCGACTCTAAATGCAGCCAGTGCCTGTTTTTTGCAAGCAAGGGACTTCTCCGTGTGCTCATTTATGGTAAGTAGCATTGTTTTGACTGATTTGCTTCTTCAATGTACTATAGTCTTCCACGCCATGTACTATAGTCTTCCACGCCATGTACTATAGTCTTCCACGCCATGTACTATAGTCTTCCACGCCATGTACTATAGTCTTCCACGCCATGTACTATAGTCCTTCACGCCATGTACTATAGTCCTTCACGCCACGTACTATAGTCCTCCACGCCATGTACTATAGTCCTCTACGCCATACAGTATAGTCCTCTGCGCCATACAGTATAGTCCTCTGCGCCATACAGTATAGTCCTCCACGCCATACAGTATAGTCCTCCACGCCATACAGTATAGTCCTCCACGCCATACAGTATAGTCCTCCACGCCATGTGTTATAGCTCTCCACGCCATGCACTATAGTTCTAGAGAATGCATTCACTGCTTCGGCACTGTACTGCATCGCAATGCGTTTCATTTACATGCATATATTAATTACATACTTTGAGTCATACCATACGACGTAATATAAAGGCTTCACAGCATAACATGAATATGAATTATATCGAACAGCGAGCCGAACACAATTTTCCTATGTGGTATATGAAACTTCTATGATATAATAGAAGACAACACTTAAAACGTAGATACAACATTAGATCAGAAGCGTTACGATACCTTTTGCAATGGATACCATATGGTATGGTTGAAATTATTTTCATAATATGAACAAAGCATATAAAGAAAAGTAAAGTTTATTGTTATTTATGAGGGAAGTGACCAAACACTTTTTTGTAAGCAGAACCTTTTAATATGTAGTTGGAAGCCATTATGCATAGTAATATATTCTTAATGTTAATTTTACTATGTTGCTATGAAAAATACATTTAAGTAATGTGCGAACTTTTACGGCGAAATAATGCACATTTTCCCCAAACTTAGTGTTATAAAATTATAGGAATATTAACCAAGAATATTTTTCTCAGTGTACGTATGTAACGATTTAAAATTGAAGTAGAGAATAGTTAGCATTTGTTAATGACACAGTTCTATTGATGTCATCTCCAAACTAAAGACAACGACTATCCAACGAACTTATCATAAATTCAGGGTAGTCATACACGGCCCGCTGCACATGCAAATTCAGGAAATTGGATTGCATTTATTTCTCAGACCGTAGGCCAATTATTGAATCACTTACGTGTTATTCAATATTAGAACGATGAATTTATTCAATAATTCAACGAACACATCCTCCCTTTACCCAATTAAATTGCACATCTAGTACTTTTTGCGATTGTCCCTTCAGTAAATAACGTCACATTTAAATTGTACATGGTCACAGAATCAGAAAAATGTTTTTGTCAGCAGTGAAAATGTTTGACCGCAACTCAACCCCTTAGCTAATTCGGAACTTTGTAAATGTTTGTAGTTCGTTAACTTCGTGCTAGCTGAATTTAAATATTTCCCTCGTAAGACAACAGTTTCGTTACCAATTCCATTTGTTTGTTGTTATGACTACCAGTAAAACAAGAGACCACTCACTTAGAAAATCAATTGTAATACCTACTTGTCGCAATCGAAGCAATAACTCGAATACACAATTTTCGGTCATTTACATATGCTAAGCACAAGTTATTTAGCTACGTACAAAAAGTAAATAACAAAGTTCAGTTGAAAGGTTAATTTTAGTCTGACGAAAAATGCACAAAAGTGTTTGAATTGGGAGAATTGATTTAAAAGTACTTCGTTTTCTCTTACTTTCAGCCCATTAGATTCGTATTGAACAGTTGCATTTAGTTCTAAATTTAAAAATTGAAAGTAAATCATTCTTAGATCGAAAGTAAATCATTCTTTAAATTACAGAAAGTAAATCATTCTTAGTGTAGTTGTAGTTAAGAAGATTATTTTTCATTTCATTCGAACTAAATACGAGTATTTATCAATTTCTCTGAATACTGTATGGTCCAAACGAGACGCAATCACAATCTAAATGATCATTAATATTGTTGTTTTGTTGTTGTACTCGTCTTCTGAACGTGTGCGAGGTTTGACACAACCAAATTATTGACACCGATGTTCTAAAGGAGTCATTAGGATATTTTACTAAGGTATTAGTGACCGATTCATAAGTATAATGATTTAAAAGCATCAGTGCGCGAAAGAGAATAGGATACACTTTAAACGCCAGCAGCTAGAGATAATTATTTTCGACATTGGACTCACAACCCATTTGTTTTTTTGTTTGTTTGATGAATTTATGTAAATGCTACTCATTATTCACTAATATAAGCGAAAAACTATGTAACCAGAGTGTAATCGAATTTTAGATTTACTTCGGCAGGAACTAATCCCCATTAATTTTTCATCATTCAATCGAAATGCGGTGAGCCCACAAACAACCTCTATTTACACACTGTGCCATCTTTACTTGTTGGCATTGCCGATTTTAATGAAGACTGCTTCAAAATAGTGGCCTGCATCTTCCATTGCATCAGAGAAACCGAGAAAAACACATCAAGATATTATTTTAGACGCCAGAGTCCGCGTGTCTGTTGCACTTGTAGAAACGTTTGTTTCACTTCTCCATGTTTCAGGGATCCGCACGTTCTATCTTACCGAGTTTTCGAAAGGTAGTTTATGTCTTTGCTGGCTTGTTTCTCAAGCAGATCATTTTGAGGCCTCTTATCCCTAACATCGATCTTCATACAACAGATGAATTGCGAAGCCCAGACACTGTTGATTTGGCGCCCAACCATGAGCCAATCAACGACACAAATAAAACGAATAGGGTTCTAACAGACTAAATTGCCGGGACCAAGATTATACAGCCTCGATTTTCTGCATCAATGAATCCGTAACTGGGGTCTGACTGAATACATGGCGCAAAGGTAAAAAATCAGGCTTGGATCCACTGCATCTGCAGGCACTTTCAGCTTACTATATCATTTGCACGTATCGAAGAGCAGAAAGTCTGCACTTGGATGCATAGGTATATTGTTAGTCCTCCCAACCACGATTCAATCAGACGGAGTTGTATTTGTGTGAAGCGCTGTTCTGCTGCTATATGCGCGAAAACTGTGTGCCGAGAGTAGTAATCGCCTCTAGAGAAGTATTAAAAACAAAAACAAATTAGTTGGGCACAATTCACGATTGGAAGCCGACCGAGATATAAATTAGGCTCGGTGTCGATGTTCCAGAATGCCCTTGTGATCCTGGCGTTGCTTTGACCAAAAGACTCCAGAGTTCCAGCAGAGCTGCTTGAACATTGTTGCCAGAAATACTCTCGGGTGGAAAAATAACAACCACTACACCTAGTGGAAGGAAATAAATTACGAAGAATTATGGACGGAAATGTCTGAAGCTGGTGTTTGATATCCGTAGAAAATAAAATCAAACTCGAGCACCCGCAAACAGTTTGAATTAATTAAAATTAAGATGTGTGTATTGCTATAGCACATCAAAGCCATAAGTTTCGCTTTGCCGAAAAGCAGCGTCTTAAGCAGCTTAATAAAATTTTCATATTATTTGCATACGCATAATATATGTTGCAAACTAATTGACATAAAGATAGAAACGTTTGTCGCTGTTTTTGGGCTTATGACATTAAAATACAAAAATTTAACACAAAATACACTGACATGATTTTGATTAAATTAAGGCTCCTGTGCTGGACGAAAAATAATATGCTACGACTGAAGGCAGCTGGAGCACGGGACAACGCGCACGAATTATCCAAGTTGCTGTTTAATAAAGTGTAAAGGTTTTGACGGTTTATTTATTTTTCCATTCTAGATTGGCGGAACGAATATATGGGGGTATGTAGAAACATGGTTACTCTTCTTGAAGTAACTCCCTTTAATTGTTTATTAGTAAAATGTTTCGGAATTCGCAAGTTTACTTAAAAATGGGAAAAGAAATGTTGATCAGAGGGAAATCCGAAGTTGTTGGTTAGGGCTCCGTTACTATACTAGTATATGTGTCCCATCAATATTTTCCGCTTCTGTTCCAGAGGGTATTTTAATTTCTTCCTTCAGAAATATTTTGTTCATCACTAAGAGAAAAATCTTGGTAAAATCAACAATTTTCCTTAGTTGTTTTTGCGTCAACTACGGGCTATGTACCATGACACGTACACTGAGAAAACACATGGCGCCAGACGCCATAATTTATAGACTTCCGGCACCATGTACATAGTCGATTTAGGGATTGTGATAAAATATAGCGCCACACGCCATAATACATGGCGAAAAGTACATAGGCCTACACACCATGCACTATAGTCTTCCACGCCATGTACTATAGTCCTCCACGCTATGTACATGGCGTGGCGGACTATATTACATGGCGTGGAGGACTATAGCACATGGCGTGGAGAACTATAGTGCATGTCGTGGAGAGCTATAACACATGGCGTGGAGGACTATACTGTATGGCGTGGAGGACCATACTACATGGTGTGGAGGACTATACTGTATGGCGTGGAGGACTAGACTGTATGGCGTGGAGGACTATAGTACATGGCGTGGGGAACTATAGTACATGGCGTGGAGAACTATAGTACATGGCGTGGAGGACTATAGTACATGGCGTGGAGGACTATAGTACATGGCGTGGAGGACTATAGTACATGGCGTGGAGGACTATAGTACATGGCGTGGAGGACTATAGTACATTGAAGAAGCAAATCAGTCAAAACAGTGCTACTTACCATAAATGAGCACACGGAGAAGTCACTTGCTTGCAACAAACACACGCTGGCTGCTTTTAGAGTCACCGAAGGAGCCATTCAATAATATGCGCCCTTAGCCAATTGAGAATGTTCTCGATCTATCGACGATACTCAAGTATCACTAGCTGACATTTATAGATCCCCTCACACAGTATGGCTGCGAGTTATAATTGTAGTGCCATGAGCCATATTACATGGCTCATGGCACTATGTAATATGGCGTGTGAGGCCATAATTTCTGCGCCATGTAATTATGGCGCTGGTAGCTATACTGCATGGCTCAGGGTACTATGTACATAGCGTATGGAACCATAAATAATGCGCTATGTTACATGGTTCTGGGCGCTATGTGGATTTTTTTCAGTGTAGTTGATAAACAACGTCCGTGGTGCAAAAAAGTAAGCAACCATAAATTATGGTATTCCAACAATGTTCATAGTACGAAATAGAAAATGGCTACAGCCTGTGGTTTGGAATTATGTTTGTTCAATTTAACAATTGTAGAGTGTTTCGCTTACTATGAAAATTGTTGATAATTCAATATTTTGTTAAATGAATTGATTTTCACTTTTCTGTAGATAAACTATTTATCATACTTATGAACCAATTAACATAGTTGAATCCTCAAAGTTTTTGATATTTTTTGTATCAGTCAACTACTTTTGTATGGTCAAATGAACTATTTCAGCATGAGTCAACTATCCCCATGTTTGGTTTTTATTTTGCTTATCTTTTAAGCTACTACCAATCACATGCTTATCTTACATTCAGAACGATGAGGACCTACAAACGAAAAACGGAAAGATCAATACATCTAAAGATGTGATGAAAATTGCTTGCAAAGAAGGTATTTATGACGATAGAAGTATTCGAAGTAAGGCGGTTAAGTACGGAATACCATATAAAACTTTACAGAAATATGTCGTCAAAATGAAAAATGAAGTTGAGAAACATCCGTTAGTTAAAAAGTCCGCGCTGAAACTGGAACAAGTCGGGCATTAAAACAACAGAATAGTTTTTCGTGACGAAGAAGAACAAATTTTGGCGCAATACATAAAGAAGGCTGCTGATATTTATTACACTGAAAAAAATCCACATAGCGCCCAGAGCCATGTAACATAGCGCATTATTTATGGTCCCATACGCCATGTACATAGTACTCTGAGCCATGCAATATGGCTCCCAGCGCCATAATCTCAGAATCTACATAGCGCGTGGTCCCATGTTACATGACGCAGCATTTATGGTGCCACACGCTATGCACATAGTGCCCTGAGCCATGCAGTATAGCTCACAGCGCCATAATTACATGGCGCAGAAATTATGGCCCCACACGCCATATTACATAGTGCCATGAGCCATGTAATATGGTTCATGGCACTCCAATTATAACTCGCAGCCATACTGTGTGAGGGGATCTATAAATATCAGCAAGTGATACTTGAGTATCGTCGATAGATCGACAACATTCTCAATCGGCTAAGGGCGCATATTATTGAATGGCTCCTTCGGCGACTCTAAATGCAGCCAGCGCCTGTTTGTTGCAAGCAAGTGACTTCTCCGTGTGCTCATTTATGGTAAGTAGCACTGTTTTGACTGATTTGCTTCTTCAATGTACTATAGTCTTCCACGCCATGTACTATAGTCCTTCACGCCATGTACTATAGTCCTTCACACCATGTACTATAGTCCTTCACGCCATGTACTATAGTCCTTCACGCCATGTACTATAGTCCCCCACGCCATGTACTATAGTCCTCCACGCCATGTACTATAGTCCTCCACGCCATGTACTATAGTCCTCTACGCCATGTACTATAGTCCTCTACGCCATACAGTATAGTCCTCCACGCCATACAGTATAGTCCTCCACGCCATGTGTTATAGCTCTCCACGCCATGTAATATAGTCCGCCACGCCATGTACATGGCGTGGAAGACTATAGTACATGGCGTGTAGGCCTATGTACTTTTCGCCATGTATTATGGCGTGTGGCGCTATATTTTATCACAATCCCTAAATCGACTATGTACATGGCGCCAGAAGTCTATAAATTATGGCGTCTGGCACCATGTGTTTTCACCCTACGAAGTCAAAAAATTTGCATTTGAATTTGCTGTAGCCAACGGCAACAAAGTTCCAGACTCTTGGAAATTAAAGAAAATGGCAGAAAAAGACTGGCTAGGATATTTTTTGAAACGGAACACAATGTTGTCTATTAGATCGCCCCAAGCCACCAGCCTGTCTCGTGCTTCATCTTTTAACAAACATAACGTTCAATCATTCTTGAAAAATGTAAAAAAGGTATACGAATGCTTGAATTTGACTCCCGCCTGTCGACGAAACAGGTATTACCACTGTTCATTCTCCAAACCGAGTCATAGCTCGCCGAGGGACTAGGCATTTGGGAAAAATAACTTCGGCTGAACGTGGCACATTAGTTACAGTTGCAGTGGCAGTTTCAGCAATTGGAAACTTCATTCCACCTTTTTTCGTATTTCCCCGTGTCAACTACAAAGACCATTTTGTCCTAGGCGGGCGAACTGGATCCGCGGGTGCTGCCAATCCTTCAGGATGGATGAAAGAGGAGCAATTTATAATATTCTCTAAACACTTTGTACAATATGCTAGACCAACTAAGGAATGACCAATACTATTGCTACTAGATAACCATGATTCGCATTTATCCATCGCTGCACTTAGTTACTTTAAAGAAAATGGCTTGACAGTACTTTCTTTCCCACTTCATTGCAGCCACAAACTGCAGCCACTTGACCGCTCTGTATATGGTCCATTGAAAAGATATTGAAATACAGCATGTAATAATTGGCTTGCTACTAATGCTGGAAAAACAATCACGATTTACAACATTCCCGAGGTAGTGAAAGTGGCTCTCCCTCGAGCTGCAACTATAGAAAATATTCAGGCAGGTTTTAGAGTCACTGGGATATCACCGCTAAATGAAAACATATTTCCTGATTCTGAGCTTTTAGGTGCATACGTGATTGATAGGCCTAATCCTGGAAACACTGAACAAAAGCAAAAGCAAATGAAGCGAGAGCGAAAATTACACCTGAGCAATTAAAACCATTCCAAAAAGCTGGACCCCGTAAGACAACAAGAAAAAATCGCCGAAAGAGAACAAGAACTATATACACAGATACCAGTGAAAAAAAGAAATTGGAAGAAGAAAAATTGGCCAAACAACATAAAGTAGCAATGGAAAGTAAAGTAAAAAAGCAAAAAAAAAACACAAGGGAAAGATAAAGGAAAATCTAAACAAAAGTTTGTAAAACAGTCACAAAAAACTGCATCTTAGGCTAGTGATGATGAATCTGATGATGAAATATGTCTCGTATGTACCGAATCATATTCGAATAGCCTTTCAGGAGAGGAATGGATACAATGTATGATGTGCAAAATGTGGGCTCATGCAAGGTGTGCACCTGGAAATTCGTTGCTGTATATGTGCCACAATTGCAATTCAGATGACGATGATGAACAGTTTTTTATTTTATTTTTGATGAGTTGGCACTAATGATATCTAACATGTATATAAGTGAAGCTTTATTTTTTTTCATTCAATGGATTATTTTAATAATGGTGAATTCTCTTCATATCGTAATAAATGATAATTTTTTGAAAATTTTGTGTTTTTTTCATAGTCAATACTTAATTAAACTGATATGGTCAAATAACGCCGTCCACTGAGTCAATCAAACCCAGGCATGGGGTAAATGGACTCACGGGGAAGATTTTTTTTAAATAGCAAATACAACTTGAAAAGCTTATTGTGAATAAAATAAAAGGAACTATTAAAACCCCATTGAAGTAATCAAAACGAAAACATATTTATTATGGCTAAAAACTTAACAGTAACATTTGTATAAAATTAATTATGAAAAATGGGTCTACTGACCCCGGTCTGCCCTACAACTCTGCATTCTGCATATGAAGGCAATTTATAGCTTCCAACGGCAACAGCGTAATATACTCGAGCATTAGTTCTGAAACAAATTATTTCAAATATAATTAAAAGTTTCCCGATCCTTTCGAAAATTTTCAATTATTTCTTCTTCAAACTCTGAATTCTTGGCAACCGAATGTCACCAGTGTTTGCTCCGATTTCTCATCCACATTCTTCTTACTCTGTTTTTGATATATTTATCAATATGTTATTAATCACTGCCGAGCTTTTATTTGATTATATCCGATTATTTTATACGATGCGACAATCTCTTAATAAAAGCTCCCCTTCATTTTTTTTTATCACATTTCGATGTATATTCAATAGCAATGAAAATTGATTTTGAATTAAATTTAGTCCAGCAAAACACAAAAAAATGACATTCGACATTGTCTCTGCACTTCTTCAACTCCGTGAAAATAAGAACAAAGTCTTTCGGTTATTTTACTTTTCATAATTCTAGCTTTTTATGCAAACCTATCAGTAACCTGCAAGCCTAAATTTACTCATATAATAATAACATATCAATTCTATGCGTTTTCACTGCACAGTTTATCGCTTGATTCAATTATTCGTGATTGAATCTTGCACATTTTAGATTTAAATCTTTTGCTCTCCAGTAAGAGTGTAAGTAAGGAATTCGAACATAATAAGCATTTCAATGATTGATTAATAATAGCGGCACACAAAATCTTCGACCATTTTTTCGAAAAGTACAGAAGTAATCAACATAAATGAGACTGACACCGATACTTTTCCCAAAATTTATTTGCTTGCACTACGAAATTCTCGCACCTTTAATTTCTATCAATCATATGCTCTAGAATCTTAAGACCAAATTATGTGAAAATTATCATTGCTAATATTATTTATAATGAATCCAATACTGGGCACTCACAAACCAAATGAGGCACATTTTTATATCTGGAATCAGGGCCCGTTATGAATAACAATTCTAGTTTTCCATTGAATAAATTTAACACTATCTAAAACTACACAAAATTCTCATCGAGTGCCGCCACTGGCTTCGCACATCTCCTAATATTGAAGAAGATGCACCTCCTCTGCGTAAACAAACATTCATACATAAAGGTTATTGATTTGTGATCACGGTTCCCTTCTTGTCTATAATCGCATAGACAACGTATATCGTCTCTAAAGCTTATCAAAGCAGAGAATAATTGATACGGGAAGCTCGATCGTTTTGCGGAATAAGCCTCCGAAAGCAGAATCAAATTGGAATTGTTTTTTGCGGGATGATTAAAATTGAAAAATTTTTTATTTATCTTGAAAATTTTATTTGACAAAGTGGTTTCGAAAGCATGCACTGTTTCTCATCAGACACCAGCACACAGTGCATACTTGACTGGTGTGACCACTTGCAGTTGGAAATCATTAATTGTTATTTACGCTGGTTGTGACAAATTTTAACATCTCCGACTTATATCCACGGAAATAATTTACTCATAAAGGTTATTGATTTGTGATCACGGTTCCCTTCTTGTCTATAATCGCATAGACAACGTATATCGTCTCTAAAGCTTATCAAAGCAGAGAATAATTGATACGGGAAGCTCGATCGTTTTGCGGAATAAGCCTCCGAAAGCAGAATCAAATTGGAATTGTTTTTTGCGGGATGATTAAAATTGAAAAATTTTTTATTTATCTTGAAAATTTTATTTGACAAAGTGGTTTCGAAAGCATGCACTGTTTCTCATCAGACACCAGCACACAGTGCATACTTGACTGGTGTGACCACTTGCAGTTGGAAATCATTAATTGTTATTTACGCTGGTTGTGACAAATTTTAACATCTCCGACTTATATCCACGGAAATAATTTACTCATAAAGGTTATTGATTTGTGATCACGGTTCCCTTCTTGTCTATAATCGCATAGACAACGTATATCGTCTCTAAAGCTTATCAAAGCAGAGAATAATTGATACGGGAAGCTCGATCGTTTTGCGGAATAAGCCTCCGAAAGCAGAATCAAATTGGAATTGTTTTTTGCGGGATGATTAAAATTGAAAAATTTTTTATTTATCTTGAAAATTTTATTTGACAAAGTGGTTTCGAAAGCATGCACTGTTTCTCATCAGACACCAGCACACAGTGCATACTTGACTGGTGTGACCACTTGCAGTTGGAAATCATTAATTGTTATTTACGCTGGTTGTGACAAATTTTAACATCTCCGACTTATATCCACGGAAATAATTTACTCATAAAGGTTATTGATTTGTGATCACGGTTCCCTTCTTGTCTATAATCGCATAGACAACGTATATCGTCTCTAAAGCTTATCAAAGCAGAGAATAATTGATACGGGAAGCTCGATCGTTTTGCGGAATAAGCCTCCGAAAGCAGAATCAAATTGGAATTGTTTTTTGCGGGATGATTAAAATTGAAAAATTTTTTATTTATCTTGAAAATTTTATTTGACAAAGTGGTTTCGAAAGCATGCACTGTTTCTCATCAGACACCAGCACACAGTGCATACTTGACTGGTGTGACCACTTGCAGTTGGAAATCATTAATTGTTATTTACGCTGGTTGTGACAAATTTTAACATCTCCGACTTATATCCACGGAAATAATTTACTCATAAAGGTTATTGATTTGTGATCACGGTTCCCTTCTTGTCTATAATCGCATAGACAACGTATATCGTCTCTAAAGCTTATCAAAGCAGAGAATAATTGATACGGGAAGCTCGATCGTTTTGCGGAATAAGCCTCCGAAAGCAGAATCAAATTGGAATTGTTTTTTGCGGGATGATTAAAATTGAAAAATTTTTTATTTATCTTGAAAATTTTATTTGACAAAGTGGTTTCACCAGTCAAGTATGCACTGTGTGCTGGTGTCTGATGAGAAACAGTGCATGCTTTCGAAACCACTTTGTCAAATAAAATTTTCAAGATAAATAAAAAATTTTTCAATTTTAATCATCCCGCAAAAAACAATTCCAATTTGATTCTGCTTTCGGAGGCTTATTCCGCAAAACGATCGAGCTTCCCGTATCAATTATTCTCTGCTTTGATAAGCTTTAGAGACGATATACGTTGTCTATGCGATTATAGACAAGAAGGGAACCGTGATCACAAATCAATAACCTTTATGAGTAAATTATTTCCGTGGATATAAGTCGGAGATGTTAAAATTTGTCACAACCAGCGTAAATAACAATTAATGATTTCCAACTGCAAGTGGTCACACCAGTCAAGTATGCACTGTGTGCTGGTGTCTGATGAGAAACAGTGCATGCTTTCGAAACCACTTTGTCAAATAAAATTTTCAAGATAAATAAAAAATTTTTCAATTTTAATCATCCCGCAAAAAACAATTCCAATTTGATTCTGCTTTCGGAGGCTTATTCCGCAAAACGATCGAGCTTCCCGTATCAATTATTCTCTGCTTTGATAAGCTTTAGAGACGATATACGTTGTCTATGCGATTATAGACAAGAAGGGAACCGTGATCACAAATCAATAACCTTTATGAGTAAATTATTTCCGTGGATATAAGTCGGAGATGTTAAAATTTGTCACAACCAGCGTAAATAACAATTAATGATTTCCAACTGCAAGTGGTCACACCAGTCAAGTATGCACTGTGTGCTGGTGTCTGATGAGAAACAGTGCATGCTTTCGAAACCACTTTGTCAAATAAAATTTTCAAGATAAATAAAAAATTTTTCAATTTTAATCATCCCGCAAAAAACAATTCCAATTTGATTCTGCTTTCGGAGGCTTATTCCGCAAAACGATCGAGCTTCCCGTATCAATTATTCTCTGCTTTGATAAGCTTTAGAGACGATATACGTTGTCTATGCGATTATAGACAAGAAGGGAACCGTGATCACAAATCAATAACCTTTATGAGTAAATTATTTCCGTGGATATAAGTCGGAGATGTTAAAATTTGTCACAACCAGCGTAAATAACAATTAATGATTTCCAACTGCAAGTGGTCACACCAGTCAAGTATGCACTGTGTGCTGGTGTCTGATGAGAAACAGTGCATGCTTTCGAAACCACTTTGTCAAATAAAATTTTCAAGATAAATAAAAAATTTTTCAATTTTAATCATCCCGCAAAAAACAATTCCAATTTGATTCTGCTTTCGGAGGCTTATTCCGCAAAACGATCGAGCTTCCCGTATCAATTATTCTCTGCTTTGATAAGCTTTAGAGACGATATACGTTGTCTATGCGATTATAGACAAGAAGGGAACCGTGATCACAAATCAATAACCTTTATGAGTAAATTATTTCCGTGGATATAAGTCGGAGATGTTAAAATTTGTCACAACCAGCGTAAATAACAATTAATGATTTCCAACTGCAAGTGGTCACACCAGTCAAGTATGCACTGTGTGCTGGTGTCTGATGAGAAACAGTGCATGCTTTCGAAACCACTTTGTCAAATAAAATTTTCAAGATAAATAAAAAATTTTTCAATTTTAATCATCCCGCAAAAAACAATTCCAAACATTCATAATTTATCAATGACTGAGCCAAGTCCCCTCCTACGAAACTATTCCCCTACTTGATTGCAAGGCCCTGGTGCTACAACCTACTTGCCAGCAACAGCGACTTTACAAACTAGCGGTGGGCCCCCGAACTATAATTAATAGTTTCTCTCTATAAAGACCATGTCGAATTTACGCCGGCTGAACTAATTCAAGCGTTACGAGTTGTGTGGGGGAATGTGAATTACAGAGAGAACTCTCTGATTTTCTCATCGTTCTTGCATCGAATCTACGTAATGGTGTTGTAGAATTTGTCGCATAGGGATAAGAGACAACGAACATCCGAACAATTTTGATACTTTTCTGCAAATACTTTTCCCTATATTCCCCTCCAAGCTTGCATTTGTTGTTACTATGGTGCAATCACAGGTAAAACGCGAAATCGGTTGTCATGCGTGATGAACACACCTCCTTCATATGTAAGTTTTCCTGTGAATGCAGTGGCATCGGATGAATGAATGAACAGGTATGAGTGAAGAGGTGTTGGGTATCGAATTAATGCGTTGGAGAGGGATGGCCGCTGCATAAAAGTGAAATCCTAATGAAAGCAAATCGATTTCAGGAAAGGTGAGGAATTATCCAGTACATTTTGTGTGAGGCCTGCTTGCTTCTACACCGTTGTTGACGTTTAATTCTGGATTGATAGCTGACTGTTTTTAATTCAGTCAAATTGATGGTGTTGAAGTCCTAAATTGTCTTACTTCAATGATGAATTAGGTATGTCCGAAAAATTATTCCGTCACTCAAATCAGATGGAAGAAAAAGCAGTAGCAAGATAATTTTAACATTGTTCAGCTTGAAAGGTAATAGTGATGGAAGGTATAATGCGACCACAACTAATGTCCTAAAGTAAGACGTTGCACTGAGTAAACACCACTATCAACACGCCTTTCTTTGCCATTCAGTAATAGACTAGGTATATCAAAACATTTTGCTTGTTGAATAGGTAGGTATTATGAAGACATAATAGGTCTGTTCCCGTACTTCAGCAAACTGCAGCAGTAACAGAATTTGGCAGCTGGCTTCTTTTTGCTACAAAATTTGGCTTGCAGCAAAAGTACGAAAACGACTTGCTGCGAATCTATTTTAATATATTATAATAGATTCAAGTACGGGAACAGACCTTGGCATTTTTATCCCCTCCTACTGTGCTAGTTTAGTTATATTGGGGTAGCTATCTGTACTTGTAGATTTAAGTAAACAGTTTTGAAGCAAAATTTAAGGTAGCGAAAACTTGTGAATATAATTCTGCAACGATGTGTTTGTTTATCTTTTCTTTACCTTGTTAACATGAACTCCATGCGGCAAGCAAAGCACTAGCAAGCTTTTCAACTGCCTCTAACTCGAAAAGTAGACATGCGATATGCCAGCAACTTGAAAGAGCAATATACAGACACCTATATGCTAAATCGTATGGTATTTTTGTTAATTAATATAATAATACATGTTATATTATATTATAATTATTCTAATTTTTCGCTATATACTTTATAAGTGTAATCGGAAACTTAGCATTGAATTGTTTTCCATCCATTCGTCAGTGACTCTTTACCCATAGTCCATTGCCCTCTGTGTCAATATTATTTTGCAGCTATAGCTATTTTAATTTTGCGGTAGATATTTCCAAATCCCCAAGTATTTTGCTTCAAAAAAGTAAATAAGTGGATAATAAACAAAATATAGCATATAATTTCAATCATTGATAATTTTAGGAAAAATTAACACAAACTGCCACTGGAATGAAAACTAAGTAAAACATTGAGCGAATTAAGTATACAGAATATATTTAAAGTATATAATACATTTTATTTAATATCTTTTTTGTCTATTAAATATAATGTGTATAGGTTAGGTTAGGTTATACTGGATGATGCAAGGCCACACATATACCTGTTTGGTCCACAGGGATACCAGATAAGCAGACCAGGAGAAAGAAGGTTCAGTCCATGCAGCCATCGAAGTCCCTGGACATTTTCGTGTCCTTAAGCCTCTGCTCTGCTACGTGCGAGAGATCGACCAGCCAGGTCTCACCGAAGCAGCGTTGTCTGATTTTCCCAGCGCCGGGCAGTGACACAGGAGATGTTGGATTGTTTCGGAGACCCCCGGCACTTGACACTTACTACAGGTATCGTTGTTTAGGAGCCCCATTTTCATGGCATGTGCTGCTACAAGACAGTGGCCAGTAATGATGCCGACTGCAGGTCTGAGCTCTATGCCATCTGCATATCGCATCTTGCATCATTTTGCAGTCAATCGAGTAATATATCGTTCGGATAGGAGTTTGGATGTCTACCGATCCTAACATATAATGTGTAGGTATATAAATAAAACTTTTATATAAATTTAAATAAAATATTTATAAATATTAATAATCTTATGAAGTTCAATTTGAATCTCAAAATATAATGAAGATACAATTTGGCAGGAGCCCTCAGTAGATGTACAGACGCTGCCACAATTATTTGTGGATAGCTTTTTCATTCGGAATGCTAAAAGTAAATCACTGTAACTTCTAGAATTAAGCATAATAGTGTATGGTTCTTTTTTATAGTAATATATAATAGCCTAATAAAATGTCAACTAACAAAAATTTAATCATTGACTTCCGTATAAATCGAAGTTAATGATTGAAGAGGTGCCAAAATTATTTATGCACACTATTTTCGGATCACAATCAATTGTGCTCATTATTTTTGTTTCACAATCGTTTGTGTACGTGCTATATATCGTTCTAGGAGGATCAAGGATTATTATATCTGCCTATTGTTAAATTACGTTTTCCTTGTGTAAGGAATCTTTAGCAAGGAAAGTACTGGTTCGATTGATTCCAACAAAGAGCCGATTCTGCTTTCGACACCATCTCACACGAAGGAGTTCTTATCAAGCTACTCAAGTTTTAATTCCCGCAAAGACTGCAAGCTTTTTTATCAACGGATGAAACTATGTCGTCGTTAATGGACATGATTCTCTCAAAGGGCCTGTGCCATGACGAGTTCCACAACGTTATCACTGAATCATTTCCTTTAATCATATTCACCGCTCACTCTCCTAGTCCCGCAAACCAACCTCAAGTGTCAGTCATCCGAAATGCCGATGTCGCGTTCTAATTTGTGTTAATCGAAGACCCGCTCAAAGCAGCGAAATAGCCTGGAGAACTATTTGGAAGAACTTTGATGAATGGTGCATCAAGCAGAGTAGCAGTAAGGTGAAACTCTATGTATTTTGCAGCTCATCTAAGCATCGGGGATCCCCAACTATTTGCAGCAAAAAACTCCCAGTCTCATTTGGAACTCCTAAGATTAGCCCTAGCTCATCGCTTGCCTATCTCAGAATCGATTTTTTTTCGAATTTATGAAGTTAAATCCTTTTGTGCGGCAAAAATTAAAGCTAACAAATCCACATTTCAATCCATCAAGCATCTTCTTACGAAAAAGAGGGACGTGGCCACCAAAGCTAAGTCAATTTGCAATCAGAGCCTCGTCTAACCTATCCTTGCTTATGCATCTCCCTAGTGGATAACCTGTTCTAAAATTTTAATGGCAGAAGTGCTGTTCAAATGAAAGGAAGATATTGTGCCTCTGCACTGGTAGGCTTTACAAGCAAGTAACTAAGTGTCAAAATCCTACATCGTAATCCTTGGTGTGTGTGTATCGTGCATTGTTTATCTTAAGTTTGTTTATCTAGTCTATATATTAAGCTACAAATGATCGAGCCCCAAAACGTGACAAACATAAATAATTGGTCGGAAAAACGTGTAAAATAATCCGTTCATTCGTATATTTTTTTTTATAGATGATACTATCTAGATCAGGGGTGGGCAAACGGTCGATCGCGATCGACCGGTCGATCGCAAACAGTTCGACAGTCGATCACAGACATTTTTAATAATTTACTAAGTTAATTTAAAATGTGAGCTAAAAGTTTAGTAGACGATTTATTCAGTACATTTTGGAATGGGCCTTGGGTTAATAGATCCAATCGGACAGTCCACGCAGTTTCAGTTCACACAAAAGCTCGCAGAGCTTTGGTGGCGGAGAAGCCAACGGGAGAATCCGAGATAGCTATGCTCTCGATTTGTACAATTTATAGATTTATATCATTTTAGTAAAACTGCTTCACTAAATCTCGTATACGTATAAGGTTGGTTCATTTCCTTAAATCTCTGTGTTCTATACACCTTGCCTGCATTTGCGTTCGTCTCCCTGCTACCGAGATAGTAAATTGTCACACACAGCGCAAGAAAGGTTAATCTCAATTTTAGATAAAATAAAATTAAAATTAAAATCTTTTCACGCCAATGTAGTTTGTGTAGTTCATTCTTTCGAGCTAAATAGTGGCATTTGGTGTTTGAATTTTTGAAATTGAATTGTGTAAATGTCTTTTCAATAAAAAAAATCGTTCAAAATTGAAATTCTTGACATCTTATCCGTCAGAAATGATAAGTGTCCCCGCTTCTCTGCATTTTCAAAATTTTTGCTCGAAAGAATGACCAGATAATGGAGACATGTCAAAATTTAGCTTCACGATTAACTCAGTACTAGCCTAAAAAATGAACTGCACCTACTAAATTGGCGTGAAATGATTGGAGACATGTGCCAAAGCTATTTGCATTTTCAAAGCGAAAGCATGTTCCAAGCAATTTTTCACGCTTAAAAGTGAGTACAACTCTTGCTTATTTTCAAGCTAAATTTTCGCCGAAATAAATTTCACGTCAAAATTTGCATGAAAATTTAACGTGAAATCGAAAACAGTACTAAGCTTTAGATGGCTTAGCTCAGGAAGATTTTTGCAAAGATTTCTAAATCTTTTGCCTGAAATTATTGCATTTTTGGACACATTGGGAGAAAAACATGAACAATTGGAAGATCCAGTATGGGTAAAGATATTAGCATTTCTTACGGATTTTATGGGCCGTTACAACTTGCTAAATTTACAATTCCAAGGAAAAGGAAAATATTGTTGACTTGTTGAGTTCGGTAAATGTTTTTTAAGTAAAATTAAAACCTTTTGCTTCACAATTAAATAGGCAAAATGTTTAAATATTTTCCATATTTTGAAAAACATATTAAACTTACTGGTGAATCTAGCTGAAAGCTGAAAGACATTCTTCAGTTCGCGAAAGAGTCCGGGGCCTTCGATGGCCGCTTGGACTGATTTTTTTTCTCCTGCCCCATTTATCTGGTAGCACTATGTACCAATAGGTCCATGTGTGGCCTTGTGCCAATTGGTACAACCTAACCGAACCTACTGGTGCATGTAATATTAAAATGTTTTGTCCTGAACTGGAAAATTTTAAACAAGAATTCGAGAGACGATTTGCAAATCTCAATAACCTTCAACCGATTTTTGAATTTATTTCATTTCCTTTTAGAGAATTCGATAACGAGGGTATTTCATCAAATCTAGCATTGTGCTTCAGTGCTTACAAGCCTAACTCTACAATACTTTTTGATGAAATGGAGAGTCACTCATATACATCAAAAATTAATCCAAAATATTTATTAATAAAGTACATTGCACAAAGTAGTAATACAATGTATTTAATATATTAATATCAATAAAGACCTTAATTTAATTTTTATTTGTTGTTAATTTAACCCATTTTTCGAAGTCGATCGCGCATAAATTAAAAAAATTAATGTCGATCATACCAGTATTAGGTTTGCCCACCCCTGATCTAGATGATACTATCGGTATATGCTATGCTCAAAATACAAACACTTACACCCGGTTCGATTTTTTTGGCACTTTTACATATATTCGTCGTATTTTTTAATCGATTAAATGAATAACGTCTAAAATCTGGCTTCCTCTTCATTAAAAACACTAACATTGCTTATTGTAGTTCCAAACGATATGAATATTATGTGAGTTATAGCTTTTAGAGAAAAAAGGATTACTAAGCAAATCTCATTGGTAAAAATTGATAGCAAAAATGGGATACTGTAGCTGTTTAGTCATTGCTTGGGACCGAAGAAATCGATTGTGATCATGGAAGAGTGCGTGTAATGTAATACTGGAGAGAGACTCCAATCGGATCTCATTTCGCAAACATCGTTGAATTCTCTGGAAATTTAATTTGATGTGTGGTTGGATTTATCAGATTCTTTATGCACCCTAATCAGCTTCGTAGAAGGTCGGAACATGCTTCTTCCCTTTTTCGCAGCAGATAATTTTGTACAATTTGGGCTCAATTGACTTGATAGCATCAAACACGTAATCGACGAATCCTTGGCTATGCACCAGGGCAGCTAATTAGGTAATTTTGCATCTAAGCCATATACCTCAACGATCCTTTGCGTTATAAAATATAGCTACAATGGCCAAATCTATACATGATGAGCTACATGACAGGACTATTGTTTATTCAATGCTACCATATTAACCTGCTCTCGACAGAGGCGCAAAAAGACTCAACTAATGTATAGCATTGAAGGCTATAATAGCTGGCGTTGAGGGCTGTACGACATGGCTTTGGATGCTATAATGCAAAGCGTCTACTCCTATAAGTGTTTGGCTATGAATGATGGTTTCAGGCGATATATTTTATCACACTCCCGAAATCAACTGTGTTCACAATGCTAGAAGCATATAAATTATGGTCTGCTGCTATGCTTTTTCTGAGTATTATTCTATTCCATATTCTTTTTAGAGACTCCCCTGACTCCATCTTGTAAACGATTTTTTCCAGCTCCAAATTAGAATAACTTAATAAAAAGGAACAATTTGCCATTAACGGAGACAGAGATCATAAGGAACATAAAGAATGATCCAACGTAACTTATGTTGGTAAATCTTCCATTTTAATCGGTAAGATATCTTTCGATAAAGCAAAATAGCTACTTTATAGTAGCTACTCGATGAGGCAAGATAACTGCAAAAATAATTCAATTTTTATAAGTGCTTACTGAAACGTAACCAATACACACGTAAATACTATTTGTTATAATATTACTTTGTATATTACTTCTTGACATCTGTTAATTTATTCAAGTGAATATCTTCATGAATGAATTTGTATAATCTATGCAGAATTAAAGAAATGAAAACTGTAATGCATAATTGCATCTTCTTAATGCTCGAGTTCCAGCACTTGGAGAAAGATGTCTCTAGAAAATCACAGGCACGTTTATCCAAGCCCCAAACTACCTTACTAATACTATTTAATTGCATTCAGTACTGTATGTAACCAGAGAAATCAGACAAAGTACAACACTCTATCTTATCCCTTCCCTACCCCATCCCACATCAGATTGCAGTACTCGATTAGTGCTGGCGTCGAGACAAGGACACTATATCTTACAATTGCATGTTTGTACGAAGCTAGCTCTGTGTACGATGCCTACAATGCCATTTAAGAATATTATGGCCATCTTGACTAGCTTATTTTCTTTTTCTCTCCCAACATTCTCCATCCAATTCACGAGCGTATTTCACGTGCAGCCGTGGCGCATCACATTGTCTCGCTACGGTAAAGATATACTTTTCAATGAGATGTACCGAAGCGGAGAACGAGACATTGGATATCAGAATTTCCACGTGCTGTGAGCTCTTCTCCGATTTATTTCTAACATAAGTTGCTAATTTAGTAACTATGAAGTGCACCACTTCGACCATCGAGAACGCAGCAGTCTGTAATTAACTAGACACGATGTCGTACATGATGCAAGCAACGAATGAAACTTTGCTTAGTGAATGAGAGCAGAAGAAGATCCCCACGGTATTTCTGCCACACAGATTCGAAACGTTTCCGTACGGTTCCCACATTCCCCTATAATACATGGACGGAACTTAGTATATAGCGCAAGCGCATCTTTACCGATTTCATAATGGGTTTCATATATTTCTCCGACACATTAAACGGTCCATCCAGCTGCGTTCAGATTGCATTTACCTACAATTGCCGAAGCAGCCTCGGACTGGGTTCTGGGTTCGTCCTACTTAGGCTCTCTCGTTCCCTTGCGTTCTGCATGATGGCACCAAAGACGGACCTCTCTTGTGCTTATGTGTTAGTGAACTTCTTCCCCACCCGGCGTACATGGGGTAGTGAAAGCTCTGCTCTGGCACCACACTTTTCCGGTTCGAAACGGTTCACCGTCCTTGAGGAGATTTATAATTTGATTGATGTATGTTGAGTTACGTTCGTCTTCCTTTCATTGCGCTTTACTCTGGCTGTGAGCTAAAATGGTGGACTTAATGCAAGGCGCAAAGTAATATGATGACTGTGTGTTTGTAAAATCTACGGCGAAGATCAATTTTTACCTTATTATTGATTTAATGTATAGTAACAGAAAATTCGAAAGTACAATGAACTCATAATTTCATATTGAATGTGCAGCATACTACTCAATAGAGAATTATGATTTTCACAGCATGCATCAGTACATAGGAAATTAAATATTAGGGAGCTGATATTGTGGATATATTTGGAAAGATTTTGGCAGAAGCAACTGCAGATGAACAGACAGTTTAAACAGAATTAGTGTGCATTAAAAGAAATTTGTGTTTAATGAGTATTAACGTCGAAATGAAATCGTTTTATTGGAGGTTGGCTGTCTCCACATGAAGCTTCAAAGGAAATCAATCCAACTCCCTTGCCTGCTTTGACAGCCTGACTTGGGCAAATTTAAAACGCATTTTTGAAAACCTAGCAGTTATTAAAATATATTATTTCAAATGAAGTTTAATATGAATAGCCGCTTCTTTAAAAGATATTTGACAAATTCGTAGGCTGATTATTTGAAAATGCTGATTATTTGAAAAAGTGTTGATAAGATGTAGATAAAAATATGATTATTTATCCCCTTTTTCATGCATTTACTTATTTCCCGATCTAGTTGATGCTTTGTAGAGTATATGTGTAATCCAATTAGGATACATGATATATCCTTTAACTCACACCTCCAAACAAAGTTATATTATCAACTGCGACTAACAAAGAAATATTGTTGGCTTATTGCTTTCACACAAGTTATTTGTATATGCATAGTATGACGTAAATCGTTTTCCACTATTCTAATGAGCATGTGTTGTTACAAAAAGAACAAAAACGTTTTCATTATTTTACATTAAATAAATATACACAATAGTTTTTCAGAAACTAGTACAAAAATCTACATAAATTTGCGAAATGGGGGACATTTTACCGTTATTTTTCCGTAATCAAGTATTTCAAAATACTCATTCTAAGTGTGAAATGCAAACGAATTGGTCAACTCACTAAGTTTAGCTAGTTTTTTATGTATTACTGTTAAAATGATTTCATAACGGAAGGAGATATTACCAGAAATTAGCAAACGAATTGTAAAGTGTCATTTTGAAGGGAAATCACTAAGAAAAATTGGGAATTTTGTTGACAAAAGTTACGCTACAGTCCAGACGATTACATCGAATTACAAAGAAACAGAATCTTTCATTTTCAAACTTCGTACGGTTTGTTCAAGAAACGAAAGGTTAGCCCCGTAAAATAAAGATAAGCCCCCGCTTAGCTGCAACTAAAATTGCTGCCAAGATTCTGGAAAACCTCGCTATCCCGTTACTATTCGCAGATTACAAAAACAAGAGACTTAGAAGTGGAATAGGCAGAAAATGTCATATCTCAGGGAACAGAATCGAAGAAAGAAACTAAAGTAAGCGATATTACATAAAAATCATAGAAATCAGTTCTGGTCGAAGGTTATATACAGTGAAGAAAGTAAATTCAATACCTACATAAAAAATTGAAGGAAACCTAATACGGCGTATGTAAAAGAAATCGTGTACCAACGGTAAAATGTTGTCATGAATACCTGTTAATTTTGGTGTGCATGTCGGAGAGAAGGGTGGGAAATCTGCTATTAACTATTGAATAAAAAATGGACCAACATATTTATTTAGATATCCTTAAACAACATTTTTTTTAAATATTCTGGGTTTTCATTTGTGTTTATTTCATGTAATCATTCAAAGACTCTTCATAATCGAGGTATATGCAAATTTTTGTTGTTAAGTGTACATTGTTTTCTGCAAATAATTTATGAATTTTATGTTGAAACGGCTTTCATTGATTTTTGAAACATCGGACGCAGCCAGACTGGTCTTAAAATATTTGGATCTTTTTCTAAAGAAATTACTAGTATGCAGTTCAATATGTTAGTGAATATTGCTAAACTAATACGAAAATTTACTACAATCAGCCTGAATTCGTAAAAATGTCAATTTTTCAGGTTTTTGATATGATTTTGAGCATCATGTGTCATATATAGAGTCCATTGAAAGTCAATAAACTATTTTAACTATTCAAGTGATGAGAAACAGTGCGTAGTTTTGAAACCACTAAAAAGAAAATTCAATTTTCGATCCTATCGCAACCAAAACAATTCTGTTTGATAATGCTTTCGGAAACTTTATCCGTAAAATGATCCCTATTCCCGCACCAAAATTTGAAATAGAGTCCGAGGTATTGTTCCAAATTTTTCTACAGATAAAAAACGATTGCACGGTTTGAGAGTGAGAGAGAGAGAGAGAAAGAAAGAGAGAGAGAGTCTGGAGAGTTAATCTCACTATTGGCTTGTGTTCCCTCACTGTTATACCTTTGGATACAACTAATACAAGTTTTTAATTATTTCATACACAAAGTGTTCCTTGTAATAGTGATACTCAGTTGCTTTTATGTATTAGTTAGCACTACTCTTATAGTTGACTACAAGGGCATCAGCTCTTGATGCGGTTTTTGATCTGCCTCCACTCGATATTCATATTCAAGAACAGGGCGATAAATTCTACCCATTGAACAATTTGACTTGACCCAGTTCTTTGCGAAATAAATCCAAGTGAAGGTTACAGGATACAGGATCCGCTGTACTTACTGATACAGGATCCGCTTCAAAATAAAAATGAAATCTATAGGTTCGACGTGAGTCTCAGTGTCTTTCAACCAACAAGTAGGGACGAAAAAAAAATTGTGTTGTCTCCAGAAAAAGAGCTTAATGCAATTTTGCTTACGCAGCTATGTGGCGCCAAGTGCCGCTGCAACAGAGACCTGACGACGGTCACGCGTCGACAGACACGCTCTGATACCACAGTAGATATTCTTCTCTAGTCACTAAAATCAGGAAATAATCTGCTTCATTTGATAAATCACACTATCCCCTTTAAATTGACCAGAGATAACTCGGTCACCAAAGCCGGGTACTGACACATGAGATGGAGAACCGTTTTCTCCTCGTCCTCCGAGCCACAGAACCAACAAAAGCCATTGAGCACTGCGCCCAGCTATTGCGCACGCCTTCCTATGAGACAGTGGTCCGTATGGAACAACCACAGCATAATGCAGAGCACTACGAGTTAAGCCTAAAAGGGTGCCTGGTGCAATCCACGTCCATGGAAACCAAGGAGAGTCTTGTTGTCGCACAGGATAATTCCTTCCACGAGGTTTTTTTGCTCTGTGGCCAATTTGACTGATATCATCGGTGTTCCTATTGAGAAGGGGTATGAGACTTCTGGGAGCAACGTACCAAAGTGCCGCTGCAGGACCACCAATGTTTATGTGGGAACATCAGTAGTTCTGAAATATCATCCAAAAGAGTTTACTTCAGTGAAACAAAGAGAAGGAGTAAGACCATAACGGATTAACGGGAAGGTGAGTCGTTTGACGGAATTTTCGGCAACAGATTCGTACGTTTGGAGAAAGCCGTAAGGAAAAACGATACTCTATGGTGAAAGAGGCAAGAGGCCGCATACAATGGTAGTTTAATAAAGCAAAGTGGCCTGGTAATACTTAAGATTGGGTTTGAAAAAAAGGAGTTGTCACTTTTTAAAAGCAGATACGTGACTTGTGGACAGAATCATGTGAGAGCTTCGAAGGAAGTACCTAAGACATTCCATTCGATGCATACTAAGTGGTACTATTGACTTGTTGAACGTTAGTTTTATACCTTGGCTAGACAAATAGAAATCTTTGCAGCGGTGCACACAGACGGGAGCAATGGGGAGCAATTGCCCTCTATATTCCTAAGCCACTTTTATTGTTGCACTCTAGCCCGCACTACACTTTTGCTGTGCCTTCACGGTAATTCACTGAAAATGTGTGTCGAATTCGGATGTTTGCCCCTTCTATTCAAAAGTCCTGTGCGTGCTTATACTTCGCCCTCAGCTTGTTATAACGGAATGTGAAGTCAGACAAAGTCGAGCTTGTTCGAATTCGGTTATCTTCGTCTTCGCATTGCCCTCCTGTAATAGTTGATTAAACGTCACGTTCTCCTGATCACGAAGTCTGGTTGCCAGTTGACTTCTTGTTGCCTTACTGGCATTTCTACATTCAATTACAAAACCAAGCAGGCGAATTCAGTCACTTTGTCTTGGTTTGCGGGAAATTGTCATAATAGATCAGCTATTTTGCTGGCATTAGAATCCGTTATAACAAGCTGAAGATGAAGACATGAATTCGAAAAGGCCCTCAGTGACTCTCAATGAATAGAACACTAGTGTCATACCAAGTTAACAGCTGTAAAGGTAGTAAGAAAATCCAAAGCCAGTAGACCACTTTCTCAAACTGACGCTTTAGTTAACAAACTACCCACGTTACCGTAATTTAATGTTAATATAATTTGAAACCAGGCTGAATTTATAATGTCGACGGTTCTAGGCAGGCAACTGTTCCGACAAGACTCCTTGAAACCGCAAAGATGGAATTAAAAGCTTTCAAAGTAGTATCAAAATATTATTATCTATTATATATATCTCTATTATTATGGGAAGGAATATTTTCATTGAGGTTTATGTGCATAATAAACTTGCTCCATGGTGTTCGTCTTCTTGCACTATGTATGTAAGATAACTTAAATGAATTACTTTGGTTTTCAAAATTAAGCCCGTAAGGTACACACTTTTTCTAGCTATTATATATAGTAATTATGTGCTAGTATTACAACACATTTGTATTGGCTCACTTTTTTGCTTAACATTCATTGATCTCCCTTCCACTAGAACTGAAATAACACTGTTATTATTTTGCAATAGGCGTATGTGTATGTATGTTTTAATGTAAAATATTAACTTTAATTTTCCGCTATGAAATGGCATTAAAATTTACCAAAATTATGATCTGACGCAAAATGGAACAACAAAATAGCTTGTGAAAGAGAAATGTCATTTTCGCGGATAGCTGAAGAAGAACGCAGTGTTTAAAAACATTCGAATGTTTTCTTAAACAAGTCACAATGTCGTCCCCGTTGTAAAAATAATAACTTGAAATTTTCGCTCACAGCTACAATTATATAATTCAACTATAATCTATTTAAAAAAATACTCCCTAAATAAATATTCTATTCTCGAAGTTTAAGTAAAATCAAATTTCAATGATTTTAATACGTTTGTTTAGGTTCTTTTGAATGGTGGTGTATGATAAGAGTCTAGCTTTTCAATGAGAAAATAATAGAAAACTACAGATAGTTACTTCAACTTAATTCCCATAATGTGGGCGAAAATCAAAGCACAATATTCATTTAACATCTACACCATTCATCATCTATGAGCATCAGCAGTAAAAAAATACAAAATTAACCCAAAAACTCACGTCACAGAATTTTTTGATTGAAACCTCTGTCAAACCGAGTACTCGCAATCAAACCCCTGACGCAAATTTCATCATATCACCAGCAACATAGTAAACAACCAGAATAATTATTCAAAACACAAACTTCTAAGTAATTTCTGATTCGAACAATTGAATTAAATTTCTACAAAACCGTATTCGTCCCTCGTAACAAATGAACATGCTATGCACTGAAACGAATCTGGTCATTTTATCACGACATTTTAAAACTTTATTGCTCGAATTTTACTGGATACTAAGTGCATATTGCTGCAAAATATGTTTCATTTCAGAAAATACAAATTTTAATGTACTATTTGCTACTTTATTGGTTCGAACCAATGTGCAATAATGTTCCATTATTAATTTAATTAATTAGCTACGATATTTTCAAGCTGCAACAATCAAGGTGAGTCGTGCTTTTCGCAACAAACAGTTGCAATTCAAAGCATTGTAAATAGTATGTTGAGCTGATATTTCAATTAAAATTGAATCGGCACGATATTTAATGCTGAGTGGGCAACGCAAATAAGGCAGCTGGACTGTTACAATTACTCTGTCGAAATTTTTATGGAACCTTGTCATGATGTTTCAGCGAATGATGAGAAACATAGAGAAACAGTTTATTGCGAAATTAACGACCATTCAATCAATCAAATTATTTTTATGTGTTGAGGAAAAAAATAACTGGCCTCGAAATTTGTATGGGCACTTGATGTATCTCAAGCAAACTCTCTAGTATTGTGCTCATACCGTGATTAACTCACATATTTTTCTTCGCTACTAACCAACACTGCTGTTATACGTATTTAATACAAAACGTATATGGCTAATCAGAAATACAGCTTTCTAAATACTTCCTTTTCTGAGCTATTCCATAGATATTTGCAGAGTCAGTTGATGTGTTCCATGCGACTCGTCCTTCCAAGCAACCTACCTTGACTTTTCATGTATGTACCTTGCGTAGAATCATGAGCAAACAAACATTACATCAACTCAATGAACTACACGTGTATGAACAAGCGAGTTGGATGCTCGTGGATCTCCCCAAACTGGTTAGATTTAGCTCGGTTAGTAGTCGTGCTTTGTTCCATGTCTGAAGATGTGTATCCTTCTTTTGCAAACTCCTCCGACTTCCATACATGCAAAGCGGTCGATGCTAGGTAATAGGATAGGTTCACCGCGAAACTTACTTCTGGCTGTAAGCTGCTGCTCCCCGAAAACCGATTCATTTCTCCTCACGAAATGCATAATGGATACTTTTGAAAGGACCAGAGTACTTTTCATCTAAGCCTTACATGTATACAAGCAGTGGCTTAATTCCAGCACTGTAGCCCTTGTCGCCCGGGAATGGATGCTGCGTTGGACATCAGAAAAACTTGACTTACAAGCATAGCAAACGGAAGGGTGGCACCTCTCTCAAAACCATTTCAACTGCAACAAGAAGTTTGCGGTTGAGTAAAGAAGTGGATGATTTCAATGTTTCGCCCTGTAATACATAGAGTACATGAGATGAGAGCACAATGAATGACTGCCTCTACCCCGCTCTAGCTTCATTTGCCTCGCTGATGGTAGGAATTCTTTTCAATTATTTCACGTCTTCTTATTGGCTAAGTGGACTTACACTGAACCGCGACTTTAGTTGGACAGCTCGAATCAAAATTGAATGGAGTTTGTGGCTATTTCGTGATAAGATAGATTATACACTGATTATGGCTCGTTGATAAGATGATTACAAGATTGTATCTATTGGTAGATAGCATCTTATCACTTGCAAGGACATTTTCGTCTAAACTGTGAATGTGGTTGTTGTTGTTGGAGTTTGCTGACAAATGTGGAGAATTATTGGAACAAGCTGATAATTATTTCTCTAATCTTTGGCAGCATGTAGATTTTAGTTGATTATATTAAGAATGCTGGTCATTGCGTACATATTTGTTAATGCAGTCTTTTACGACGAATATATGAAATACTTTATTTTTATTTAGCAAGTTAACAACAATAGCAGTTCGTTATTATTGCTCAAAAACATTACATTCATATAGTAAAGTTTTCAAAAGACTTACCAAATATATCGAAATTGTCGATTAGTAGGTGTCAGCATCGGTGTAGGCTAAATGTCGATCAGATGCCCAAAGAAAAAACTATGTTGACCCACGGCAGCCCGTGTCGAGTCTGAAAGTTGAAGTTGGTAGAGAATTCTCTAGAAACCATAGCTTAGGAAATTTCGGTTTCATTGCGAAATTCCCAGTCAATTCTGAAGTTGAATAAGCTGTTTAGAAAATGTCTGTGATATTTCTCGCCAAAATTCCAAAAGAGATCATTGTGCACGAGAAGAAAGCAGGAAATGTACAGAGTTTTCTTTACCAATTATGTAAATAATTTTTGATTGGTCAATATACAGAAATTGAATGCATATTTCCCGCCGCAATTCAACAAATACCATGATATAAATTATCTCACAACTAGCCATATATTTATAATTTTGTACTTATAGCCTTATCTTGCATTCACGTAAGCTTCCTGGTAAGTGAAAACTTACAAACAATGCTGATTTTCATTGAACTCAAAACGAAAATTCTATTTGGATTCGTGTCAGCCAAACCAGTGGTTACACATATATCTCTCCAAATTCTCAAAGAAAATGAATCAAAATTTTGTAGGTTTAACAGAATTTCTTTATGAGTGGAACCATAATCAACGCATATGAATGTTAACCCAAAAAACCATAAATTAGGAATTAGTTCTCACGAATAAAGGTAAAATTACGTTATTGTGTTGTGTCGTGCGCGTTGTGACCTTTGTGTTGTCGCGGTCAGTGATAACATTTGTGTATTATGTCGTTTTCTGGCGCATTTTTCTAAAACAAGTCTGTACTTTTTTAAGCATTGCTGCTACTCACGTAATTATTAGTTTTGTCTAATAATTCAACATATTTTATTATGAAAATAAAAAGTACTTTTTAAAGTAAAAGTACTTTTTTAAGCATTGCTGCAACTCAAGTAATTATTAGTTTTGTCTAATAATTCAACATATTTTACTATGAAAGTAAAAAGCAAATTAGGCTACTTTTTTTCTGAATAAAACATGTTGGATTCTGGCATTAAAATGCATTCAAAATAAAATTGAAAAACATTTCGAATACATTTCAATACTCATCATTGTAAATGCTCTTCTTTATATCAAAAGCATGACTATAATGCGGATTCGAGCACCTAGCCAAGAAATTCCCTTCAAATAGTTTGGCAATGTTGTAAAAGGTAAAAGGTTTTGTAGATAAAAGATGTATAAAGGTAAAGATTTTGTTTTTAACTTATCAGCAATCAATTTTTACTAGTTTCCAGTATCACCAGCTAACTTTTAAGAAATGTTTAACAATGTTTAAGAAATGTTAAACAGCACGTAAAATATAATTGGCTTATTATGTGTCTTTTGGCATATCACTAAAGTGTCTGCTTGGGTCCAACAGCGTCCAAGCGTTTGCGCATTCTACATGGACAGCATATCTTACAAGAAGTTTTCGTTCGAGAGGAGCAAGGAGCTCCAGAGCTTAAGATTATATTACCTAAATGTACCCGGTTTGAGAACTAAAATTTATGAGATCAAGCTTTCAGCTACTTTAGCTTCGAACGGTTTAAATGATACCTGCCTCACTGATGACATCCTCGATTCTGATTTTTTGCCTAATCACACAGTTTGCCGTAAGGACCGGCACCGTTTAGCTAGTGGTAAATCCGATCGGAGTTAATAAGGCATTCTACGGAACACTCTGTTGTGTTTTTCCTCTCTTTCCGCCTGCTGAACGTATTTTTCTGCGTAGGTATGTTTCTTACCTTCTGCTACAACCGTAGTCACTTCAATATAACTCTTGTAATCTTATTTTATTAGTTTATAATCGCTTCTTAGCAGAACTCTTTTCTTATCTCAGGTGGTTATTCCAACGCTTATGTTCAGTTATGTGGTGATTTTAGCCTCCCTACTCTAGATTGGTAAATGCCTATTCGGCTATCATCTCGCTTAGTAGCATCTCATAAGATCATCTTCCCTATGTGATCCTCATCATCCTCTTTTCCTTGAAACTTCCAACATTAATACTTTGAGGGAAAAATCCCTTCTTTAGTAGGTACGCTTTAGCTTTCAAAAAGCCGATTTCACTGTCACAGCCATTGAAATAAACAGATTAATTGGTTTTCTTTCTTTCGGGGCCTTAATGTTAATGACGCATATTTGCCTCTGGAACCTCATTCCTCAATTCACACAAACTCATCGTTTTGAAAAACTAAATGATGCTCCTTGGCTTAGCAATGATGTTACAGCCGCACTCGAAGTCAAAAATTGAGCTGGTAATTTATATAAAAGATCTGCCTCACTTGCTGACTTCTTTTTGTATGAAGAACAATGTAGATGCTGCCAAACAGGCAATGGGCTCCGCTTTTGCTACCATTGAAGCATCAATCTGAACCAACCAACCATAATCGATCGGTTTTTTATCCATTCCTTAGTGTTCCCAATGGTATGTAATTGGATGATACAGCTGCTTTCATCCCACAAGATGTCTGTGAGCTTTTTGCTTCTCAGTTTTTCTTTTTCTTCTCACAACAATGTTCTTCTCCTTCCCAATATATTGTCTCTACGTCTTCCGCTGAATTACATTCTTTTCCAGCAAAGCCTTTAGAAAAAGAACTTCCGACGGTATTCCTTATACCTTACCTAAATCTCTTTCACCAACACTGTGAGTCATTTTTTCCTTCTTGTGTGTTAAACAGAACAGAGCTCTCAGTATACATAAAGCTATTGATCCAAGATGCATCTCAAACTTCCTTATTTTAGCATTACCCTAGAATGAATGATCTGCAAGAGATTTTCTTTTTTTTATCTAACCTACCCTAGCTGATGAGCAGCACGGTTTTGTCAAAGATAAATCCACCATAGCCAACCTTCATCTGCTGACACATACGGTCGCATCCACTCTTGATCATCTCAAAAAATTCTAGGACGACGTATTATATACTGACTTCACCAAAGCCTTTGACTCACTCAACCATAACATCTTTCTTCAAAAACTGAGGTCCGATGGCATAGCCAGCCCTCTCCTATCCTGGTTTACCTGTAACATTTTTGGTTGTACCTGCATTGTAGCCATCAATTTCTGCTCTTCAATTTTTTATCAGATGTTCCGCAAGCCTCTATCCTTGGGCCTCTTCTCATTTTATTATTAATAAATGGTCTTCCTTCCTTAATCCATTCTCCTTGTTTTTATATGCTGACGATTTCAAGATGTTTCGAGTGATCACGAGATGACTGTTACAAAACGATCTTATTACTTAACATGCTTGATGCGCTGCCAATGCTCTCACTTTCAACATGGCGAAATGTCACAAAATGTCTGAAATTTACTTGTAAAACATAACCTTTGATGATATCCTATTCTGTTTCTAGCTCTCTTCTTAACGTTGTTGATAATTTGAAAGATCTTGGCGTAATATTTGACCCGGAAACTGAATTCGATAAGTATATTTTATAAATAACTGTCTAGGCTTAGATCTTCCAAAATATTTCCGCCTGTGAACATCTCTTTCTTTCTTTGATGCATAATGTTCTTTAATATTGCTGTCAAGTTTGATGTCCTCATTAATTCTATTTAAATAATGTGTTGGAGTATGTTCAAAGTTGATTTACTGGTACATTGTTCTTTAAATTTCGCGCTCCCTACCGTCTTTACAATTATCGTCGTTTCCCTCGAATCACGGAGGCATTTCCTAGATGAGTGCCTCCTCTTAAAGTTGTTTTATAAGTTGGTTGCATATGACCTCAGTAGCCACGTTTCCGTGCTTGCAGCAGTTCATGGCACGCGTTCTTCGTTTTTGTTTAGTATGTCCCTTGGCCGCACGTGATGATTTCTTATGTTTTGCTTCTTTTGTTGCACATCAGCCTTATTAGTCATCTTTTTTCTTCGACCATTCTAAATCATTTTGGCCTGACGTTTAACCCCTTGAAACTAACAAACAATATTCCGATTCAATAGTATTGGATGGTAAATAATTTTGCAGTTTCCTAGAAAGTTGTACTATTTTTACTAGCTTATTTTCTTTCTCGTTCACAGCCTTTTATAATTCCTTTCGTGGATGTACCTCACCTCTAGTTCCTTTTATCGCAACTCATTCTATTTGTTTCTTTTGGATGAAACCTATTGAGGTAGATACTTTGATGTCGCTACTAGACTCTAGTGGCAGCAGTGGTCTCAATGGTATAGCTTATTTGCAAAATGTCCATACTTATTTACTAAAGCCTTTCCTTCGGTGTTTTTGACTCATACTGGAAATCGACCAGTATTTTCTCGATACTAAAGTTGGATGACATTGAAAACGTTTCCATCGACTGCCCCACAGCTTTAATTTCCTATTTTTCTCAAAGTTGCGAGAAACAAATGTTCAGGATCATGCTAATCGTGCTATTTATAGTCGAATTTCAAATTAGCAACTCTGTTTTATCGAAGACCGTCCACCTCAATTAATTTGGTCGAATTTGTCAATTTTATATCTTAGGTTCTTGATAATGGGCGCCAAGCTGATGTAATTTATACTGACTTCGCAAAAGCTTTCGACATGGTCAAACATTTTATCCTGCTTGATAAACTTTCTTGGTTCGGCATACCTTATCCCTCCTCTCTTGGTTTTTATCATACATCTTCAATCGTACTTGCAAAGTTGTGATACATTGATCTTCTTTCCTTCCTTTTCATTTCTCTTCTGGTGTTCCACTAGGGTCCATCTTGTTCTTTTTTTGTGTGTTCTTTTCATCAATGATCTTCCTTCTGTATTTTCATCCAAATGCCTTCTTTATGCAAATGATCTTAAGCTGCTGGTGAAATCGCGCCTGTCAATGACTTTATTTTATTACAGTTATATCAAACAGCCTTAAATGCATGGTCCACCAGGAACTTCCTCCTTTTTAAGGCACCCAAATTTCTAGTAATGTCTTCTTTCTCTTTTTCTATTTGTTCTTACTTTTTTCTTTTGAATAGCAATAGCAATACACTGAAAAAACACATAGCGCCAGGCGCCATAGTTTATAGGCTTCTGGCGCCATGTACATAGTCGATTTCGGGATTGTGATAAAATATAGCCCCACACGCCTTAGTACATGGCGAAAAGTACATACGAGCAGACGCTATGCTTATAGCCCTTCACGCCATTTACTATAGTCCTCCATGCCATGTACTGTAGTCCTCCACGCCATGTAATATAGTCCTCCGCTAAATTCTTGCTTAAGCTAATTCTTTAACTAACCTCCCGGATGTCCTTGGGTTAGATTCAAAATTGAAAAGAATTCATTGAAAGAAAAACTCTTGGTTGGTTCAACTATTTTTAATAGTATTGCAACGATTCATTCAAAATCTTTAAACGAACTACGGAAAATAGTTATTTTTACTATGTTAATATAGTTAATTTAACGACATAAAAGTAGTTGGCTCTGGTTATACAAAAAATATCGCAACGTTCATGAAATCAACTGTTTTAATTGTTTCATAACCACGAAAAATAGTTCAAACTTCAACGTTTCGAATTGTCAACAGTTTTTATGGTACTTAAACTACTTTGCAATAGTTGATTTCAACAAACGTAATTCAGTGAGCAACGTCTTTGGAATGATTCTACGCAAAGTAGAATGGTTTCAACATTTGGACGCTTTTTATGCTCCGAATGATTTTTTTTGTTTATCAACCACGCGTCATGGCGCATAAAAGTAATCAACAATTTTCTTATAGTTGTTTTAACTATAGCCCTAGTTGATGCAAAAACAACTAAGGAAAACTGTTGATTTTTCATACTCCTCATACTCATGCTCCTATTCTATCATAGAAGTTTCATATGATACGTGGCAAAATTGTGTTCGGTTTGCTGTTCGATATAATTCATATTCATGTTATGCTGTGAAGCCTTTATATTACGTTGTGTGACGCTATTTTGTTCACAATGTGTTCAGCACTCGGGTGAGTAAGACGGTTGCTGAGAGCAGTGAGTATTTGGGATATTCAGTCTGGTTTCTGATCTGTAATTGTATTTCATAGTTGTTTCAAATCGTGAAATACTGTTCGTCGGGGACTGCGAATATTTTGAATATTTAATTTTATTTTTGTTCGGATTATATTATTTATTCTATAAAGTGAACTGAATAAAAAGAGGTTAATTTTCCGTTATGGCGAGCGATATGCAATTTGATTGCATCGTTTCGCGAGGGAACGACGAGAGGACGACACATGAAAATATCCTCATCGCGTACAATAAACTCCATCAAGTTATGATGGAAAAATTTAATTATACGGTTGAGGATATTAGCCGTGCACACAAGGACTGCGCAAGTAGCCTTGGGTATAGAACCGTCGAATCGAGCGGAAAAAGGAAGAAGCCATGCAAGGTCAAAACGGTTACCAAGCCTGAAGCATCGTGCAGCAAAAAGAATCGTTATGAGGTTCCTTCAATGGACGAGGATGATGACGAAGAACGAGCAGATGAACCAATAAGGAAGCAGAGAAGGATAAGACGATTTTTGAAAAATCCGGAACGGCCAAGAAAACTAAAACCCCGATAGTGTGCGAAAACCTTAACGTGAGGCACTTTAAGCAGAACATCAAAGAGAAGGTAGGAGAGCTGGAAATCACCAATCGCGGTAAGAAGACAATTATCAAAACGACGGAGCCAAAGAAAATATTTGAGCAGCTAAAAAAGGATGGTGTTGAATGTTTCACGTATACACCACGTGACGAGAAAACAAAATCAGCTATTCTGCGAGGCATTCATCATTCGTTTTCCGCAGAAGAAGTAAAAGCAGCCCTAGAGCTAGCGCTCCCAGGCACTAGCTGGCAAAAAGTTCAACGGTTCGAAACATCAAGGTCCAAACAACGTGGGATTCAACTCGATATGTTCCTGGTGCAGTTACCAGCTGATGGGAAACTAGAGCAGCTAGCCCAAATCCGATACCTTCTCAACCAGAAGGTTCATTTCGAAAGACTTCGACCATGAGGCATTACGCAGTGCTTCAGATGTCAAGCATACGGACATGTTGCCACAAACTGTGGCATGAAGTATCGTTGTGTCAAGTGTAACGAGTCACATCGGCCAGGAGAGTGCCAGCGTGGAAAGAATGATGCCAGCGAGGAGTCCCTGGCGTACTGCGTCAATTGTGGAAAGTATGGACACCCAGCAAATTACCGAGGATGCAGTGCGTTTACCGATATCAAAAAACAGATGGAAACCAGGCGAGAAGAAAAAACGCAAAGACAGCAGTTTATACGAAAATCAGTAAGTACATTTACCAATAATAATATTTCATATGCCAGTGTAGCCGCTGGTAAACCTCAGTCTCAAAAACCAAAAACATTGCACACGAACAAACCTAAAGTGGCTGAACAGGATGCTTTTGATTTCTGCATGAAAGACAGCATGGAGATCACAGGTATGGACCTATTCAGCCTCATAAAAAAAGTAAAAGAGTTTCTTCCCAAATTCAGGAAAATAAGTGACAAGCAAGAAAAAAATCTTGCTTTCATGAGCTTTGTTATCAGCATGTGCTCACCATGAACTTAAAAATCACATGCTTAAATGTAGGGTCTCTTGTCTCGCACGCCAAAAGGCTTGCACTTCTAAAATTTTCACAGGAAAATAAGCCTGATATAATGTTTCTTTCTGAAACTCACCTCACTTCTCGTCATAAACCTACATTCCCAGGTCACACCCTTCTCAGGTGTGATAACGGCTCAGGCACAGCAATCCTTTTCAAAAAAGAACTGAATATTGTAGAAATAGCTCCACCCACACTAAGTACCGTGAATGTCTGCACCAGCAAGCTTATGCTGCAGAATAGTGATTGTATCCTCCTATGTGCTTTATATTTCCCATGCACTGCCAGATCAGCTGATTACAGATCAGATCTTTCTAAACTTAAAACCTTTTCTCGTAACTACTCACATATTGTTTTCGGAGACGATTTCAACAGCAGACACCCAAACTGGAACGATTCACTTGTCAATGCACATGGAAGGGTATTAACTTCTTGGATGCATGATAACATCTTGGAACTTGATTGGGCCATCATTCCATCTCCAAACCCAACCCATCCTAGAGATCAGTCATTCATTGATTTCTTTATTATATCCGCAAGTCTTCTCGATCATGATACAAATCGTTTGTGTATTACAACCAAAACTGCTGAATCAGATCACATGGCTGTAGAACTTTCTCTCCACATTTCGTCAAAACCTTCTATAGTCCTACAAGAACCCCTGTTTCACTTTCCTTATCAATCAATAGACTGGAGAGATTTCGCGAAAAAAGTTGATGCAAATCTCTCACAAATTCAATTTGCAACAGATCGGAGTCTCCTGAATCTAGAAATCGATTCTCTCATAATAAATGTTTCAACTGCCATTGAATCCACTATAGACAGTTACAAGACGAAAACAATACCTCACTCCCATAAGTATCAAAACGTACCACCCTTCATTGAAAACCTTTTCGAAGAACGTAAAACACTTCGAAGAAGGCTCAATCGCATCTATCACAGAAACCTTAATAGAGCTAACACCGAATACAGGCAATTGCTAGAGCAAATTAAAACCATGTCAGCAACTATAACTCAAGTTGTAACAAACTGGCAAGATTTAAAGTTTAAGGCAGCACTAAAGGTAGTGAAACCAGGTCCAGATATGTTCAAACATATCAATAGGTTTACTGGCCGTAAGTCATTTTCTCTTCAGAAAGTCTCACTCAATGATCAGCTTTTGAGTTCAGACGAGCAAAAATCAGAAGTTTTTGCAAATCGGTTCGAAAGAACCTTCAACTCTTCGAATCATTTCGAAAATCCGCAGCTCTCCTTTGAAGTTGAAAGTACTATAAAATTCTTCTTGGAAATCAATAGGCTTCCACATCTGACGCCATTTACAACAGAAAACTTGGCGATTTGTCCCACTGACCAGGAAATATTCATCAACCCCGTTTATTTGGCCGCAATCATCAAAACAAGTCACAACAAAAAGTCTTCTGGCCCAGACAACATTTCTATGTGTGTTCTAAAACACCTTCCCATCAGTGCTTACTGTGCCTTTGCAGTTATTCTCAACAACTGCATTAACAATTGCTACTTCCCGATCCCTTGGAAAGTCGCAAAAATATTCCCGATCCCCAAGAAAGGAAATTCAAACGACGTGAGTAATTTCAGGCCTATTTCACTTCTTTCTAACATAGCAAAGATTTTAGAAAGAATAATTCTAAAGAAAATGCAGCCTCACATTGAAGAAAAAAACATTATACCTTCTGCCCAATTTGGTTTCAGGGCTCAACATTCAACTACTCATGCCCTCCTCAGATTTCAGTGTGACACCTCAAAGGCACTTCAAACAGGTCAATCAACTACTGCCTGCTTTGTAGACATTGAGAAAGCCTTTGACTCTGTATGGATAGATGGAATCGTTTATAAACTCATACAACACAATTTTCCAGTTGACACTGTCAAAATAATACAAAGTTTCCTCACCAACAGGCACTTCTTCGTCCAAATAGGAAAAGCAATCTCTCCAACCAAAATAATCTCTAGTGGTGTACCTCAAGGCTCAGTTCTAGGCCCCATCCTCTTTAATATCTTTACTGCAGATCAGCCATGTGAACAAAATAATCAGGCCAAGACCCTTCTGTATGCGGACGACTCCCTTACTTATGCTTCTGCGTTTAATCCTAAGTACGCCACAATTCGTGTACAAAGACAAATTTCGTCACTCAGTGATTATTACAAGAAATGGGGGATCAAACTTAACGTTGCAAAATCTGAAGTCCTTCTAATCAAACCATCTGGCAGCAAAAAGAAGTCAATGCCCCTGAGAATAAACGGCTCTGAAGTTCAAGTAAATAAATCAGTAAAATACCTGGGAATCACCTTCGACGATAGAAATAAATTTCATCTTCATGGTAAAAATACGCTTGTGAAAGCTCACTATGCTTATCATCAACTCTATCCTCTGTTAAAAAAATCGTCCCCTCTTTCTCAAAGAACAAAGCTCCTTATGTACCGACAACTGATCAGGCCCATACTGAGCTACGGGTTCCCAATCTGGATGACAATATCTCAAAGCCATAGAGAAAAACTGGCGAAATTTGAAAGGAAAGTCCTGCGTTCTTGCACTGGAAAGTATTTTAAATCAGAAAATTGCTATTTTTCTAACACAGAGCTATAGGAAGGAATTAACATGCCTCCTCTTCAGAAATACCTTCTTGAACTCGGCGAAAAATTCCTGGCGAAATGCCAGAACCACCTAAACCCTCAAATTCGTAATCTCTCCGAAAACACATTTGAAGCCCCCAGCAATATCTACCCTTCACCATTCGAGGCTTACTTGAACCTAGCGGCTACGCATAATCCTCGTGAAAACGAGACTTCTGCTTATATATTTCCAGGCTGAATCCAATAGAGGACCATCGAAAAATCATCGACGACTCCCCAGAGGACAACAACAGGAAACGAACGAAATCGACATCGAGAGCAGTCCAGCGCAACAGCAAAAGGAAACCGGTCAAATACTAATCGTAAGAAATATATATTTTTAAAATATGTTGTTAAAATGTTATGTTTTTGAACGAGGAAATAAAGCTTAGGCACCATCCTCAAGAAATTAATTTATACATCTAGGCTAATTTATTAAATTTAACATAGAATTAGGACAAATTAGGACAAAGTCGCTGAATAAATTATTATATAAAAAATTATTATCTATTTTGTTCACAATACAGCGTTTTCCGCTGTGGCAAAGCAGTGGGCTGCGGCAAAGCGCACTCAAAAAATTAGAATGCACTGTTTTGTATGGTAACGCGCACAATGGCTGCGGCCGAATTTGCGGCAGCGGCAGAATTTGCCAAATTTCTAATTTTGCCGCACCGCTAGCGGTGATACCTACCATAGGTTGGCATCACCACTAGGTTGAATTAAATCTGTTTGAATTAGGTTGAATGGTCTGGATACACAAGCGATGGCTGATGTGTATTGTGATAAGCCAACCTAATCCTCGTACAACAGGACTTAGCAATACAACAGAAAAAAAATGAATTTGGTTGGTGCCTTGGTTGCATTGACAGCGACATTTTCGCTGCATTGTGATTCACCAAATTCAACTGCGGCATTCACGCCTCCCCTGCTTATATTTCGTACTATGTATATGGCTGGAATACCATTGTTTGTGGTTGCTTACTTTTTTGCACCACGGACGTTGTTTATCAATCACGCGTCATGGTGCATAAAAGTAATCAACTATTTTTTTATGGTTGTTTTATTTTAACTATAGCCCGTAGTTGACGCAAAAACAACTAAGGAAAATTGTTGATTTTACCAAGATTTTTCTTTCAGTGTTATTTTATTACAGTAGAATAGAAGATCAACTTCAAAAGAAAGCACTTAACTCAATTCATCCGAATCGGTATGACAACTGAAGCCCTATTACATGGCCCATCGTACAATTTAATATAGCGTGGGGCCATTATTTCTGCGCCATGTAATTATGGCGCTGGGAGCCATACTGCATAGCTCAAGGTACTATGTACATAGCGTGTGGGACCATAAATGCTGCTCCATGTTACATAGGACCAGGCGCTATGCAGATTCTGGCATTATGGCGCTGGCAGCCATATTGCATACGTCAGAGTACTATGTGTATAGCGTATGGGGCTTTAAATAATGCGCTATGCTACATAGCTCTGGGCGCCATGTGAATTTTTTTTCAGAGTAGTTTGCTTTATGCGAACCAGCATAAAGATCTGGTATTGACGCCAAGATTGTACTTGACGCCAAGCCGAAATCTGATTTCCATGTATTTTACTTTACCTTTACGGCATCAAAAGTTACTGGTTTCGTTCTGCGCTGTTTACACTACTCCTTGAATATCTCCACATGTGTTCGCTTGTTTGTGTCCTTAGTGAGTTGTGTCCTTAAATATTGCTCCCAAGTGTGGTCTGCTCGTTTCGGGTATTTTTCGAATGTTATTGAATCACTCCAACGCAAGCTTACCATGAAGTACTGTGAAGGCACATACACATATCAGGAATAAACGCTGCTACTATATTATATAACCATATATTTTTTATGCATCATATTTAACATAATCCGCAATAAACTACACACATGCATACCAGCCTATATGCATGGTCTCCGGAGCAATACTTTTTCGCAGAGTAGTTTTTGATACATTCAAAATTCAGATTTTTATTCTAATGAATTTTACACGAATGTCGACATACGTGTCTCTACGGTATTACCGAATTACCGATTGTAATATGATAACAATTGCTCCTAATGCCTATAATTTTCCTTACCTTGATTAGTTTGTGTAAACAGCTCTTATCGAGGTAATTACCATGTTACATGTGCGGACTTGCATCAAATGCACTAATATTTCTCAGAACACTTGCCTCTTGTCCCAATATCTACACGACAGACTGTAATTCTCAATTGCGCTCCAGGAACGAAAGAATGTCGGTCACCCGCCCCAGGATTATGAGATTGTACAACTACAACGGGAGCATCACATAAAAGACCAACATGCAACCGATTTGTCTTACCATTTGTCCGCCCCATTACTGGCTCGATATCGCTTCGATTGTGATGGGGATGACGATATCAAGTAAGATACTTCCCCATTCAAAGAGCGCTTCATCTACACTCCCCTCTCGTGAGTAGGCGGGGAAAATTTGTATGCAGCCCTAACCCATGGGCAAGAAGTTTAAGAAAACAAAAAGCTCACAATTCCGGAAATATGCACTACAAGCTTCGCAAACTAAACTCACGGCTAGCAGCTTGTTCCGGTTTCAAATTGCAACAAAGCAGACAGAAATGCAATACTCACGCCGTTCCCCTACCAACTCGTGTTGGAGCTGCCGACTTTCGGTGGAAGTCTGGAGCTTTTCGTTTCTAAACGCGACCCGGCGAGCAACGATCTGTCTCGCTCTTAATATTGGGCCGGGGGCCGACCACGACCAGTTTGTTTTTCCGCTTCAGGGAAAACAAAAGACAAGGCGGGAGACTATGAGAGCAAAAAAAATTAGTCGATAAACGGTCGAAAACGAAAAGCAAAACGCGGAAAGCGATTCGCGATTGCATGTACTGGTCGTTGTGCGGCAGCGGGAGGAAATGCGATGGGATTTGTCACGCGGCTCAACTAGCTCGGCAGATGTTTTAGTTTAGTTTGGTTTGTGTCGCTTGGCTTACGTGTTCCGCGCTTCGTGTATTTGTGACTGAACGCGGCCTGTTTTCTGGTTTCTGAGAGACGGTGCGGCGGCCAGTAGTCCAATGGACAAATGCGGTTTGTTCAAAAAAAAGAAACTCGTTAGCGTCGGCACGGCATTGCTTCGTCCAAATTTGCAAATGATCCCAAATTGCCCTAAGCGACCTGAAGAATGATATTCGGTGTCAACACTTATTGAACGCTTTGATTGAGCTTTCTCCGGTACGTACGGTATCAGCTGTTTGGCTGCATGGATGCCGTGTGACCAATTCCTTGGTTGTGTGCGTGTGAGGCGCGAAATCTGAATTCCGGAAGTGCCACGTGGGATCGTTGATTGTTGTTCATACTACGAACTTTCTTTAAGGATATTGTGTAAATTACATTCTGTGGAAACCACTAAATTCTTAAAATCATCCCAAATCGATCTATGGTGCAAAAACTTAACCTGTCAGCTACACTTGCATAATCAATTAGTGAAGTGCTTCTATGCTTTTTCTTTGACTGACGATATACATGGGTTGGATGCACTTGCCATCCTTGGAATGGAATCTGGCTAGGACGACATTGAATGCGCGATATCATTATTGTGTTGGTGAACTCAAGTGTTATTGCTACTACAACCAACTATTATGTACTTCACAACCACGAACACCCACACTCCTGATTCTTTGATTCTGAGCCAGGTGACTTGAAATTGAAAAGAACACAAGTAGATACGCGGAATTAAATAAATTTCGACGATCAGTTGCGGATTGTTTTTCTCGGACGGGATTTGGTGCACCAAAGAACTGAACTTAATTCAGTGTTGAATGACTTCTGCTGCTATTAAATTACTCATCTAAACTAACATCGATTTTCGTTCGTTATCATTGACGACCTGATAAAGGAATCTGAATAGTTATACTTATGTTATTGGACTGGAAATCTATATGATCCTAGTTCTACTTGCGGTGCGGGGAGGAATGCCGGTTAATATGTGTTACAAAGAAGAAAGTAGAACACTAGACGTCAGTTGAAATTCTTCTGACGGGTTTTCTTGAGCAGTGCAAAAATATAAGATATAGAACAAATGGGAACCATAGTGTATTGTTGTTGTTACACTAGTAGATTTGTTGTTGTGTAGTTGTGATTTAGTTCAAAAAGCGGTTGAATGATCGATTTAGTGCTCCGCGACATGTCTCATTTTCCTATTCGTGGATCACCCAGTACCCAGGTACGTAAGGCTCTGTATTAAATTTGTTTTTTTGTTGCAATGCCGTCGGTATTCAGAAAGTTTTCTCTGCGAAATGCAGACTACCAAAAACAGTGATATGATTTCAGTACAACAAGATATTAAGCGAACAGCTTTCAGATATGTTACCTATATCTACGTATTTTAAAGTATCTATTATTTAAATATCCCTAGCACATTTTGTCAATGCTTGACAAATTCTGGGACCCAATCAGCTCCACCCTATACGGAAATAAATTCAAAAAAGGTTATTTTAAAATTTGGGGGCTAATCAGTCGCAACGAGGAATCAACAGGTGTAGTTACCTAAACTGAAGTTTTTAAGTAGAGATTAGATTTCAAGACCGATTTGCGTAGGGTTATCAAATGTTTAAGTAGGTGCGTCCGCAATATTTATTTATTACGTCAAAAATTGGAGTAGTCTTTATTGTAGGCTGTATATGCTTGCGAAGCCGCTACGTAGAACCTCTGTTTAAACTTCGTTTGAATTGTCGAGCATTATTTTGCATGCATTGCATCATATTTATGACAAATAGAAACAATATGGTTTTCTTCCAAGCTATAAGGCAAAATTTAAAGAATATTGTCTCCCTACGAAACTCGTGAAGAAGTTGGTAGACACTTTATTCCATAATCACTGTGTACGGATGTGGAGGACTCGTGATTTGACCCAGGTACTTAGACTAATTCAAAGTTCTACCTGTGATGATGTTTGATTGTCTATGACTGAATGTGCATATTTAAGATATAAGCTATTAAATGGAGTATATTTGATCCTGCTAATCTGAAACCCTTGTCGCGCTATGGAATAAAGAATGGGTCGGTTTATAACTTGAATTTGGTTCGACTTTTTGGCATTGTGCTCTCATGATTTATTTATCTATTCATCATTCAACAGCAAAAAAAAGGAGAGCGCCAGATGCCATAATTGACTTCTAAAGCGATATACATAAGTTGTTTATTGTGTTGAATTATAGCACCTGACGATATAGTGGAAATTTATGGGAGTAAGTGCTATGTATTATAGCTTGGAAAGTCATGTGTTATAGTCCTAGGCTTTATAAGATTAATGATGTCCTGATAGCACACTAAAATGATAAACCCCGAGTCTGTATTTCTAGGAGTTTGGACTATGTGCGTGGAAGTTGAGATTGTGTATATAGCTATAAATTCTATAATGTATAAGAGTTTTTGCAATGAAGTATAAACAATTTTTTTCGTGTTTAGCTATATTTTACAGTTCAGGCCGCTATAAACATAGATCATAATTGCCACGTTATGTTAGAGTGATTTTATCAAATGTCATATTATGGTGCTGACGGCTATATTTAATAACTCAGCCTACCACGTACAAAGCATATGCGGCCATAAACGCTGCGCTCTGTTATATAAGAAATAGAAAAAAAAAATTCTTGAAATAGAAAACAACAAATAAACAAAATAAACTGCATGAAGTAAAACTTCATTTAAACAATAATAGGTTAGTTGACTTGGATGGGTAGAAGTAGTGAGCGTTGCCCTTGATTTTTTTTAAGGATGCTTTAAGAATTCTAGGGACAACTACTAGCTCGTGCTATTGAATATTTAACAGCATCAATTTTTTATTTCTGTTGTGGCGTGTGCTGTGCTATGTGTTATTCGAAAAACAATTGTAGGAATCTATGGACTATCAGGGTCTAATTAACCACTAATTTTTCTTTTAAGTATTCGACATTTGAAGCAACTCTTATTACATCGAAACTAGAGGAGGAATGTATCATTAGGTTTCTGTATGTCTAATTGATTAAATTACAAGAAAGAAAAAGCGGAAAAAATGGAATAGATAAAAAGGGGGCTGCTTTTGAAAAGAATTTTCTTTTTCAATTCTTTAATCAAATCAATAAATCTTCGTGAATTTGGAGAACCGGTTTAAATATAATGCACCTACAGTTAAGAAAATACCACAGGAGTGAAATGTTAACAGTTTTTTTAACCTAAAGTTTCTGAAACTCTTTGGCTCGTAGCTCGAACTTATAATCGGAAATGGAGAGTGTTGATTAAATACAAAATATTTTATCTGCAAGGAGAACAGAGAAAAGCTGCTATATTTTATGAAAATAATTTTTCTTTCTGAAAATGTTTTTGTAAATGCTCGCGGAAAAGTGTCAAGTGTGATAGAAAACTCTCTTCATGGAATATAATTTTCCGAAATTGATTCCTTCTAGTTAACAAAACAGAAATTGTAAATTTCAAAGCTTAATTCTCGTCGTTAGAAGAATATGTGTTACAGCGTATTCACTGAATTTGGTGTTTTGAATTTGCCTTTATCTTCAATGTCTATCATTTTCCTAATTTCTAAAAATAAATGCAGCAATACTGCTTGAAAAAATTGCATGCACTATTGGAAGATGCAAATTGAATATAATATATATTATTAGCATTTTTTGAGCTTACTTACATACTCTAAGCTTACAGCTCATTCTGTAGGAAGCGCAATATGTCACTCGTCTAAAAGCTTCTTTATTTTGGCCAGCTGCCTCTGAGATCTCTGTTGCTCTTCTTTTAATTTACAAGTGGTAATTGAAACTAAGTTGAATCCTGAACTTGTTTTAATTTACAGACGATAATTGGGTTATGAGTTTATATAGTTTATATTTTCTGCACTTTTACTTTTCCTTCGAATTTAAATTTAAACGTTAATTTTAAATTTAGCTTATTTCTTGCAAGCTATCACGTTCTCGAGCCACCACGCTATATGTTATGTAACTAACCAACTTTCTACCGCTAATAAATACACTGGGATGAAAGTTGAGTAAACCATGAAGTAGAGCATCGGCTGATAGTGTGTAATCTCTGGTTCGAATTCAGCGATGAACAGTCAATCATGATCACATTCCAGGCTTTGTGTTTACCTTGGTGGGAGTAGATATCTTAGTGAACGAGGTGCAAAATGATCAGTAGAGCTAATTACTTGACACTCGTACATATTGATTATGAAATGAATTCCCTGTCAAATACAACCCAAAGTCTCGTAACTGACATCGTGCCTTTGTACTTTTAATGCTCTTTCTTTCTAACTTTCTTTTGATGTTCGTTCTTTTCTATCAAGTTTTCGCTGAAATAAGAACGTAAATTAAAAATATATCATATGTAAAAATCAAAGAAGAATACAGAAAAAGTCTAATGTGAAAAGATGTTCGGTTAGGAAAAAATATAAAGCGAAACATCGAATTTTGAAAAATAAAAGACATTTTGGTTAAATTAAAAAAGTAACTGTGGTAAATTTGATTCTGAAGCAGCTAAAAATTGATTAAAGACCATTGATTCCACAAAATGATGTCAAACATTACTTTACTGATAAACGCCAAAGAAGAGGGCATGCAACTCTCGAAATATTGGTTAATATAAAACGTATTGAGATTTCTGTCTAGTTTTAAATAACTTTTACTTCTATTAAAATCAATTCTATCAATAAATACTGGCCATTATTATCTATGACTTCTTGCCATTTTCGTGGTAGAGCCATGATCCCATCGAAATAGAGCTTCTGTGGTTTATCGACGACAAACTTGGACATGTGCTTGTGACAGTCCTTTTTTAAAGATAGCTTTTTTAGACCATCAAGGAAGTTTTGAAGAGATCGAAACAAATGATGAAGGTGCAAGGTCTGGGCTAAGCAGCCAATCGAAGCCAATTTCCGTAAATTTTTGCCGCGTTATCAAAGATGTGTGTGGTCTGGCGATGTCATGTTAGAAGACAACACCCTTTCTATTAATCAATTCTGGGGCTTATATATTACTGCACAATGTACAGCAAAATCAATAGTTTTAGCAGGTCCTAGCACCTCATAGTGAACGATTCCCTTCCAATCCCACCATACACTTAGCACAACCTTATTTGGCGTCAATCTTGACTTTGAAGCCGTTTCTGGTGTTTTATCTTTCTTTGACCATGATCTTTATCGAACGATATTCCCGTATTTAACCCATTTTTCATTGCCCGTAATGATTTGTGTCAAAAATGAGCCGATTTTGTTGCATTTCAGTAGCGATTCGTTTATGGAATTTCGGTCAGTTAAATTTTTCTCCGACAATTCAATATGGGACCTCTTTGTGTACCAAGCTCTTATGTCCTGACACCTTATATGACGGCCTTCCTCAATCATTTTCATGATTTGATCGACTTTTTTAGTGATTGATCAACCAGAGCGAGGTTTATCTCCCACATTGAAATTTCCAGAGTGGAAGCATGCTGTTGTATTTGGTAAAGCATCTTGACTGCAAACAACACACGTTTTTTCTCGGGCTTGCTTTTTTCGTAGTAAAATTCCAAAATATAGCAAATTTTTGGGAAACATTTCACTCATTTTCACACCAACTTTTCACAACTTTTGACACGTTTGATGACAACACAAATAATGAGATACAACCCTGTCTGCATAAAAATGGTAGACTTTAATATGAACTTTCAAACGGCCGGCATTAAAAGGCAATCTAGTTAGTGTTGCCTGATATGTGACACTGAACACCATCTAGTGACAAAAATCTCTCAATATTTTTTACATTAACCGATATATTTAGTTTCTAAAGAAAAAAATGAACTTTAAATAAAACTATTTGAATAATATGTACAAATATTATCTTCTTCACTACAGTTTTAATGCATCTGGAATGCTTAAAGAGACATTATATTTAGACAGTTTTGGAGAACTATTTATAATTTTCATGTTGTGAAAATGAAAAATCGACTAAAATTCAAAGCTAATGAACGAACAACTTTTTTATCTGTATTTTACGCGTAGTTCAAATTTAATATACGAAAATACTGAGCTTGTTCTCTGGGTTATTTGTAGTGTTTCGTCAATACGATTCAGAGGAGACTACAGAAATGATGCATAATATGGAGAAAAAAAAACTTTTATAATTTACAATTTGAAATCAGTTTATCGTGGATGATTCTTAGGTCTTCTTAACTGCATACAGCGCAATGTGTAGAAAATAAAATAAACTCTTGCACTATCCTACCTTACCATCGGTATGTTTAATTTTGGCCACCAATGATCAGCTTGCAGTAAAAAAGCGCCAGATTTTTCGGGTTTTTGATAAAGTTTTGATAAACACCTGGCAATATAATGCATAGCGAAAAAAATATTCATATTCATTGGAATGTGCTATGTATTTTATTTATCTTATTTTATTTATTTACAAAGAACCGTATCCACACTGGGCGCATCATTTATTACTCACACTATAGCCCAGTATACAACATGGATTGATTTAAGGATTGAGATTGAAACAATGGAAAGTAAACGGGTTGTTCAAAGGTTTCAATCTCAATCCGCTTTGAATCCACTTTCAAGTCACGTTGTATACTGGGCTTATGTTACATAGGAATACATAGCGTAGAAATGTTTACCTTTGATGAGTGCAACTATATTAAAGGCCTAACCAGTCATACTACTGGAAATTTAAGTGGTGTCAAAACTGGCTGACGTGGGAGTGAAATTCGCATCTTCAGACGTTTGTGAACACTTTTGCCCAAACAGAGCTCCTAAGAGCTCTTAATCTTTCTCTCTTTCGAAAATATAACATTTCCAATGAGCACTGGATAGATTACAAGGATGCTTTCTGTACTGTCGTTGCAATTGCACGAAATCAAACAATTGTATTTTCTAAGGTTTTTCCAAAGTCTTTGCAAATGCTCCGAAGAATTATGCTCGCGAAAGGGTTAACCAATTTAAATTCATCAAAAGTACTCTCTGTGTTCGTCTGTGGATTTAGCATACATGAAACACCTCCATTTAAACTTTTATTTTCAATTGATTTCATTGCAGCCGAAAGCGAATGAAAACCGGTGTTGGTAGTAAAATAAATAGAATTTTACGAAATTTCTATGACAAATTGAAGGTAACTAGTAGGCAAGTTCTCAAAAATATGAAGCATCGAGCTCTGACTGTTTTGGAGAAACCTTGCGCGCAAACTTTGAAAACCGATTTTTGAAAAAAAAAAAACGTTTGATGTTTGATGTCAGTTTGTGTATATTCAAATGCCCCAGCACCATAGCTAGGTCCTTTTGGTTGAAGATGAAGTTGAAGTTGTCTTTCTTGCGCTTCCTGTCCAAGATTTCTTCCGACAAGTCTGTCTTCTTCTGGCTTCTTTTTTCATTAATGTCATTCGCCAAGTCAAACAGGTACTTTCCTACAGTGACCCCTAGTGTCTTCAGGACACTCACTCGGCTTTTTTACTCAGCGTTGAATGTTCAGACACAGTTTCAACATCAGCACCTGTGCAACAAAATTGTGTTTGGCACATTTTTCCAAATAAGTGAGTTAAATGACGCATTTGAATTTTGGGTGAATCAACCCCACACAACACAACAACAAAGATTCATCACTAAGATTAGTGAAAATTTTCTATCTCATTCATAGTGGTCGCAGAAATTGACGATTTGTACTTGAAAGTGTGCATTGTTTCATCATTTACAGCCTGATTGTATTTCCAGGTCCAATCGAAAGTATCTTCGGAGCATAAATTAGCATTACAAACCTGTAATGACAATATATAGCCCAGATTTTATTCTTCAGCGGCTCTATAGACTTGCTTGTCCAGATTACGTTGTCATAGGAAGTAGCTGATTTGTCTTTAGGTTTATCTGTCGATCTTTCACTACTCTCTTTCATTGCGATTGATGGAAGAGTCCTTACCATGATAGGCCGTCCATTTTTAATATTCATCTCGTGTTTAGGTCACTTATAAGAAGAACAGCTTCAGCATACTGTAGACATCATTTCACGATGTATGACTTCCCCACTAGTCCTGAGCCTTTTAATGAAGAAATCCCTGATATTTGCCGTGTGCCATCACCACTTAATGACATTTCATGAGATTCTTCAGCTTTTTCTCTCATCGAAATTTTCTCTCATTTTCATCGACTGATCAGCTTTTGGGGAAAGAGTTTGGTGGATGTTGGCAGTGGTAATGCCATAAGTGCGGTGGAAGAGGAAAATATATGATGTCACATAATTTTTAAGGTCCAGCAAAATTAAATTCTTCTATTGACTTCTGCTGTAAACTTCTGTTAAGTTTGTATCACAGAACTCTTTCTAAACTATTTCACGACTTCACATTTTTCGCAAGTCATGATAAAACTTAACACGGCTTGGTGATTCTCTACAATATTCACCGGGTTTCGGCTCTTGCAGCGTGCAGAATGAAATCTCACTGAATGACATTACATGTCCCGCCATTTCTTTTCTTTGACGAACTTTCTGGAACATTCTGTGTTCTTGAAGATCTGAACTGGCAAGAGCCTTGAAATTTAAAAGAAAAACGAAACATGTTTCACTGGCAGCTGTAACCTATCCGGACAAGCTCTCTGTAATTGAGGAAGCAACATTTCACTTTCTGTACCGAGGGTGAGACGTATCTATTCTTTTGGCGGCTGTTTGTTCAGTGGCCGTTGACCGGACCGCTACATGATTTTCAATCAATTTTTCATCAAAAAGCGGGTGACGGTCTGTAAAGCTTGCTAGAGCACAATACACCGGCTCCATCTCCATGCAACCCACATAGCGCTAATTTTGAACCGAAACTCGATGGAATCAACGTTTCTTTTTTCGTTTTCAAGCACTACACTTTCCCTAGCATTTCCGAAATTCTTTTTGGCTTGTAAGGACTTAAAACATATTTTTTGTGGCACTTGAAATTTTTCCCTGAGCAGAAGCGGCTTAGTTACACGCACGGGGATGATGTGAAGTGCAAAATAAAACGATTTTTTGAGGATTAGTACTTGCGTTTAATCTGTGATGTATGATATTTTCTCATTTTACTTAAACAGCAAACGAACAAGGTGAAATAACACAAGTTTCGTATTTTGCTTTGTATTGGTACCCTTCGATTATATAATTTTGATGAAATTGCAAATTTTTAATTTTTTGTTTTATTGAAAAAAAATTTTCGCTCCGTAAATGTGTCGATGGTGTTTGGAATATGACTTATTTCAACTGGCTCTTTATCATCTAAATCTACGATTTTTATTACAAATAAATCCTCAGCTTCTTGATGTCGGTTCACTTTTCATGTTCCATTGCCGTAAAGTTTGAGACTATCCCCAAATCACTTTGAATATGCTAAAGTATGGAAACGGTATGGACTAGTAAATTTTAGATGTTCGTATGTCGAACAGAAAAATTTAAAAAAATAGTTTTGTTAGTTTTTTGACGCTTATAGAAAGAACTATTAAATTGGCTATTGAGAAGCTAAACATCTCGAAGGACTTTTCTGCATAATGTTCTTATGACGCACAACTTAACATGCTCTACTAGTTTTCGAAATTCCAGAAACTGATTTTCCAAAAAACGTAAAACAACACTCTTCTTTCGGACGCTCGCTTCCCGCGATCTTCTCGCTTGGCCACTCATTTTCTTCAGTTTGCAATAGTATATCTTCTGCGCCCATTAGTACCAACGGATCATGATTTTGTCTAGCAATGAAATGGACTCATTAAGAAACAATAGGAAACAACGATTCGGGATGAAAGCATCGTTTTGCTATGCATGTTTTAGTATGAATAAATCATAATTTTACCGTACGAATTTCGATGATTTCTCTTTATTGTTGCCGACGCCTTTCTTCAAATATTCACAAGCCTTTTTATCGCCCGTTCTTTTTTCGCGAAATAGCAAAAAAATAATATTCGTTATGCATCGTTTACTTTTATCACCGGTCACTTTGAACGAGTCCAAGCACTGGGGATGGGTATAGTTTTTGTTTTGAAACTTCACTCAAGGCCTGATAAATCCATATTAAGAAGGAATTCATTGTCTGGATTTTAAATCTTTCATTAGAGTACATTGTTTTTTTTAACGTATGAAACATAAATTTTGATTTTTGCTGCTGCAAAAGAAACAAATTGTTTTGGTTGTTCTAGATGTGCTGATCGTGTCGTAATTTGTTTATTGATTGAAATAGAATCCATTTGACGGGCAAATGTATTTCGACTGAGTACAAATATATTTTCAGGTCGAACGTGGATTTTCGTGTCGGATATAAAATAAACATACATATGTAAATTTAATGTGTAGCAATAATACGAGAGTAGAGTGTAATAAATTAGAGCTATAGTTTGTGTAAACCGCAACGTAGGAAGCAGACAATACTCGAATCGATGTTTCTGAGCTCTAAAAAAACTGATATTCCATTACAATTGAGCTTTTTTATGGATTTATGCATAAAGATGGAAGTATAAATGGCTCTAAGCAAAAATATTCATCTCGTTATTGGGGGTACAGTTTTGTTTTGAGTGGTAAATGATTCATCTTTGCAAACAATTTAGATGTTGCGAAAGCAAAGTTAAACTATTGTTGAGAATTCGACAGGGTATGTTGAAAACGTACATTCCAACAATAGTGTCAAATTGATTGTCGATCTATGCTACCGAGATGATATTATTAGGAGCACAAATTAAAAACGTGGGATTTATAACAGACTATACGCATCAAACATTACTGTAACTATATAGACGTCAAAATTAGACTCAATAGCTTCAATTTTCATTAAGTGTAATTTGCATGAAGGGTAAAAAACAATGTTTTCGTGTATACATATGTGGAATTACGTACCGAATAAGCGTTATTTGCGGGAAGTATTGCTGTACTTCTTCAATTAAATAAAGGTCAGCTGAAGCTCATTGATTGTTCCCCGTAGCTTATCCTGAATAGTATCCATCGATATTAACGTGCAAGAGGTGGTTTGTGCGGTTTATAAGTGGTGATATTATTATGAAAGACAAAAAGCGTCCAGGTCAGCCAAAAACGTTCCCAGATGAAGTATTGGATGCAATATTCGATGAAGACTCATGTCAAATGCAAGATGAACTTACAAAATCATCAAAAGTTACACGCCAGGCCTTGCAAATGATTCAAAAGCAGGAAAGTTGGGTGCCCCACGACTTGAAGCCAAGAGACGCAGAAAAGCGCATTTCCACATACGCACAACTGCTTCAACGGCATAAAAGAAAGCGTTTTCTTCATCGTATCATAATTGATGATGAGAAATGATGGATTCATTTTTCATCACCCTAAACGTAAAAAATCGTATGGATACCCTGGCCAAATATCGACGGCCAAACCAAATATCCATGTTTCCAAAGGCATTCTCTGTATATGGTGGGATCAGAAACACTATGAGGTGATCCAGCCGAATGATACCATTTCTGGTGAACGTTTCCATCGCACCAATGATTGAGCCAAGCCATGAAGAAAATCTTTCAAAATATGCGAAAAGATACTATAAAGTGACTTTTCAATACGACAGTGGTCGTTCAAATGTTGCAAAAGTCGTCAAGGACACATTAGAAGCGCTGATCTGCGATATACCACCCCATCCACCGTGTAGGTCCATGTTGCTTCGGATTACAATTTGTTCCGATCGATGGTGCATGGCCTGGCTGACCAAAACTGCACTTCCTATAAGGAAATCAAAAATGGGCTTGGTTCATGGCGGGACGAAAAAGATAAAGTATTATTTCCCCGCAGAATCCGCCAACTGCCTGGTCATTGAGATAAAATAATGGCCTGCAATAGGGAATAATATCAATAAAATATATTTTACTATTCTTTCAAAATAAACTCCCAAAATTTGCCATTACCCCAATTGGTGGCATCCAACTCATAATAGAAAGCGTCCAAACTATAGACCGCAACATCTGAAGCTCGGTGAAACCCGCGCAGACATAATTGCTTCACGTCAAGATCAACAAACATTGTGAGCTTCGTTTTCATCCGCTGACTACATCAGAAGTTCCAGATATGTGGCAAAAATTGTTGTGTTTGCCATCCGTCAAATTAGTAAAACTTGGAAAATTTAAACACTTATTACTTATTTAGATTACAGATGTTTATCATATGAAAATTTTGTGTTATTAACTGTAAGTGCGAAAATAACTAAAATGTTTTTGCTATCACCACAGATCCAAATACCAAATCTACTTCCCGTTGAGGCCAACCTATTTTGTAAATTTCATTTCGAACTGATGACTGCGTTGGAAGTTCAAGGGATATAAAAATTTTAAGGGTTGCCGCCCGCAAAACTTTCAATATTTTCGAAATCATCCACTTTCACTACACGATCAATATCATTTGAAAAATTAAAGGTTATATTATTAATGCATAAATGTGCCCAAGCTAGCTCGTCGAAGTCGTTTATCATAAGGCGGCCTGTCATTGCCAAAACATAGTCGCGTTGAACGGAGCTGTACATTTTCCAAGATTTCGTGATCACGAATCAAAAAGCGGGTTTCAGACTAGTCCGGCATATTCAGGGATAGTTCTCACAAAACTCTTAAACAAGTTTATTGCTTTTCTAAAGGAAATATTCAGAAAGATTTGCGCAAAAGGCATAAAACAGCGTTTGCTCTCTGGCAAACATCAATAATATGAGCAGACCAACTGAGATCATAGCATAATGATTATGTCCAAATCTTTGAGAGAAGTCATCATTTCAAAGCTGACACAATATCATATATGCATGTAACAAAAGGATTATTTTTTACCGATGTATAGTGTAAATGTGTGTAAATTTTAGTGTCATCTGTGTGAATTTGATAAATCACTGATGAATATTTCAATAAAATCGGACCAAGACCGGGCCTTGAGCAAAACCACTGCTTATCAAACAGTATTGGAAAGAACACTGAACAACATTCACTTTAAGCCTTCTTTCAACAGGATCTTTACTCAGAGCGTACGGTAGATTACCACGAAAACCAAAGTCAAAGTCAACACAAAAGATAATAAAAAAATCGATCAAAAGATGACATACTGGACATTTTATTTGCCAGTATGAATGACAAGAGAATGGTCAGATAATGGAGACTTCTTCTCCCTGAAGTCAATACCAGCATTTATGTATGATTCTTCCGAAAGGTACTTTATAAAATGCCTTAGAGCCTTACTGTTGTCAAAGAAGGTCTATTCGTTAAAAAAATTCAGCAGGTTTGTTAAGGTTGGCCGTCACTTCACAGACTCATGTTGTTGCTGAAAAGTAATGTTGTGCAAATATATGAAAATGATAATAGTTTCAGCTTATGTTGACAATTTACGAAGGATCAAGTGGTTGCACATCATTTGTGCAAGTACATCTGCAGATACATCGTCATCACCACATTGTTCTCCGCTCTAAAAACTGGTATCCTCATCTTTGGGCTCAGATTTTACAAATTAGAAAAGTTATCGCAATTCGAAATATCACATTTTTTTGTGTTTCTTAGCCACCTAGCGCCCATATAGGGTTAAATTTTTTCAAAATATCGTATCCACATTTATAGGTCAAAATGTTAGCGATACTGATATTCTTCGAAAATCAGTATTAGTAGCAAAGTACAAAATTAACATATTCGAACTAATATGCTGCGTTAGATTTTAGAAATTTCTATTTATCCCCTTCAGTTCTCTTAGTGAATTTTCGATGTGGTTTTAGCTAAGCTTTTGGAACTTGCTTTTTCTTTATTTATGTGATTATTTGTTCTACATTAATACTATGCCCTCTCCTGTTTCAAAAAGCAACCGATCTGTTACACTTGATTATCCAAGTCGAAATTCGATTCAATTTGTATGAACATCGCCGACATAGTTTTCTAATGTCCTCTTTGATTCCAAACAAATACCAAACAGCATAAAACATCAAATCAGCGGAGGATTAAGAGTATCAAGTTTCACTGCCATTACGACTGTAGTAGGTACTCCATTGCCAGTTCACTACATTCGCATGTTTCGTTAAAGCAGTCGCAAAACAAGCGTTCAAAAGCGGGACGGGCGCACACTAGCGCTGATTATCCGTACTCAGCGAACCATGGCTCGTTCATTCAGTAAAATAAATTGGCGCCAAATTCGAAAGGTTTCTTTTCAACTGGATTGTAGTAAGCAAAATTTTAATACATATACATATTTCCGTTCCTCAATGATTCCGACAAAACAATAACCTCACAAACAAAACAATAAATAAAGTGGGCAAGAATACAAATTTCTCGGCCGGAAATTGTGTGTAGATACAACGCGATCAAATCGATGAGGGTCGAACTTGTTCGTACTCGAATTAAATTAATGTTACACGAATATGACTTTCACCTGACGCATGGGTTCGACGTTTTCTGCGACTGCTATCCCTATGAAATTGATTACTATCGATTTTGATACGATGTCGTGCAACGCTGTTCGCTCGATTTGCATTTGAGCGATTCAACAGTTTTTGTGAGGAATTCTGCTTCTGTTTATGTAGGTAAGTATCGACATACATATTTACATACATATGTTTTTTCGACGTCGAAAATCAAATCGCCTGCGAATGCTTTCTTTTCAATAATTTATTTTATTCTCAGTGCTTAGCAGCTGCGATAGAAATCGAAAAGACTCTCGTCATTGACCTTTAGTGTATTTCTTCAAAGGGCAGCTAAGGAAGGAAGAAACTTTCATCCAAGGACAAATGAGAGCATTTGAAGCGAGTCACTTTTAACTCTAAGTTAAAAGTTAGATTTTAGGTGAGGCGTAAAACTTATTAGGAAGCTGAAAAAGCTGTTTTGTTTCCAAGTAGTAGCTATCATCTTGACTGGGGCCACCAAACTAAACGACCCCTTTACGTTTTCCAACAGCCATTAATTTCGTTGCTGAATTACGAGCTGAGCCAATCGTCGAGGTCAAGATGCCTCATAAAAATGTGTGCAGCGACTTTGCTGTACACTTTTTAGTTTTTTTTTTGCTTCCAAGCGATTTTCGTATGATAAGCAATTCGATGTTCAGCACATGGAGAAGTTCAAAATTCGTAATTCGTATGAGGGTAACCTCCAATAATTTATGCAATTTCCTGTTCTTTTATTGGGCTCGCATAACAAGACGACAAAAGGTGATATTTAGCTCTCGGCAAACCTATGTAAATATAGGCACTTAACTAAGCAATAAAGTAAGAGCGCCAAGTCGTGTAAAAAATAATAGAGCATGCAATCCCGAAGTTTACGCATAAGATGAAAGAAAAGAAAGTGCTATAACGAGGAAACATAAGGACAGGAAGGTCAAAGATATTTCCATTGTGAGTTTAAATATTAAATGGCGAAAGGCTATTGATTGCATTGTTTTGTATTGAACTGTAGAATCAGCTGCCCAGCAATCATACTGGCTTAAATGTGATCGAATGAAGAAGTGTTCTAACAGGCGACACTAGAGTACTATTAGAATCTTTGAATTCCCAATAAGTAATTCAAAATCAAAACAAAATAGAATATCTCACCGAACGTGTTTCCTACGACTTTAGTCCTATTAGGCGTGTTTTTTTTTGCTGTTCTGCGTCTGTTCTGTTCTATTATGGATAGGGCAAGAAAAAAACACGTCTATTGCTGGTACATATGTTATAATGTGAACGAAATTTAGAAAAATATAACGATAAAGGGACTCAACAAGTAATTTTACGAATAAGTTGTCGTGAATTACGCGTATTTCTTTTGAAAAAAAAAAATATCTCTATCGCCATCCTAAAAGGAGGGCGATGGAGATTTACGAACCAAATCATTGATTCGATAGATCCACCGTCTGGATTAATCTAGGTATAAAGATAGTAAGTAATAGGTAAAGAATATATAGTTATATATATATATATATATATAGTTAGTACGTAGTTAATAAAGTATTTAGTTAGTAGCTATTAGTAACTAGGTTTAGTACATAAACGCACGGTAAGAAGCTATCATATATAGTTAACTCGCATCGAACTAAATTCAGAAATATTGAATTCAAATTAATGTCACAAATAATAACTATGCATCAATAGTTACAAGGATAGGAATATTTTGGAAATATTTTTTTTTTCATCCGCATAATTTCTAAAGCTTGGAAAATTTACACATTCGTTACCTATTTTCGTTTTATTACTAATTTAAACACACATGGAATTTAAAACCGGCCCAGACAACCTTGTAGCTACCGCAGCTCCTGAAAAAATCATTCAAATCATCGACCCGTCTCAAAAATTTAAGCTTTTTGACACAAAATTCAATTCATTGATAAATCTTAACCTTTGTCCACCACGTCAATTTGAAATTTTTGAAACTCCAATTTGCACAAAAACTGCATCCCATCACCAAATTACCTCTATTTTCAGCACTCGAAACTTTTGTTCACGAGAATTGACGATCATTATGATATTTAAATGCCAGCAACCCTATGGCAGTGGTGCCATCTTGAGAATCTCTCATCTTGCTTTTTGGCCTATAACTCCCGATTCAGCCATATTTGAACGTTACTACAACCCACATTTGGTAGAAATTTGGTTGCAAAATTATAGTAGAACTGCCAGCTATGCATAGGCGCGCCGTAGGGGGGGCCAGGGGGGGCCGGGACCCCCCCCCCCCGACCCTAGGTTGGCCCCTCCCAGAAAAATAAATATTTCTAACAGCAGACACTTAAGTTTTCGCCTCTTTGGTTTTTGTTGTTACAGCAAGAGCTGTACAGTGCAGTAGTGTAAGCCTATACCAAAGCATACACACTACTTATAACATAGAAACTGTGTTATTTGCTGTATTAATTACGATGTTATGGGACTTATCTCGAGAAAATATTTAATTTCGACAAGTTATACGTTAAGAAAAAGACGAAAAGCGCCTCGCCAAATATCCTTTTTTAATTAAGATTATCTGTTCATTTCTACTAGGCAATATACAGGTATTTAGATAAGAATACTTTTATAAACTGGTGTTTTATGCAATTATATTTTTCACAAAACTTAGTCTGAGTATTCAAATGGTAGGCTAACGTAGAATACAATTTTCGAAGTCATTTGGAGAATAAAAATGGCATCCCTGCTACTTTTATGCTATCTATTCAAGACAATGTTGTTTATTGTGAGCAATTTTCGCTGCGCTTACTCTTTCTTGATGGGATCATGTACAATTAGCACATTCATACCTTACATTAATCAAAACAAACACAGTCCCATTCCATATTTGAGAGCATGTTTCTTTGACTTTTGCGTATGATAAGGTGTACTTATTAAGTTTGAGTCAAAAAGTCCATACTGAATAGCTCGGAAAGTCCAATATTGCTGCTGCAAACCTTTTGACACCACCACAACAAAGACTATACCGAATTTGCATCCCGTTCAAATAACTTACCCTATAATTTTTGATTTATTGAATGCGTTGGAAGTTATACGAAAAAAAGGGTGTTTGGAGCTAACTTCCGCGAATGTGTAAAATTTTTTGAAATTGAAATATTTTCGGTTTATTTTCACTACGAAATCATTATTTTTTGATAATTTAATAGAACCGATTTCCAGGACAAAAAAGTTGATGCTGGCATCGCGAGATACCGTACACGCAAGTTCCAGGTGGTAAAAATATAAATAATTCGGTGAAGAATTACGATTTTTGTGCGATTGGGAATTTTAGAAGTTTAGATTTGACTGTATAAATATAGTATCAAATTCATCAATCATTTGCATTTTATTCTAAATACCGATAAAAATACCAGAGAGTCAATGGTGTGAAAGATTTGTGTTTACGTACTTCTGGTAGCTACACGGTTGTCCAGACATTTCAAAACGACAGAAACTTATTTTTATACCCATTGATGCGTCTTGTGAATTTCGTGATGATCTGATGACTCGGTGTGCAGTTATCACAATGCGAAATTTTCCATAGAATTTGCATTGTCGCCAAAAATACATCAAAATTTCAGCTCAACCAAACTTCGCGATCCGGATAAATTATTCGGATAGTAAAATTGATCCAAAATGTCTTCAAGGACATATTGCTTACAATAATCAAAACTCTACAATAATAAAACTGTAATAGTGCTTGGAAGACAGTAAGTGATATGGTGCTTGAACAGTCTTGGAATATTGTCAAGATGAACCGAAATTATTTGGAAAAGGCTATCGACCTTACGACGTGTCTCAGTCGCCAAGGACTTGCTTTCAGAGGACATGATGAAAGTGGTCCCAGTGATAACCGTGATTTTTTTTTTGGAATCTTGTGAATTATTCTCGAAGCATGATTTAATTTTTGAAAACATTTTAAAACAAGGTTGCGAACTACTGTAGTGGCAAAACAGAAAATGAGTTAGTAAAAACAATTGCTGAAATCGTTCGCGAGGACATGACAGCTGAAATAAAAGAGTGCGGACTGATATCTATTATGGCAGACGAAGCAAGGGTCCACAAAAAGGAACAACTCTCCATGTTTGTCAAATTTGCTAGATGTTTCAGGAGCTAGAAATGCCTCGTATTTAGTCGATATAGCTTTGAGCCTGTTAAACAGTTACGGACTTAGCGAATTGCTTGTTGTTGGACAGTCTTATGATGGTGCTAGCGTCATATCAAGTCAAAAAGGTGGTTTACAAACCTAAATTAAGATAAAACACCCTGCAGCCACATTTGTACACTGTCAAGCTCATAAATTTATCCTTGTTGTGATGCACACATTTTTCACAATCGAAACGTATGCATCCTTTTTAAATGTCATCGAACCCCTTTACATACACCTTTCAAAGCCATCACAACATCAATAGTTGAAGCAGCTTGAAGAGGCAGTTGGTCTAACCACAAGGCGTGAAATGAGAAGTGTAAGCTCGACTCGTTAGTCAATGAGATTTCACAATTGCAAATATGTGATCGATAGCTATGGAACTATAAAAGAGGCTTTAGAAAAAGAAATGAATGAAAGAAAATACAACGACTCAGTTTCTGCATTGGCGATCTTTCATCTTTCACTATGTTCAAATTTTTTCTTCTTTCACTATGTTCTTTTTATAACGAACATGCTAAGCACATATTTCCAAACTAAAAATGCAACTCTTTGGGATGGGATGGATCTTGTGAATGGAACAGTTAAAACACTACGAAGTGAGCGAGAAAACTTTTATGTAGTTTGGGAAAAAATTAAATCATTCGCAGAGAAGCACTGTCTGGATCTCACATTTTCCAGAGGATTACGAAAGCGGAAAACAGCAAAAAGCACAATCCTGAAAGGTTTTGATATTCCATCTAGCCTCGGACAAGCAGTTAGGGCTGCAAACATATCCTTGCAAACCAAATGGCTCGAAAAGAGTAAGTTACAGCATTTTTCGTCTTGGCAAATTATTTATGCTTTTCCTAGGTTTTCTAGGTAACAAAAATTTGAAACAAGAGATCAATTTCTTCCTTGTAAGCTTAATATACTCCAATTTCTTCAAAGACATTTTGAAAGTAAACTATTCTCTTCTTCAAGTATAAATTGAAATATATTTAGCTTCTTAACGAAAAAATAGTTTATATTTCTAATTACTTCCATTCTATTCTGGTATCATTCCTACAAGCGTTCATTTCTTAGTGCTAATGGATAATTCATGTGTAATTCATACTTACCATTCACATTATATGTATATGGTAGTAGCTCATACGTATTCACAGACACGAAGTTTATTTGATAATGCATTATGCATTAGCAAATAACAAAGAATAAATTAATAAACATATAAAGAATTAGTAAATTATATAAGTTGTATGAAGAGTACGTGTACCTTACGGAAGACAAAATTATAGCTTGTTTTGAGCCTTTCGGTCCCTGGCCCCAGCCAGATTTTAGACCACGGCACGCCTATGCAGCTATGGCGATTTTCGTCTCCTAAATCATCTTGTACATTTACTCAACAAGCTTTTTTCTCAATCCAGTCTTGAAATAAAAACGAAAACCATGCAATACCAATTCCGTAAAAAAATCATGAAAGGTCTGCCAGCTACGACCATTTATGTAATTTTATGGCATTTCTTTACTAAGGGATTATGTCATAGGATTTGCAGATGAGAATTATCCTGCAATCCAGCCTCAAACAACGGTTAATCGCTGAAACTTTCAATGAAACCAAAGGATGAGTTCAAAGGATAGGTTGATTTAAGTATGAGCTTGTTATGGTAAACTTATCGCTGCTTCGTTGGAAATGTGTTGCAAGCGCTGAACATTTTCATCATTTATGCTATAGTTGGGTTTTGTTGCTTTGGGTAAGGAATGGTTGATATGCTACTACAAAAAAGTGTATAACGTTTTTCCACATTTTCTTTGTCACTCAAACAATATTTTTCAACCAAAATCCAACTGAATTTGGCGTGCACTAAGACCCATATACCATGTGAATTTTGTTATAATCTGATGGCAATATTGATGTTCTACAACATAAAGCTTTTATTTTGTAAAAAAAATTATTTCAAAATGGCATCACAGGGTTACCAGCCAATTTCATAAAACTTCTATCAGATCTGTTCCTACTGAATCCTCCTTCCTTGGCTAGTCTATAGAAAATAAATTTAAATGGCTTGGCTTTCATGACTTAGAGACGGTCGCCTAGAGGACGCGTTTTTGTAGGTAACATATCATGTTCTTGAATTTATGCAGGGGTTTTCTCAGGAATTTTTCTTGGGGGGTGTGTTCAAAACTTTAGGAGGGGTGTCCCTTTATTCAACAAAAATATCCTGTAATTATCTTAGCACTGAAGGTTTGAATAGCTAAAATGTTATTTTTATTTCTTTTATTAAAGAATATGTATTGCACCGTTTTTTCTACACATAAAAAACCTAAATTGAAAATACCCCAAATATCTAGTTGCAATTGTCGCTAGCAAGAAAGCAAACTTTAGGGTAAAAGAACCACTAGACAGTTTTCGAGGAGAAGTAGAGGAAATGGCCAGATTGCGTTTGAGATTTTATATGCTTGAAATGCTTACAAAATCACTTTTACGTACTAACGACCGTGTACGAGTGTTTAGCATTTAATTCAGCATATATCAGAAACAAGTGGCCAGATCGTCCGATCATCGCCACGAAAAGCATATTTTACTTACTCCATTTTCAAACCAACCTATCTAGTGTATTTCGTTTTGATCCGATGACTGCTTCGGAATTTATAGATGCCGAACGATTTTAAAGGCTACCACCCGCCACGATTTGGAAGTTTAAATATGTATTGCTTCTTTTTTATTTTAAGGTCGTATCTTGAATCATATGCGAATTGATCTTAGCATCTCTTGGTCCCAAAATGACAAAAATCACTGGTTTTAGCAACTTTACCCTAATTCTGAAAGCATTGGAAGCTAGGTCGAACACTATTATTTGGTTGAGAGTTATTTTAAGATTTTATTTCAAGAGCTACACAATCGTAAGTATATTCACAAAACTTTTATCACACCTGGTTCTACTTAAGACCAATACATTCTGTAAATTTTATTTTGATCTAATCTGTCGAATCCGGTCGTAAGCTCCCGCGAGAAAAAAATTTCGAATGTCCACAAAATAGGTAGCTTAATAATAAATTACCGCTCTTGAAAATATCAAACTGGCGATCCATTCAATTTTCCTAAAAGAAGAAAAAAATGCAGTAAAGTCGATAGTTTGAAGGATTTTTCACGTGCACGTACAATTCTGCCCGCAAATTTTGAAAAAAAGCAAGCCTATTAGTTATAAGTGTTTACACTTTTTTATTGTACAGTAACCTGTTTTACAAGGAATAGGTTGGCTTATAACGTCATGTTTAAGCCATTGGTTTCGTAAACACCAGTTACAAGGGTTCAGTCTTTAAAAAGTTTTCGCAATTATATTATATAATTTTCCCAACATAATCTAATCTATTCTAACTTTATTTTAGATATGTCATACACTGAAAGAAAAATCTTGGTAAAATCAACAATTTTCCTTAGTTGTTTTTGCGTCAACTACGGGCTATAGTTAAAACAACCATAAAAAAATAGTTGATTACTTTTATGCACCATGACGCGTGGTTGATAAACAACGTCCGTGGTGCAAAAAAAGTAAGCAACCACAAACAATGGTATTCCAACCATATACATAGTACGAAATATAGGCAGGGGAGGCGTGAATGCCGCAGTTGAATTTGGTGTATCACAATGCAGCGACAATGTCGCTGTCAATGCAATCAAGGCACCAACCAAATTCATTTTTTTTTCTTTTGTATTGCTAAATCCTGTTGTACGAGGATTAGGTTGGCTTATCACAATACACATCAGCCATCGCTTGTCTATCCCACCAGACCATTCAACCTAATTCAATCAGATTTACTTCAACCTAGTGGTGATGCCAACCTATGGCATGAATCAAGGAAATAAGATTACGACAATAGGTTTTCGCTGTTCGGCGCTGCATCTTATTTCGTCACGTACCGGAGACCGGCGAATCAGGGAAAAATAGTCTGAATTGAAAAATAGTCTGTCTGAATTTTATTGAATTTTTCTTTTCATTGTATAAGATATGTAAAAGACAAAGTTAGAGAATATTTTTTTATTGTTTTACGTTAAATTCTTGACAAGATGAATAGTTACGGTATAATTTAGATGTAAGACAAACTTAATCACAGATAGGAACTTAAATATTAATTTATAATTACAGGTGCATATTAATATAATCCGCAGAAGTATTGTCAAGCAATATTTATTAAAATTTTGTTTATATTACAATTAAAAAGTCATAACTGATTAATAAAATATAAAAAAAATTTCAGTTTAAAATTTTTTTTAATTTTCGTTTTTTGGACTTATCATATTCCTGTGTTTCATTGTTTAATTTACGAATTCTGAAATACATTCGACTCCTAAAAAATAGTTTTTTTGCTGCAACATCGCAATCTACGTCCCTTGCCATATCCAGCATCCTTTTAATATAATTTGTCCTAAAGTCCAAGGAGTCGCCGTTAACGGTTGTAAATATTAAATCCAAAGCCGTTATGTGCGCCATAAAAGCTTCTGTTGGCTTCGATAGACCTCCTTCTGAAACATGATTTGTCCATGTATACGAAGTGTCCACTGCTGTGTCCACTCGGCAGTCGGGTACTTTAGTTTTCAGCTTGTGGCAAATATATCCCGCCAAATATAATGAATTACAGCATAAAAGAGGCAACATACACTTCAAGCAGTTTCAATTGCTCCATTTCAGATCAGCAATTTAAGTGCCCGTCTGCCTAGACTTGCAACATCCAATAAACTCATTAACAGAAACATTTGGACACAACCGAAAACAGTACTCTTCATTCACCTAAAAACCAGTTATTTCTGGATAATTTCTACGCGTATTTGCATCTTATTTCGTCATAAGTAGGCGTGGTCACGCTCATGTCGCAACCTTTAGTACTTGATCCATGAACCTATGGTAGGTATCACCGCTAGCGGTGCGGCAAAATTAGAAATTTGGCAAATTCTGCCGCTGCCGCAAATTCGGCCGCAGCCATTGTGCGCGTTACCATACAAAACAGTGCATTCTAATTTTTTGACTGCGCTTTGCCGCAGCCCACTGTTTTGCACAGCGGAAAACGCTGTATTCTGAACAAAATAGCGTCATGCAACGTAATATAAAGGCTTCACAGCATAACATGAATATGAATTATATCGAACAGCAAACCGAACACAATTTTGCCATGTATCATATGAAACTTCTATGATAGAATAGGAGTATGAGTATGAGGAGTATGAAAAATCAACAGTTTTCCTTAGTTTTGCCATCAACTAGGGCTATAGTTAAAACAACCATAAGAAAATGGTTGATTGCTTTTATGCACCATAACGCGTGGTTGATAAACAATTTCATTCGGAGCATGAAAAACGTCCAAATGTTGAAACTATTCTACTTTGCGTAGAATAATTCCAAAGACTTTGCTCACTGAATTACGTTTGTTGAAATCAACTATTGCAAAGTAGTTTAAGTACCATAGAAACTGTTGATAATTCGAAACGTTGAAGTTTTGAGTGAATTGATGAATATTTTCTATTTATCAACTAATTTTCGTGGTTATGAAACAATTAAAACAGTTGATTTCATGAACGCTGCGATATTTTTTGTATAACCAGAGCCAACTACTTTTATATCGTTAAATTAACTATATTAACATAGTAAAAATAACTATTTTCCTTAGTTCATTTAACGATTTTGAATGAATCGTTGCAATACTATTAAAAATAGTTGAATCAACCAAGAGTTTTTCTTTCAGTGTACTAACTGCCACTTCTACAAATTAACCTAATTCAGTGATATTTTCTGTGTTCTGAATTATTCAAATCGAGTCTATCGAGTTATAAGGGTGGAAGATTGGAAAATATGATCTGAATCATACGTTCGAGAGTGATTGAAAGAAAAAGATTTGATGGTCTAAATCATCTATTGAGTTACAAAAGCGTTAATATACCCAAGAAATTTAGTAATGATTTGATGATAGAAAAACTGATATACAAAGAAAAGTAGAGAGATTTTATAGATTTTGAATACAGGTTCTATCAATTGTGCTCTGTAGTAAAACCAGTCTGTGTCGAAGGTCATGTACGACTTTGATCAGATGACAGCGTGGAAAGCCATAGGGTAGAAAGGATCCAGGGTTGGGATTCATTAGAGTTTCAACGTTACTGAAAGTCAAACAAACAACAGTCATTATAGGATGCTTATCATATGGAAATCTGAGGGCATCCCCTAGTACAAAGCTCAGTGCTGCCAAACCTTTGCTGGCACTGTATCGAATTTTGTTTTTATCCAATGAGTACATTGGAAGTTAAAGGGGTAGAAGGGTATTTAGGGTTTTCGAAATTGAAACGCTTGGTGCTATCTTGCACTACAAGATCATTATTTTCATCCAGAAGATGATGATCACTTGTTAATTTAATGATAGCATCTCTTATTAAATAAAATGGAATAATTTACCCTAGCAGGCAGTTTTATCCTAATTTATTCTTAAACCAAATTCCTACCAAACTTACTTAACCATCACTGTGTGAAATTCTCTAAAATCTGATGCCTTCTTCGGAAGTTATAGGGTATAAAGCATTTATTTTTTTGTAGTGTTTTTTTTTAAGATAGCACCACTGCTACAGGGTTGCCCACATATCAAAATGACTTCTATCAGACCAGTTCCTACTCAAAAGCAATACATCCTGTGAATTTCATATTGCTCTGATTGTCCGGTCTTCAGTTCTTGTGAACAGAAGCTTCCAGGGCTAAGAAAATATATAATTTGGCGAAGAGCCTACCATTCTATGTAACTCAAAGTTTTGAAAATTTTATTAATAAAAAATAAAAAAAATTATAAATAAATAAATTTTATGAATAAAAATTTTAGAAATCAAAATATGGTGGACTAATGGTAAAATTGATCAAACGTGTGCATTTTTCAAAAATCAGCCTACTAATTTGAATGATTTTTTCACGTGCTTGCTGTAGCTACAGGGTTAGCCGCACACTCATAAAAAATCACTTGTGTATAGTTTTGGTCAACATTAATATGTTCTGTTAATTTTTTTATGATGCAATGCTTCGCGGTCAGGAGTTGTGACTAGTCGAAATTTGAAAAAATATTTTGTTCTACTTTTACGCACTCGGTGCCCACATCGTCAAATATTTTTAATTCTGCACCTTAAACAAGCATAAAACATTATCAGTTTTCATTTTCTACATTTGTTTTTTTTTTACGAAACATCTCTTTGCATAGAAATACTTGAAAACTTATCAAAATTTCCCGCGCCCCAAAGGGTTAAAGATATCTTTCTTATACTCGTATACATCCATGTCGATTGGATTACGCAGTCCAATGATTATTTTGCTGGTGGCATAGTTGACAAATATGTCTAATGAATAATCTCTTGCCCGGTGAAAAATGAATAATGCCTTGCCCGGCGAAACATGAATAATCTCTTGCCCGGCGAAAAATGAATCATCTCTTGCCCGGCGAAAAATGAATAATCTCTTGCCCGGCGAAAAATGAATAATGCCTTGCCCCGCGAAAAATGAATAATCTCTTGCCCGGCGAAAAATGAATAACACCTTGCCCGGCGAAAAATAAATAATGCCTTGCCCGGCGAAAAATGAATAATCTCTTGCCCGGCGAAAAATGAATAATCTCTTGCCCGGCGAAAAATGAATAATGCCTTGCCCCGCGAAAAATGAATAATCTCTTGCCCGGCGAAAAATGAATAATGCCTTGCCCGGCGAAAAATGAATAATGCCTTGCCCAGCGAAAAATGAATAATCTCTTACCCGCCGAAAAATGAATAATGCCTTGCCCGGCGAAAAATGAATAATAATAATAATCCAAACACTCTGAATTTCAACACTCACGAAAACAACAAATCCTTAATGTGTTCACAATTCTAGATCACAACAGCCATACGCTAGTTGTTTCTGCTACATAGTCCAAAATCATATTTCAAGACATAGTGTAAAACACTTTCCAAATTTTGAATTCTTTGTTTTCTTTTTTACACCGTTAGTGCATATCATTGAAAGAGTGTAGGAAAATTGTTCGTATTAGGGGGGGTGTATGCACTTTTCTGCGGGGTATTAGGAGGGTATTAGGAGGGGGGGGGGGGGGGGTGCAGGAATATCCCTAAATTTATGAGAGCTTTTCCAAGCCGTTCAGCGTCAAGTAATAAAGCCGTTTCCAGAAAATCCCATAACAATGACTTCGCTTTTCACCGACGAAAGCATTTAGACTTTACTTTGTACTTATTTTTTACTTTTTATTACTAATATAGCTTACTACATAGCTACTTCATATTTCATATTTTCTATTTTATTATTTTATGTTTATTATTTCATGTTTATTAAATGTACAACATAAGATATTCAATCCAATGACATGCTGCTACTATTTTTACACTTCAATTTGTTTTTGAATTTATTAATAGACTGAGGAAGTGAATCAAGCTGCAGAAAGTTATAAGCCATTTAATGATAAACGGTGAAAAACCAAGGCGACTTAACTTGTCAAGAAGCAGGCTGTAATCAACATAATCAAAAACTTTCGAGAAGTCCGTGTCAATTACATGAACCTCAGATTGGGTTTCTAGTGCTTTGGCTATAAAATTTTTGAAGTATATTAGGTTTGTTGCAGTAGAGTAACCTGCCAGGAAACCCAATTACTCTTTTACAGTAAGATGACCATAATCATTCATGATTGTATCGTGAAGGTATTGTTCAAAAACCTTAGAAAAAAATTCAAATATATCGAAAATTTTCATCAGATCACTTGTTTTTGGTATAGCGTTTCTTTTCAGAAAGGGGTTTAGATACACAACGGAATACTCAAAAAGCCGCTTGCCTTTTTTTTAAAATATAGATGATAGTCCATCCGATCCTGAGCTGAAAGACGATTTTAGTCTTTATTATGGTCTCAATTATGACGGGAGTGATAAAAGGAATAGGAAGATGCGAATGTGATATGTCATCACTGAATTGCAAAGTGTAGGAAGAAGTGGTTAATGAAGATGATGTGCAAGTCAAACAAAAAAAATATTCGGACAGCTAATTGCAGCAGTATTGAAGAGAAGTAGCAATTTGATGACCAAGTGTAATCGAAGGTTGGGGTATCAAATTGGGGGGTCTGACAATGCATGCAATATGTCCAAAATGACTTTAATCTATCACCCAGTAGTTCGTTCTCAATGTATGATAGAAACAAGCGATGTGCATTTTTTATTTGAAGCTTAGTATTGGCTCTAAGTTTACGATAAACTTCAAGGTCTTCGACTAAGCCTGACAGTGCATATTTGTGTTGTAATTGATGTTTTTTTTTTCGTAGATTTGAAATAATTAATTTCTTAATTAACTTCGTAAGGCAGGGGGATACTTGGGACTTATTTAACAGAATACTTAGCAAGAAATAAAGGAAAAATTTACTCCAGTATGCTTTAGAGGATATCAAAAAAAAATTTATATGGAAGAGATAAAAAAATGCTTTGCTAATGCAAGGTACAAAGGAAAAGATCAACACTGAAAAAAATCCAAGTGACACCCAGAGCTATGTAACATAGCGCATTATTTATGATCCCATACGCTATGTACATAGTACTCTGAGCTATGCAATATGGCTCCCAGCGCCATAATGTCAGAATCTACATAGCGCATGGTCCTATGTAACATGGCGCAGCATTTATGGTCCCACAAGCTATGTGCATAGTACCCTGAGCTATGCAGTATGGCTCCCAGCGCCATAATTACATGGCGCAGAAATTATGGCCCCACACGCTATATTACATAGTACCATGAGCCATGTAATATGGCTTCAGTTATCACTGCAATTATAACTCGCAGCCATACTGTGTGACGGGATGTATAAATGTCAGCAAGTGACGTTTGAGTATATCTATACATGACAATGATCTCATGAAATCGTATTGATATTCGCTGTGATTTTGAACGTAATGACAACTGTCCGAATGATAGATTTAACTGATAAATTCAACTTTACAAGCGGATTCAGAATCGTTTGATATATTTGACTGTAGTCTCCCACACCATGTAATATAGTCCCCCACGCCATGTAATATAGTCCTCCACGCCATGTAATATAGTCCTCCACGCCATGTAATATAGTCCTCCACGCCATGCACTATAGTCCTCCACGCCATGCACTATAGTCCTCCACGCCATGTACTACTATAGTACATGGGACTATAGTACATGGCGTGGAGGGCTCTAAGCATAGCGTCTGCTCCTATGTACTTTTCGCCATGTACTATGGCGTGTGGCGCTATATTTTATCACAATCCCGAAATCGACTATGTACATGGCGCCAGAAGTCTATAAATTATGGCGTCTGGCGCTATGTGTTTTTTCAGTGAAGCCCAGCCAATCCCTCAAAGTCCGACATTCGCATTTATTACGTTTGTGAAAGCTTAATTTTGGACTTTCAGGAACACTGAGCGGTCTGTTGAAGTAGATTTCTATACTATGAAGGATGGTGAGCGTCAATTCCTAAATACGGAGTCGTGGTTTCAGAAACAGTGAGATAATCCATAATCCATTGGGAACAAAAGATCAAGAGTTCTATTGAGGTGATTGCGCATTGTATTGAAATGCAGACGTGTACAGCTACTCAAGAAAAAAGTAAATAAAGAGTTAGTCAACGACAGATTGTTCGATGGCTCAGGAAAGCCTGGATGCGAAGGCAAGTTGACGATTGTTGAACTATTATATAAAGAATTGATCATGTCTTCAAAAGCATCCAAGTATTCCTTGTCATAGGCGGGCCGTGGCCTAAAATCTGGCAGGGGCCAGGGACTGAAAGGTTCAAGACATGCGGTGATTTTGTTTTTGTTTGTACACGTACTGTTCATACAACTTATATAATTTACTAATACATTATATATTTGTTGATTTATACTTTGTTATTTGCTAATGCATAATGTATTATCAAATAAATTTCTTGTCTGTGAATACGTATGAGCTACTACCACATGCATATAATGTGAATGGTAGGTATGAACTACACATGAATTATCAATGACCGCTAAGAAAGAAAGCTTGTTTAAATTATACGGGAATAGAATGGAAATAATTAGAAATGTAAGAATTTTTTTTCGTTTAGAAGCTAAATATATTTCAACCTATATTTGAAGAAGAGGATAGCTTAGTTTCAAAATATCTTTGAAAAAATTGGAATATATTAAGCTTAGAAGGAAGAAATTGATCTCTTGCTTCAAACATTTGTTACCTAGAAAAACCGAAAATAACTTGGCAAGATTAAAAGTGCTGTAACTTACTCTTTTCGAGCCATTTGGTTTGCAGGAATATCTTTGTAGCCGTAACTGCGTGTCCGAGACTAGATGAAACAGCAAAACCTTTGAAACTAGTGCTTTTTGCTGTTTTCCGATTTCGCGATCTTCTGGTAAATGTGAGATTCAGACAGTTCTTATCAGCGAATGATTTAATTTTTCCCCAAACTACATACAAGTCTTCTCGCTCACTTAGTAGTGTTCCATTCACAAGATTTATCCCATTCCGAAGAGTTGCATTTTTAGTTTGGAAATATGTGCTTAACATGTTCGTTATAAAAAGAACATAGTGAAAGATGAAAAGATTTACTACAAATTTAGGATTACTGATTGAATGAAAGATCCTCAATGAATAAACTGAGTCGTTGTATTTTCCCTCATTCATTTCTTCCTCTAAAGCATCTTTCATAGTCCCATATCTATCGATCACATATTTGCAATTGTGAAATCTCATTGACTAACGAGTTGAGCTTAAACTTCTCATTCCACGCCTTGTGTTTAGACCAACTGCCTCTTCAAGCTGCTTCAAAAATTCGTGTTGTGATGGCTTCGAAAAGTGTAGGTAAAGGGATTCGATGGCATTGGAAAAGGATGTACACGTTTCGATTGTGAAAAATGTGTCAATAACAACCAGGATAATTTTATGAGCTAGACAGTGTACAAATGTGGCTGCAGGGTGTTTCATCTTAATTTAGATTTGTACACCACCTTTTTTGTCCTGACATGACACTAGCACCATCATAAGACTGTCCATCAACAGGCAATTCGGGAAGTCCGTAGCTGTCTAACAGGCTCAAAATTATATCTGCTAAATACGAGGCATTTCTAGCTCCTGAACAGTCTACAAAGCTTGAGAACCTTTCTTCGACTGCTAGCTCTTTAGCAAATCTGACAACCACGGAGAGTTGTTCCTTCTGTGGACCCTTGTTGCGTCTGCCAAAATGGATATCAATCCGCAATCTTTTATTTCAGCTGTATTGTCCTCGCGAACGAATTCAGCAATTATTTTCATCAATTTATTTTGTGGTTTGTCAATAAAGTAGTTCGCAACCTTGTTTTTAAAATTATTTTCAAAAGTTGAATCATGCTTCGCGAATAATGCACAAAATTCCAAAAAAAAACACGGTTATCACTGGCACCACTTTCATCAAGTCCTCCGAAAGCACGTCTTTGGCGACTGAGACACGTCGTAAGGTCGATAACATTCTCCAAATAATTTCGGTTCATCTTGACAATATTCCAAGACTGTTCAAGCACCATATAATTTACTGTCTTCCAAGTACTATTAGAGTTTTCTCATTGTGCATGAATTTTACTATCCGGATAATTTATCCGGATCGCGAAGTTTGGTCGAGCTGAAATTCTGGTGTATTTTTGGCGACAATGGAAACTATGGAAAATTTCGCATTGTGATAACTTCACACCGAGTCATCAGATCATCACAAAATTTACAAGACTCATCAATGGGCATAAAAAATAAGTTTCTGTCGTTTTTAAATAATGTCTGGGCAACCTTGTAGCTACCATAAGTCCGTAAACACAAATCTTTCATACAGCTGTTAGAATAAGGTTGATCAATTTAATACTATATTTATACAGTCAGATCTAAACTTGTAAAATTCCCAATCGCACAAAAACCGCACCGAATCATTTATATTTTTAGCACCTGTCTACGGTATCTCGCGATCGGATAAAATTCATAGGATATACTGGTCTTGAGTAGATACAGGTCTGACAAAAGTTTAATGAATATGATAAGAACCATGTGGCGGCTGTGTCACTATGAAAAAACGCTCGGTGAAATTGAAGTGCTATGCCTTTTAACTTCCGATGCAATTATTAAATTATAATAAAATTCACACACATTTAACCTGAGTGTAAACCAAGTAGGTCATAGATAGCATAAAAGTGGCAGGGGTGCCACTTTTATTCTCCAAATGACTTCGAAAATTGTATTCTAAGATAACCTTAATAAAAAAAGGATGATTAGCGAGGTGCTTTTCGTCTTTTTCTTAACGTTTAACTTGTCGAAATTAAATATTGCCGTCCATTTCTCGAAATAAGTCCCATAACATCGTAATTAATACCGCAAATAAGGCAGTCTCTATGTTATAAGTAGTGTAAGTTAGTATAGGCTTACACTACTGCACTACACAACTCTTGCTGTAACCACAAAAACCTAAGAGGCGAAAATTTAAGTGTCTGCTGTTGGAAATATTTATTTTTCTGGGAGGGGCCAACCTAGGGTCTGGGGGGTCCCGGCCCCCCCTACGGCGCGCCTATGTTCCTTGTACTCATTTAAGCTCCTTGGATAAGGGAAATAAACGCATGTAACAATAAGGGAAATCACGTCAAAGCTGACTCGCACAGTGGCTTATTCGATCGAACTGTTGAAGGTGGTTTCAATAAGCTCAGAAGAAATTGAATTTTTGACCGCTTTTAGGATATCACCAAAGGTTTTTAGAGATAAGATTGGGTCACGATCACAGCGATAAAATTTATGAGCAGAGTGCTGCTCGGAGCTCAGAAAATCAGAATACAGCCGTGTTTCTGAAATACAAATCAAATGCTATGAGCTTTTTATGAATGATTCCTGATTTACATTCGCCTCGGCTCTAAGATCAAGTAAGTTTCAAACTTGATAGTCAAGGCAGTTGTCCCTATTTTAAAATATGGCATAATTTCAAGTGGTTATCCACACGATTCTGTCACCGTGATTCTATGCAGGTTGGTCATGGTGTAGTATTTGCTATTACTAACAGAATCCGATTTAACCTCAACCAATTGTCTTCAACATTTCGATTCCTAAGCATGTCGTCATGTTCAAAAGAAAACACCTTATCTTTCCAATTTTCGATGATTTGAACAATGGAGCAGCTGTGAAAGGTGTTTTGTATATAAATTTAAAGGAAAGAAATGCTCCATATGTTTTACGGTAAAACCTTCGAGCTGAGACGTCACTTGAGCTAGTTCAATTTTTTTCCAGCTGCATTGATAAAAAAAATCATTGAAAGAAGACAATTCATTACGTTCGAATTTCTACCCCTCCCGCAATCGAAATTTTTCATAATATTTGTCAGCCCAAACATAAGCCTACTCAACTACGTCCAAAATTATATTGGGAATAAATAGATAAAACCAGATTTTATTGTCCAAATATCACCGTGAAATTTTCCGTAAATAGCATAATCGCGAACAACTATCTTTGCGCTTATCGATCAACATAATGGTCGGATCATGTATGAAAACGCTTGAATTTCTGATTGGAAAATGTTCAATTAACACATGTTCTACTGTTTATTGAAAGAACGTAATGAAGAAGTAAGGAATATAAATGATAATCGCATTGCGGTCAATTTTAATGCAATAGCGGTAGATTCAAAGGTTCATTCATTATTGTTGATTTGAAAATGTTTAATATTTGAAATTTTATCATTTATTTATTGAGTAATTTATTTCCAATTGCAATCGAAATGAAATAACAATGCCGAATTTGACGCTACAAATGAAAAGTGTAGTTGTACTTTGAATAATACGATCAAGAGAATTGTAATAATAATAAATACACACTACGATGATAGTAGATTCAGTAGATCGCGGTTGTAGTGCTGTCTTAAGTATTCTAAATTAGCTGAATGAATGAAAACTAATGTAAGGATATACAGCGCACTGTACTTATGTTTCATGTATACGTTAATAAGATAACAAAAACTACTGTTTTATAAGTTTACCACAGTGCAGTAATATTTGAACACACGAATGTAATAACCAAGCTGTGCATTAATTTATGTTACGTTACTTATGTCACTCGTAAGTGAGACACCAATGCTTAACCTAAACTTTTATAGAATCAAACATGTCGAACATTTATTTGAAATGGAAGCCCTAGAATTAATAGCTAATGGTGGTCTCTGCGAAAAGCCAATTAAAGCGCATCACATTGCTCTTTTGAAAACATTCAATCATGCTATACCCAAAGTCACATCTACGCGTAAATAGCGAAAATCATGAACAAAAAAAAAACGAAAGAACTTAATGCAGGCAGTGCAATGTTTTTGCAGTCTAAGCATGTAATTACAAGGAAGCTTATATATAGAATGTGAAAACAAATTCACTCACGTGTTAAAGTTTGCCGGAATACTCCGAGACAAAGCTAGACAACCGCAGAGGGCTGTTATTCCCACGTAATTGGATTGGGAATGTTTCACGCATAACTGAAAAATTCAATACCAGGCTAGTTACAATAATCTATGTATTGTACAGAAACAGATTTTCGAGCAAGTGTAATAAATATTTATTATGCTCTCTAAACTCGCTGAATGCCGAGTGCCAGTCATGTAAATGTGGAACGCAGTGAACTAAGCCAATTTCGCTTGGCCTTCTTGATGGATGTAAATGGCGCTCTGGACAGAAGGAATGACCTTCTGCGAGAAGCTGGCAACTAACGCATGTGAATAACTACACGTGCTCAGTTGCAAATCGATGGAAAGAAGCCAAGACACTTTACCCTTTTGCAGACAACAGTAGTGGAAGTTGCGCTTCGCAGTATTAATCCCGTTCGGTATTTATAGACATACATTACTTAGCATTTAAAATTAATAATTCGGCTACCGTTCTTCGAATAGCTTGGGGCCGTTTTATCTGGACGTCAGTCATATCTATATTTTATTCTATATGGCGCACAAATTTGAAGGACTATCTTGCTTTGGATATGTCGCTACTTTCGTCGGACTTCATACAGTGACGACTACTATTAATCCTAAGTACCGTAATTATTTAGTGACGACGATTTATTAGAAGTGATATAAATTACATCTCAACCTGTAGAACAACTTTTGGATGAACTCTCTTGTTTTTCCCAGCATTGCATCGAACCATGACCTATTGATTGTTATATTAAAAAAAATTTCAATCCGTTTCCTCTGGATATATTGTTATATGTTCGGAATTCATCCAGATATGTTGGAAAATAGCCAGAAGATTTACTAAATATTTCCTAAGCTCCTTAGTATGCGTCTTCTTTCAATATACATAAGTACGATTTGCGTTAACCAAGTTTACTTAGACTTATGAAATCGTATAATATTTGGTATACATATCATAGGTAAATGTATCATCGTGTATTAACAGGGTTTTCATTCTGATTTTGATTGATTTTGGATAGAATTAGACGATGTTCCCAAGTAGAGCAATGTTGAAAAGAGTGAAAACAGACACAAAAATGTATGTTTCAATTTAGCGTACGAACAGCGAGCTTGAATTCACTAATAAAAAGGTTGAAAAATTGTTAGAAAGTTTTTCGGTGCGCCATAAGACCTCAGTTCCCTATATCGCCAGCAAAATGGTCGTGCTGAATGAGAAAGCTAATTCAGGTTTAAGTGTGAAATTTTGCAATGAAAAAGTTCTTACGAGCTCTGATTTGGTGAAAAACAATCTCTACAAAACTTAAATGTCCTCGGTATTGAGGTATTTGTTCACGTTTGAGAGGCGGAGGAAAAGGCAAGGCGAGGCATACTCGTTGCATGTGCAGAAAACGTAAAGGGATATCGAATATATGATACAAGTCTGATAAAAATAGAATTGAGACCTCCAGAGCTCTAGTCTTCAAAAACAAAGGTAGCATATTCGGACATAGTGCAGTCATTATTATGAATAAAATTAGTGATGGTTGCTCTAATGCCGCAAATACATGCTCGGCAAATGTTGGCAAGCTGAGAGTGTAAATGGTCACCTCGTCTATTCAATCCCGTTTTTCCAAGTGCCAAAACACGGAGGGAAGTAATTTCCCAAGTTGCTCAACGAAACGTTCGGGGAGAGTGTAGTTTCAACATAATACTAATAGCTTTTACATAACAGGGGATCACGAAGCAGGAAATGCAGTTGGGAGCTCTAGATTAGGCGATCCTGTTTCTAAAAAGACGACAAGACAATAAAGTTCAGGAAAACCCATAACTTCGAGCAGATTTGTGATCGTAGTTTAAATTCGATGTAGTTTAAATGTGATTTTCAAGGTGTTTTTTAAGTGTTTTTAGTTTCACATATCACTAATCGCTGGGAAAGACTAAGAGCTGCAATCCTCTAGTAAGACCAAAGATAGTAGACTTAAAAGAGTTAGGCTTGTCATATCAACAAATTGCCAGCAGCCTAGAGTGCTCCATAAAAATTGTCTAAACTGAAAAAACACATAGCGCCAGACGCCATAGTTTATAGACTTCTGGCGCCATGTACATAGTCGATTTGGGAATTGTGATAAAATATAGCGCCACACGCCATAATACATGGCGAAAAGTACATAAGAGCAGGCGCTATGCTTATAGCCCTCCACGCCATGTACTATAGTCCTCCACGCCATGCACTATAGTCCTCCACGCCATGCAGATGACGTGGAGGTCTATAGTATATGGCGTGGAGGACTATAGTATATGGCGTGGAAGACTATAGTATATGGCGTGGAGGGCTATAAGCATAGCGTCTGCTCCTATGTACTATGGCGAGTGGCGCTATATTTTATCACAAATCGACTGAAATCGACTATGTACATGGCGCAAGAAATCAATAAACTATGGCATCTGGCGCTATGTGTTTTTTCTGTGCACCAAATATAAATTCAACCAAATATAAATTCGATAAATTCCAGTCAACATACTCACTATTGAATGTTCCTGCTCTAGTGTGAAAATTCACCGGTCGAAGTATCGAAAATATCGCAGTCAGTATTTCAGTTCAAAATGAGTCAATTATGTAGACATAAGCTCTAATGTCACTTGCTGACATTTATACGTTCCCTCACACAGCATGGCTGCGAGTTATAATTGGAGTGCCATGAGCCATATTACATGGCTCATGGCACTATGTAATAAAGCGTGTAGGGCCATAATTTCTGCGCCATGTAATTATGGCGCTGGGAGCCATACTGCATAGCTCAGGTCACTATGTACATAGCGTGTGGGACCATACATGCTGTGCCATGTTACATAGGACCACGCGCTATGTAGATTCTGACATTATGGCGCTGGGAGCCATATTGCATGGCTCAGAGTACTATGTACATAGCGTATGGAGCCATAAATAATGCGCTATGTTACATGGCTCTGGGCACCATATGGATTTTTTTCAGTGTACGGAGCACTAAAACACGTGGATAGCCACAGGCCAGCCCAAGCTTTTTTCCACGCTAAAAGAACGCCAAAAATAACTGATGATATGGGTAACAGATTGTGCGTAAATCTAGTGGCGGATTTACCGTATTAGCCGACCTAGGCTTCAAAAAAACTGCCGCCCTTGCTCTGCATGTAAAATTACAGTTACAATAAAAATAACCTGAAAAGATCTAGAAGATCCCACAAGGTACCTAAAATGAATCTATAAAATAACGAAAGGCCGTATAAAGTACCTAAGAACTACCTAGAAGGACCTGGAAAAACCTAAACAGTACCCAGAAATCTTATAAAAGTCGCTTTAAGGTTGGCCAAAAATGCCGCCTTTCCCGTACATGTAAAATAGTAAATAGTAAGTGCATTTTTAATATTTACAGTTTACACAACCGCTCGTATGACTTTTAGCTTGGCAAAAGAGTCGATTATAAAATCATAGTTGATCGTTCGCAAAAAATCCAAGTACAGCGAGATCATTCAGCCGGTCCTTCTTCATTGTAGATCGTAAATAATTTTTCACGCGCCACAACCACGAAAAACTTCTATCCCCGGAGCAGTTTGTCACGGGTGTGCAACCGCACATTCCTAAAGCATATATATATATATATATATATATATATATATATATATATATATATATATATATATATATATATATATATATATATATATATATGTATATATATATATATATATATATATATATCGACTGTAGATCGCTGTCTTGAAGCCACTTCAATATGTGTAATGCGGTTTCCATCGTTTGTTTACTCGATATGCAGTGAGCTGGAAAATGAAAACTCATTTAAAAAAATATCTTCGAGGTCAGCCACATAAGTCCTTTACAAGGCCTCTGCCTTTTTCCTAACTTCAATTGAGCTCATCGACGCCAGCTTAGTTAAAAAAGAAAATTTCTCGTGATACCGGATATATGCGTCTTGTCGTTTCCGGAACTCATATTGAAGCTAATCGATTACAACTAGGAATGTAGCAACTCTCCTACGGTCTTGACCAGACAATTGCACTTCTTCATTTCGAGATTCGCCGGGATGCAGCTTCCTCTTCTTCTTACGCTTTGGATATTGTTCATATTAATCTGTGTTCGACATTTCTTTAGTGCTTAGGTCTTTTTTGGTTCTTTTTAGTTCTTTTAGGTCCTGTTAGGTACGTTATAGGTTTTGTGGTTCGCAAATATTTTTCGCCCTCAAAAATTTGTCGTCTGCAAAAGTTTTCCGCCTCCAAAAATTTTTCATTTTCAAAACTTTACACCCGCAAAAGAAGAAGCCCCTGGTAACGGCAGCTAACCGGAAAGAAGAAACTCATCTTTTGGAGCGACAAAACGAAAATGAATAAAAACCAACCAAAAAGTAAGCGATTCCACCCTCGCTATATTTCAGCCGTTGTTAAACACAAAGGACCAATACACCGTTTTTTCAGAAAGAATATTAGCCAAGAAAAACTACGTCGAAATCTTAGAAAATTTATTGACATGGGCTTCCTATTATATGGAAGTTCCAGAACGACAACGATCCCACACAGAAACACAAAGAAATTTCTGGAGGACAACAGCGCCGCCGTTTTAGACTGGCCATCAACGAGTCCGGGCTTGAATTCAGTCGAGCAGTTATCGGAGACATAAAACAAGCCAGAGCAATAAAAATTTTTTTCAAAAAGTGTTTTCCAAATTGTGATCAGCTTTTTTCTTCCTGCCGATAATACCATAGACTCCATAGCTTGAATTCTAAGTGGAGTATCTGGTAGTGGAATGTGAATTGTTTTGCGGAAAGCCTCCGAAACCATTATTATACAGAAATGTTTTTGTTGCGATATTATTAAAAGTTTAATTTTAACTTAGTGTTTTCGAAGATCTGCACCGTTTCTCATCAGACATTAGCTCATAGTGTATATTTGACTGATGTCGCCACTTGCAAGGTGAGAGATTATTGATTTTTGCAAATTTATTATTGAAATTTTCAGGAAATATGGATGTATCCAAAGAGGAGTTTACACATAGGTCGATGTGCCCAAGCCGGTTTGTTAGAAGGTGGAAGTGAAGTGGAAATACAAATGAACCGTCTTCCATTTCACTCCCGCCTTCAAAAACAATACAAGCTTGGGCGCATGGACTCATGTCCAAACTCCCCTTAAAGAATATACCTGCGTCAGGCTAAAATTATGATATGTTTAACACTTGGACAGAGGTCAAACAATTTTCGCAGCTAAATAAATAAGTATCAATAATCTGCCATCTACCAAGTGACTACATGAGCTATTGTCTGATGAAAAAATGGTGCATATCTTTGAAACCACAACTTAGTAGATTCAGTTCTCAGAAAGTATCGCAAACAAAGCACTTCCCAATGATTCTTATTTTTAGCACATCCAGGTGCGTTACTTTACTTTCGCCACTTGATTTGATAATATGATAGGCCTTGTCTGACCCGAAATATCAGAAAAGCACCTATGTACATTTTTGCTATTTTTAGAAATCATCTCAATCGCCACCTGTAATCTTCCGTGGGTTTCTATCAGTTGAGGTAAATTTAGCAAATTGGAAAAACACCACGATACTGCATTATCATCAAATTAGAAGCATTGATTTTACGGCTCTATGAGCTCAAATGCAAGTTACCGATAGAACTTATCTTACGAGAGCAATCTAATCTCATATTAGGACGCACAGTCTACGTGACAAGTCTCTAACATAATAAAGTTGATATGAAGATATAGCACCGATTGTTCTTCGAGATTCTAGTAGCTCTTGTCAGTTTAAGATCTGCTACTGCCCGGAAGCAATATCAAATATCAAACAATTAAGCTTTTCCTGCACATTGGCAATGAAAGATGGCAAGAAAGTGATTGTTTGGGTGAGTCAGATGAGGTTGAGCGTGGTTCAAAAATAGCGTAACGAAAATAGCCAATATGCCTAATATATGTGATAATCCAAAAAATCATTCAATACTTCTGGGATGTGGTAGTTTTAAAATAAATATGAGCAATATTTTAAAGTTGATGTGCATACACTCAGAGAAAAATAATTGTAAAAATAAAAAAAATAGATATGAATCAAATATTTTCAAATATGATTTGGGGTCATATACGTTTCTTTTTAATTCAAATAATCTGAATTCATTTCAATAACACTGTACCAAAGTGTGTCTTGTTTAGCACAAAATGTTTTGTTTTACATTCAATGATGAAAATTATGATATGAAAATAACATTTTTATAATAAAGTAGATTCATTTTTATTGAATGTTAGGGCTTATTTAATTGAAATAAGATTCGTTTTTTATTTAAAAGTGTTTCAACTTTTGATTTAAATTTGATTCTATTAAATTTTAATTGGTGAAATTTTTCTAAGTGTAGTAACAGCCGGCATATGACAGCAGCAAGATGCAGCCCCTCAGAAAATCATTTGATAATGAATTAATTTAATGATTTAACTAAAAATGTAGGTATCATAACACAACAATTCCACACAGAAGTAAATTAAATTGTTTCTACTTCATTTGAATAGCACTAATAATCTAAATCACAAATGTTTACAGCATAAGTTTTTCATCTAGTAAGCGAAAACCAATGTCGGATAAACAAGTAAGATTAGGCATTTAATGGCTGATTTAGCACCGAATGGTTTGATGACTTGCTGGAACTCTTTGCGTGGGTAGCAATGGCATCAATTCCAGCTGATTGCAGACCACAATGTTTAATATTCTCTGCTTTCCATCATAAAATAGATTGTTGACCCCGCAGCTAGCTACAAGGGTAATTAGGAGGCTAAAAACATGACATAAAATTTTCGAAAAACAGTCAAAATTTAATTAAGTTGTAAAAACAACTTTTTTCTCTGTTAATTGTAATATGAGAACATCTAACGTTCATTTGACGATCGATATAGCGAAAGTGGTGTTGTAGAAACAACTTGTTTTTCTCGCCAGAGCTTATCATCAGCATTTTCATTTCATTGCGACAGGAGCTGTGTAGGCTGTTGCTGCTGAACATGAGCTCCTATGCATTATCGTATTGTATAATCTAGAGTGTCGTTTGACTATAAAATTTCTTCTGGGGCTTCTGATGAAGAAACGCAACCAACAACAAACTATACTAGGTCATAAAATTTCTCATTTTTACGATGCTACTTGTAGTTTTTTAGAAGTCATAAACTATTATACTAGAATCTCCTACGGAGCCCACTTCCTTCTTTACGATTCAAAGGGAATGGCTTCTGGGCCCAGCTGTTGTCGCCCAATTAGTTTGCTTGCTCGTCATAAAAATCCTTTCACGTTGACCAACGGTTAGTTGTATATATTTATTCTACAGTCCGAATTCGATATAATTCAAATTTCTGGCATTTGACTAACAAATCCTACAAAATTGCTGGTAGGCAAAAATAACGACAACATAATAGTATTATCACAAGAGCTTCAGTTGACATTTTTTTTTAGTAATTCATTAAATCCAATCGACTGCATATTTTATAAACATTTCTTTTTCTGTTTTTGACTTTCTTAATTTTTGTATCATGCCCGAGGGAAAAGTGTTCATAGAAGAAAAATACGTGTCACTAGGCAGACATGGTTTTTGAACAAGTCATAAAGTGATTTTATAATAAGGTTGATATGCTAAAAGATTCTTTGCAAATAACAATAATATTTATTAATTGGACGAAGGATGGTCACTCAAGTACTGGGAGCTCACTGTATTAAAACTATTGGCTCAGAATAATGTGGCAGTCCAAGTTCAACGAACACACAAAAAGGTGATGCTATGAAAACTAATATTCGAAGAAAATGTGTAGATTTGGCTTAAATTGCCTACAAAATCCATTTCTTTTGCTAACGACCGGATTGTCATTCAAGATAAGTAACATATGAATATTTAATGATACCATCTCTCACTGCACATGTGAACAAATTTTTAATGACACTGACTGCATAGAAGTACAGGCGAAAAACTATCAGAGTTACTCATTGCAAAAATTACAATACTCTAGAAAATCAAATAGTTGCAACTTGTTTCCAATATAAGGTACATATCGTAAAAAAATTGATGATAAAATAAAAACAAAATCACTAGTGTTGTAAGCCCTTTGGTAAAACCGACATCAAAAGTATATCAAATATGCTTCACGCTAAGATAAGTTTACTTTGTAAATTTCAGTTTATTCCTGAATAGATCGAAAATGATGGGCATGAAAAGATTTGCCGCCCGATAGCTTATTTCTATCGTAAAGTGCTTGTCATATGTCTTTTTAACTTGCCGTTTTCTCATTTCTGTCGATTTTTTTGGCGCATTCTTAGATTTTATTTCTTCCAAATTAGAAATAGAAGTTAAATGTCAGTTGAAATTCTTAGCTTAAGGCTTTCTTGTTCCCTGACCATGAATAAATTGACCTTGTGGAGCTGCAGAAAGGATGTCAAGGTAATGAATTTTTAGCAGTTCCAGGCCTAACATTTTTCAATGTATTATGCGCGAAAGTATAGTTAGCATCACAATTACTACCAGCGTCTTGCATAAATGAATACATTTTCATCTGGGATGTCGTCAAATTTTGTTCCAAAGAAAGTCATGCTCTTATTTCAGTTATAGAACTGGTTATCGGATAGGTGTTAGTCACAGTGGTCAATGGATATCCACTGTTTAGCGTATTACTTTCCAGGGTTAATGGAATATTAGTGGTCTCTCCAGCTTCAAGCATACATGCCATGTGTGCAACATATAAATTCCGTGTTTTTTAGCATAATATATAGCTTACGCTTGCATGCCCATCACAAATAAGTAGAACTAGATCCTCTAATGATTCAATCATTTTAAAAAGAACTCTGGGTTCATCCAACCAGACTCTTGTGCTAATCCAAGCGTCCCCGTAGGTGCTTGATCTACTAGTTCGGCTTTCATATTTATCCGGGGAAATATCGTGAGGTATAAAAACCAATACCATTAGCGCAACATACCGGACACATAAAACATTTGATCCTCATTCAGCACTGGTAAGACAGCCAACTTGCTTTCTGCTTTTGTGGCTCAAATTTTTTGTGACTTTTGAACTTTTGTGAGCCCCCATTCATCTACATTATATATATTGTAGGATCCAAAGTTATTATCCTTTTAAAGATTTTAGTACAACTGAAAAAACTTTTGTTACTATTGAAGACTTGAGCCCTAGCTGCAGCCGTACGTTCAGGAGTACGAAGACAAATACATTTATTTCTTTCAAGAAAGCGTTCTAGCCATTCTTGCCCAACAGGCTTTACAGCTCTGATAAAATTATCAGCAAAGCCATTCTCTCCTGCTAAAGCGAAAGCAAGTTCCTGACCTGATGTTCGAGTCAAACCAGAAAGTCTAGTTTCTAAGAATATTAAATACTCCACTAGTTGCTTCCCAATCTCCTCGGAAAAAGTCAATTTGAATCTACTTAATCCTTTAGTGTTGGGAGCTAACGTTTTGTTTGTATTTAATGCATCTCTTCTAAGAGTAGTTTGAGGTATGCCAAAAATTTTAGATGCAAGTACGACATCCCATTTGGTACTGCTCATTGTTCCGACTCTGAAGTTCAGTCGCTCTTACATAGTTCCGCGACATGCTCACTGTATATACTGTTGTGAATACTAAAATGTAAACAAACACAAATGTCATTACATATTAAAAATATTCACTTTGTGATTTTAGCGCCATTTTAAGAAAGTGGTGAGCTCTAAAATTAGATTTGACTTAGCGAAGACTCAAACAAGTACACTTAACGTTAAATATAACACCGAAAACCAAATCCATACATTTTAGTACATATATTTATCACTTAGCAATTGAACGAAAATGTTACTATTTAAGATCAGACATTAGACAATAAAGTTAGTCTGTATTGCAACGCCAGCTCAGTTCGGCGACCATACAGATGGGACAAAACCAATAAGCTTAGTTTTATTTTAATAATTCGATGGCACTATTGTTTGTAGTCTTGCTACGCGGCGGCATAGTTCGCCACGCAAGATATACAAACATAGTAGCCCATATAACAAAAGCCATTTATAATATTAAAAGGCATTTTATAATACCACAATGCAAACAAGAAAAGAAAATTACTTTACCGTAGGTCTCAACGGACAAAAAACACATATGTATGTCGTTTTGCTCAGAGTGTGTTTTTATTCAAATCACCTTCGAAAAATATTTTGACTCACCGATTTCTAAACAAAAATATGTAATCAGCTCGCAACATATTAAAAAAAACAGCGTAATACTGCAATGCAATGACTTTAGTTAAAATAAGACAAAGACATGAAGCAACAGAAATGAAACCATTAAATTCAAAAGTTTCTGATGCCAACAGGCTCTTTTCTATCAGCTGCGTCGACGAAACTGAACCTATGACGCTGAATATTTGACAGGTCTGTTAATATGGCTAACTTCACCGCGCTAAGACCAACCAAATTCAAAAAGGGTCCAATGTGTCATTTTGTCCGTTCTTCCCCTACATATGTATATATATATATATATATATATATATATATATATATATATATATATATATATATATATATATATATATATACAGGCACATTATTTATATTTTGTATATATTAGAGATACATATAGCATGAATATTGGCGGAGCCTACCTGAGCTAATTGCTTCAATATGGCCTGTTCTCGTCGGAATCAAAATTCCAGACCACTTCCTAGACTTATTTTGACGTCCGGACTACATTCCGAAAATGCTCCACAAGGTAAATTTGAGACCTACTCTTACGTTTAGATAAGGACAGATTCGATACGTATTTGGACGTCCGAGACTTTCGGAGCAGGTTAGACCCAACGAATTTGATTCCGGCAAGATCAAATGTCAGCCATATCAAAGCATTTAGCTTACCATCCACAAGACCGAATCAGGAAAGCTCCGGTAAATTGTTATCTGCCACTGTAAAAGGATTATAAAAAAAATTCAAAAGTTATACAAATATCAAAAGGGAACCATGATCACAAATCAATAGCCTTTATGAGTAAATTATGTCGATGGATATAAGCCGGAGAGGTTAAAATTTGTCACAACTAACGTGAATAAAAATTAATGATTTCCAACTGCAAGTGGTCACATCAGTCAAGTATGCACTGTGGGTAGGGATTCCAATCCCGAACCATATTTTCAATCCCGGGATTACGGGATTAAAAATCTCAAATCCTGGGATCCCGGGATTTGAAATTCATAATACAACACAACAAAATAAGTCAAGTTTCTAGTAAACAGATTATATTATTTGCCATCATTTCCAAACTACAACAATAAGTAAGCTCAAAACTGTATAAAAAATTGCATTATTACTTTTTTATATTATTGATGCAAATAAAAACAATAATTTTAATTATCCAAAACGTTGACAGTATGAAGACAGATATTAAAAATTACATCTATTACAAATTACAACAAAAAATCACGACCAAAAACCACAACAACGAAACACAACTCTTAGAATTGAGATACATAATAAAGTAACATATAAAAAATTCGGCCAAAGTTCATTGGGTTTTTCGGAAGTAACATTGAAGCAATAGCAAAGCATCTAAAGTATCGTCTCCAAGCCTGCTTCTAAATTTATTCCCGATGTTGGAAACCGCGGAAACGGTCGAGAAATATTGGGACGCCTGCTCCAAACTATGCAAGTGCCACCACTTTCGAAAAGATTCATTTCTTTTGCAATGGTTTTAATTAGATTAGTTTCTTGCGGCATTTCGTGAATGATTATTTTCACACTTTTGCAGCTCTTCTTGTCGCGTTAATTGACGACTACCTTGTTCTGATTCAATATGGGTATCTACTGGGTTCTCTTCATTTCTTTGGCTACCAAGCATACACTCAGAAAAAAGTCGCATAGTAAAATCAAGAATTATCACTGTAAAAGCCAGGGCCATAATAAACGTACAGCCTCTTTGTATATTCGTTGCTGTTTCTTTCATAATAACAACGAATTTTATGGAATTAAAACGACTAATGTAAATTCAACACGTATGTTGTAAATACAACATGCATTATCGGTTATTTTAGTCATAAACACAAATCAACTACTTGATCTGTTGATTTGAATAGATGCACTTCAATTTCTTTTGTTTTGTTTGATCATTACTAAATCTCAGCAGCATTCATTTCGAGACACAAATCGCGCATATATGTAAGTTGTAGTGTATGCAGTGTGTGTCGTTCGGTGTGTTGAATAGTTTATTTTTTGTTACTTACCTTTAGTCTTAGCTGCAGTGATTGGGAACAAGTGAAAAAGCAATGGGAGAATTATTTTCTTCTAAGGCAGATAGAAATAAATCTTAAAGCATGGCCAAGGGTATAAAGATACCGAAGGACATCAAATAGGTAGATAGTTTTTATAAAATCAGACTCAAATTGTGTTATAATTTAAATTCCAGATACATATGAACTTCCGGCTATTACACCCAGCCCCAGGAAATGAAAATTTGCTCCTTGCGAAATTGGCATCATTTACGACCAAAATCTCGCCATACTTATTAAACAATATACGCGATAAAGCTTGTAAAGAGCTGTTGCTTGCCAGCAATAAGACACAAAACAGCACAATTTTAATGTCAAGATGTTTCAAAAAGCTCAACTTAAAATACCAATGCAAAAAAGACAATATTTAATGCTTTATATAGTTGAAGGACCCAAGAATTTCAAGAATTATAAATTGTTGAAATTCTTGGGTCTTTCAACTATTCAAAGCATTAAATAGTGTCTTTTTTGCATTGGCATTTTAAGTCGATTTACGACATTTTTGTTCATATTTTAAGTATGCAGTCACACTTTCCTTTCCATGTTATTACGATCCAATTTAGTTGTTGAATTTCCTATTCGCGGCTTCAAAATTACAAGCAGCCCTTGTTGATTCAATAGAGAAAATTGTTGCCAATACAACTCACGCACGTATTACTATGAAGTAGTTAATTCATAGAGAAACCTCTATGGCGCCATTTCATAGTGAAAAATATATGAATTAACAATGTTTTTCCCCAATTTTACAAAGTTTTTTTCTGAGTGTAGGGTTCAGCATCTAGATCATTGAAGTATTTTTTTTTAATATTTGCGTTGCTTGGTTTCAAAAACAGAGATTTTATTTCACTTGGTAAATTTTTGCTGGTACAATGTGGACTCTGGAGATAGCTTAGCATACCAGATAGCTCGGTACACTGACGCTCTTTTATTCGGTCCAATATTGCAATTTTCATAGCATTCAGCAGAATAGACCGTTGTTCTCCTAACAGCCTAAATACAAATCTTGATGAAGTATTAGCAGTGCATAAATTTGCAAGTCTGCGACTAAAGGCCGTCACAGCCAATTTTACAGGGAGTAAAACTTCAATAATTTTCTGAATCGAATCAAACTCTGTTGCTTCTAATTGCTCTGAATATTGCAGGCCTATTAATGTATACTATTTTTCAAAATGGGAAACTATTCGAGCATTGTCAAGAGACTATTTCATCTTGTTTTACAATCCATTTAAAGGAGACAGTTAAATGCCTTGCTCGGATCCGACATAGTTTTAAAGATCGTTATTATTTTTCGTTGGAGCTTTTTTAAAATATAAAACTACCTAACGAACTTTCTTTATGCATGCGCTGATGTCCTTCGTCTGATCTAGCGTGTCTTGCAGGCGACCGGTTTCAACGTAGTTAGCTGATTCAGGACCATCCAAATCTTCGTGGTCGTCGTTCAGACTATCGGGAAATCACTTTTATCCGGAATGGACCTCATATTATAGCGAACATCGCAAACTGCCAAGTGGATGCTATGCGCCAAACAAATATGATGCTCTGTGCCAACTAGTCTGCCTACTTTTCGCATTTCGTTTGACCCATCAGTTACGATGGTAACAATGTCTTTTACTAGAGAAACATTAAACTCATATCTAGGTAGTTTCCAGCTGTCATTGATATTCTTACTCCCACCAAGCTCCAGTAAGAATTTACTAAGTAGATGTTTATATTTATAAAGCACCTATTTACAGTCAAGGTCCATTCATCAAACATCAAACTGAACCGTTCACCTGAGATACTAGCTTGTTATATCTTATTTTTTATTATTTTCTTTATCCTGCTTGCATAGCCAACAACCTTTTTTTGATTGTTGTTAATGATTTTGGTAAATCTGTGTATGCATTCGCTAGTATTAATTTCCTCAAATCATTCGATGTAACGAATGCACTAAATGTGAAACAGTCCATACTTATTTATTTACAAACCCCTTTGTATTCTCTTGTTAACTGTTACATCGGTGTGTTTTGCTCTATTCTTTACGCATTTTGATGTGAGCTAATTTTTTTCTCATAAATATGGATTCTATTTGCACTTTTCGAGTCTTGCTGTAACTTGATTGCCGATAATTCTTGACTCCCGGCCCCGAAATCCCAGCCAATTTCTGATCCCGAAAATCCCGGGATTAGGAGTCATCAATCCCGGGATTTTCGGGACCAGAAATTGGCCGGGATCCCGGGATCCGGGATCCCGGGATTGGATTCGCTAACTGTGGGCTGCTGTCTGATGAGCATCAGTGCATACTTTCGAAACCGCTTTGTCAAAAAAAAATTTCAATAAAATTTTCAATTTTAATTATCCCGCAAAAACAATTCCACTTAATTTAATATAGTCGCCAGTTTGTAATTTTTGATTGTTAATAGTACTTAAGTTAGCTTAAGAATGTACAAACATTTAAAAAAATATTTTTCAATTCAGTTCATAAGATTTCAGTGTCCAAAATTTAACCGAAATATTGAATGATAGTTGTCACCACTTACCATGGCTTTAAAAGATTTTTTTAAATACTAAACTCCCAAAGGACTTCAGCAGATGCATTAAGGTATAAGCACATCTGCACAAATTTAGTCCATTAGGTATGATATAATATGAATAAGGCAACAGTAAAGATGATAGAAAACCTTCCCCACAAGCAATAGAGCTTATCTTGAATTATTGTTGATTTACTTATTAAAATTTGAATAAATGGCAATTATTGTTTGATTCAGTTACTTAATTGGAACTAATCTCATGATTGTTTATTACAATTTTTCTTTTTAAATGTTTATTCTAAGCTCCTTATTAAAGCGCAGATTAGTGATAAAAAATGTCAAATAAAATCAAAAATACAAGCTAATTAGACGGCAATAACAAAGGGCCTCTCATTTTTCACACGGGGCGCATATCAATATGTAGCGATTCAATATTGAACTGTTTAATAAACTCGGTATTGAAAAAATGAAGGAGTTTATTTCCAGTGGAAGAAAATGGGAAAACCAAAAGCGGAAAACAAATTAAACGGTACGTCAAATTAAAACTGTCCCTAATTAAAACCTTGATACTTGAGTAGCTTGGTGGGCAGAGCACTGGCTTTTTGTGTGTTGGGTCACGGGTTCGAATCCAGGCTCGGACGAAAGTACGCGCACCAAGCTTTGAGTTCACCTAGCTGTGAATGGATACCTGAGTTAATTAGGGGTAAAGTGAGTCATGGTACTAATCACTCCACACTCGTATTCACATTGATTGTAAATTTGTCATAAAGCTCTTTACCAGCTTCAACCCCGAGATTCAACAAGGGCTGTCGTGGGATTACTTTATTTATTAAATGCTTCCAACGATTTGAATGTCACAAAATAAAGTTTGATAATTTGTATACATATGGAATATTCCAAGATGTTTGCTATTAGGTTTCAGAGGTTTGGTTATTAATACTGCCTTCGATTAATTTCAGGACAGGTTTGATGACAAACTTTAGAGCTGTATGCTGTTGTTAGCTTGATATATAAATAAAGAAAATACAAAGCCTTTTAAGAAGTGAACACTGTGGAAACGTTCTTGAAGTTTAGACAGTCGTTCAATGATTGCTAAACAGATTTCACTCCAATGAATAGTATCGAACAAAAAGTATCATTAGTTCCAAATATTCCATGCATCGAGTCGATCGAAATGTACCTAAAGGGGAAAGAAAACTCCAAACCCATTTTGATTGCTATGCTATTTTACATGTTCTTATGAATGGTGGCACTAAAACGCTCTCGTCTCGTAAAGAGTATAAAGCGAAAGAGGAATATTCTTTACCTACCATCTGCTAAATTAACTGAGGAGCTCTTCAAGTTTTATGACACCGAGCATGTTAGTTCGGTCTTAAAGCGCTGAGCTATTTCACAAAACGATGGCGCATCAGCGAATTTTTATTGATGCGGCCCTAAACGCCTATAAATTTTGAATGCACAGTGACATGGTGTCTAATTGGTAATTATCGTAGAGTTTTCATTGAAAACTATGAGAACATGTATATGTCTAATGTATTATAGAGCCTACTGCTTGGTTCCGTCATCAATCCGCCGATCAATTCAGCCTGCTGATCTAATCAGGTATGAATGCACAGACACGGTGCACTGGTAATTCTAATAAAACATTTATTCGTATGATCGCCAATCCGATAGGCCTCCGTACGAACTTATTCATGTCGGCAGTTTATTGATCTGTACGTTGGATATTTGATATTGCCGCGTTCGTATCTACTAAGCATTGATTAAAATGACGCTTTAAAGCGGCACTGTTAACTACCAGAAATAGTAGTAACTTCTTGTAGGGAAACCTGTAAAATGGACCTGATATTTATCTCAGAAAAGGAAACTTACGACTGTGTTGCATTTGTGTAGTGCGAACAGCATCATATAATGCTGTTACAATGAAGAAATTATTGAAAATTTCAGTATCGTGAATGGAATCATTAGTAATTCCATAGTGCACATAGTTATGGGTGCATTTTTTTCCATAGTGCACATAGCTATAGCTATATCATATACTACTCGCTTCGTGGACGTAGCATTGTCTTTGACTGCAAGAGTCAGCAGGTATTATAAATGACGGACGAAGCATTGGAAAGGACCTATGCGTACATGAAAGTGTCGGCGAAGAAGTATTCACTAAACCAAAGAATGAATGCTTTGCAGCCGAAAGCTTTGCGCTAGTCATCAGTTACTTTCCCTGGATTCAGATTGAAGTATGAATTCTCCGCAAAGCTAAAAGCAACATACACATAACTACAACTCTGTACTCTACGATTCTACCCTGCGATGGGAAGGCACTACGCCACATCCTCGTACGTACTAGGAGTGGAATACACAACGCAGTTACCATGCCATGATAAAGTTTCTGGAGTGAATTGAAATTTTCACGCCACCGTAATTAAAACGAATGGAAATTCTTGTTTCAGGGAATTTGTCAGATGACACCTATAAACATCTAAGAGCGCTTAGTAAAAACATTGCTGTTGGGTGTTTGTTGAGCTCAAATGACTCGTTTCAGTGTCAATACGCAATTGTTTTCGTTAGCTTTGATTTTACTTGGAGGTTTTAGTGATTTGACTTGCTGAAAGCTTTGCTTTAGAATCGGAGAGTCCCCTTTCATGGAAATGTTTCAATTAATAGGCATTTAGAATTTTAAATTTCATGATATTGACATGGATAGAAATTAAGAACGTTTTCAGTGCGTACTTGTAAAAAATGAGTATTCTATTCATTTTGTGTTTTGATATTCAGAGAAGCTCAGTACCTTGGTCACGAATAAATCAGTCTCTTCAAACTTTACTTAAGCCAACCTCCTATTTGGAATCATAAATGCACATCAAACAATTAACTTACTTTGATTTAATTCTTCATTTAATAAGCAAATATGTCTCAATCCTATCTTGTGGTAATTTGAATGCAATTGTGTTTCGATATGCAGCAGCACGCGGTCCAATTACACACACCCGAAAATGGCAGTTCTCAATAAGCACAATTTGTTGTTGAGATAATTTGCAGTTCTCAAGCGGTTTCATCCACGACAATTTATTCATTTTCGTTCTTCTCGAATCAGGTCTGAATTCCATAATACCTCGTTTGAGCTGGGTCGCAAGATCTTCACGATCTTCAGTATAAAACGGCTATTAAAACTGACGACGTCGATGTCTTGACGGTAAGAATTATCGGCCGGATGTACCAAGAGTGATTGTTTGTTTATTGTCTTTCCATTCCTGAAAAATCCGATTGTTTTTATAACAGACACTATCGAAACTGGCCAGTGCGATGGTCCACCATTCATTGACACCTTTTCGGTTCGCGCAGAAGTACAGCCTGAGGATCGAGCCAAGAATCAAAGTGAAGAATCATTCATTTTATGACGAAGATGCTTAAAATTCAAAAGTGGAGCAACAACAACATCGACTCCACGCTTGTGAATGAATCTACCAGTGGTTGCAGTATGAATGAACCATTGTCTTCAGGTTCAGTGAGAAGTGCTATCGGTGACGGAAATCTCGACGGTCAGCTTGGTTAGGTCCACGAAATCAATTTTCGACACCACTTTCGACTTTTTCATTGTCGATTGCTATTCCCAGATGGAATTTAGGACAAACCTCAACAAAAAACAGTGAATTTTACGTTTCATGTACGTTTTGGGGTGGCTTCTAACCATTTAGCATGATCACAGCGACTTGAACGTTGCTTGGATAGCTTTGGCCAAGAAAACGCTTTTTCAAGCTTATGTTGTACAATATTGTCATTTTAGATTTCCCAATAGATCGCAAGCGATTACAACTCGGCACGTCCGCAAAAGCGCTGGCAACTGTTTAGTTTACAATGCCGATTGTACCTCATTCAACCCGAAGGAATTTACGCGTTGGCGTATGTATCATTTTTTGTTTTCTTATTCTTAGTTTTGTGGGACGTCGCGTTTGGCAATCTAGTTCATCCATGTGAGCCACTGGGAACATCGCGGATGAAATATATTTTACCTCCTCGATACGGGCTGAGTTCACGGTGGTATTCAATGGCCAAGGTACGAAACCAGTCTCTTTCATCAGTCGAGATTTCGAGTGGCATACGTACGTAATATGTTAACAAAGCTGGGACATATCTAGATCTTCAGTGTACAGATCGTTGATCAGTTCCGAGGATCATTATAGTTTTTGAAGTGTTTTTAAAACAAATAAAATGCAAATTACTTCATTAGGATGACTCAGATTAATTTGATTAGTTTAGGTCTGGTTTATGCTAATTTAGTATGCCAGTGTGCATATGCCTTTACCGTTTATGCGACTGGATGAGCTACCCAAGCATGGCACCAAGAAATGTATTTTGAAGTGCGGTTTTGGTACAATTGAGATTTGTTGTAGATCTCAGCTGCGAATGCCAGTTATTCTTTTTCAGCAACGCGTGTTCGTACTCGATTTTCAAATAGCAGTAAGAGTCACTTAAGCTGAGGATTATTGATTCGATTGGGCATATAGTAATGGCTTGATGTTGTTTCATTTGAAATGGGGCTGCGAAAATATAGTTAATACTTGCAGATAAATAATTGATACGAAACAGTTTGAGACAAAAAATGTAAAAATTGAAAATCAAGTCAGTGCAACATTCTAGAGCTCACACTTTGATTAACATCACCATGTAAGTAAAGGAAACGTGTATTACATTCACAACTTGGGAGCACCAAACTATAAAATTTTTGGAAAAAACATGAAGTTTTGATCCTAGTTTGCAAAATTTTGTTAGGGAAAACATAAAGTTTTGCATATGTATCTATGACAAAGTATTGACACGTCATTGAGCTACAAGCCAAATGCATTTAAAATATGCAAAATTTTCACTGAAAGTTAAATTATCTTACCATGTCGTACTTAATGGATTACTAGTCCTCTAAATTAAAATATTCACGTTCACGAGTTAACCACGAAACTTTATCGTTTCGATTAAGCTACCGACACTTTTTTGCTATTTTCTATGTAGTATTTTCTATGAAACAAAAAGCTTCCCAGCAATGACTTAATTGTAACTTAACAGAGTGTCTGCGCCACACACTGTTGTTAAGCAGAGTTCCAGCAGGAGCTGCTGGCTACACAGATATTTGCATTGCCTCATCTGTATGCGGAGTAATCACACTGAGAAAACACATGGCGCCAGACGCCATAATTTATAGACTTCTGGCGCCATGTACATAGTCGATTTAGGGATTGTGATAAAATATAGCGCCACACGCCATAATACATGGTGAAAAGTACATAGGCCTACACGCCATGTACTATAGTCCTCCACGCCATGTATATGGCGTGGAGGACTATAGCACATGGCGTGGAGGACTATAGCACATGGCGTGGAGGACTATACTGTATGGCGTGGAGGACTATAGTAAATGGCGTGGAGGGCTATAAGCATAGCGTCTGCTCCTATGTACTATGGCGTGTAGCGCTATATTTTATCACAAATTGACCGAAATCGACTATGTACATGGCGCCAGAAATCTATAAATTATGGCGTCTGGCGCTATGTGTTTTTTCAGTGCATCTGAAGATAATCCAATTTGCATCCAACTAAAGGCCACAAACCTTCTCCGGAGCATCTGGAGGTAGAGCACTTGATGTTAGGTTAGGTGACGGAATTTTATCAAAGAAATTCCCGAGGAGTTCCCGAGGGAATCAATGATCATATCCTCTCCTATATTCAAGAAGCTTGCTGATATTTATACATATCCTCACACAGCATGGCTGCGAGTTATAATTGTAGTGCCATGAGCCATATTACATGGCTCATGGCACTATGTAATATGGCGTGTGGGGCCATAATTTCTGCGCCATGTAAGTATGGCGCTGGGAGCTATACTGCATGGCTCAGGGTACTATGTACATAGCGTGTGGCACCATAAATGCTGCGCCATGTAACATGGGACCACGCGCTATGTAGATTCTGACATTATGGCGGTGGGAGCCATATTGCATGGCTCAGAGTACTATGTACATGGCGTATGGGGCCATAAATAATGCGCTATGTTACATGGCTCTGGGCGCTATGTGGATTTTTTTCAGTGCACACTCTGCCAGTTTGGTTTGGTAAAAGTAACTAGTTAAGTGCTTAACATTAATTATTTATCTTTCTTAGTTTCGGGTGTAATTATTCAGTTCTTTCGATACGGCCATGTGGACTCTACCGCCCCACCACTGCTTAAATGACATTCACGCAAATTTGAAAGAAACACTTCCGCTAAAATAGCTATAAAAGCATTCTGTGACCAGTGCTAACAATTCAAATTTGTTGGCACAAATTACGAAATATCTCGTATTTGGCTCACAACATACATGATATATAGGAGCTAGCAGTGAATGAGTTAAATAATTACATAAAATAAGATAATGCATTCAGAAATATTATATAGATTGATAGAATATAGATTAAAATTAATAATCTATTATGAAGGAAAAAAATAGGCCAACGATCTGATAAATTTATGCTTTAATATAATCATTCAATCATTCGCCTAGAGAACCGTCATCCGAAGTCGTTCAACATATTTGCATATGCTTGTGTGAAAGATGAGGGTCAGTGTGTCATAGTCATAGCACAACACAGATTTGGGAACGGGATCTCCATTTAGGTAACGATTTCGTATTAATCATAATAGGAGCCGAGCTTCTCCATTTGCCCACCGCAGTATTTATTCCCTTTAAGGTTGGACCTACTATCGTTAAAGGAGAGCGTATGTGATCATAAATACTACGCTACGCTACACAGGACTCCACGTTATGTGAATTTCTTCTAGTCGCTAGTGCGATTTGACCGATACGAAATCAGTGCATGTATAAGGAATAATATCGAAATATTGGGTAATCTGATAATCGCTGCACACTGAGAAAACACATGGCGCCAGACGCCATAATTTATAGACTTCTGGCGCCCTGTACATAGTCGATTTAGGGATTCTGATAAAATATAGCGCCACACGCCATAATACATGGCGAAAAGCACATAGGCCTACACGCCATGTACTATAGTCTTCCACGCCATGTACGTGGCGTGGCGGACTATATTACATGGCGTGGAGAGCTATAACACATGGCGTGGAGGACTATACTGTATGGCGTAGAGGACTATAGTACATGGCGTGGAGGACTATAGTACATGGCATGGAGGACTATAGTACATGGCGTGGAGGACTATAGTAGATGGCGTGGAGGACTATAGTACATGGCGTGAAGGACTATAGTACATGGCGTGAAGGACTATAGTACATGGCGTGAAGGACTATAGTACATGGCATGAAGAACTATAGTACATGGCGTGGATGACTATAGTACATGGCGTGGATGACTATAGTACATGGCGTGGAAGACTATAGTACATTGAAGAAGCAAATCAGTCAAAACAGTGCTACTTACCATAAATGAGCACACAGAGAAGTCACTTGCTTGCAACAAACAGGCGCTGGCTGCATTTAGAGTCGCCGAAGGAGCCATTCAATAATATGCGCCCTAAGCCGATTGAGAATGTTGTCGATCTATCGACGATACTCAAGTATCACTTGCTGACATTTATAGATCCCCTCACACAGTATGGCTGCGAGTTATAATTGGAGTGCCATGAGCCATATTACATGGCTCATGGCACTATGTAATATGGTGTGTGGGGCCATAATTTCTGCGCCATGTAATTATGGCGCTGGGAGCTATACTGCATGGCTCAGGGCACTATGTGCATAGGGTGTGGCACCATAAATGCTGCACCATGTAACATGGGACCACGCGCTATGTAGATTTTGAGATTATGGCGCTGGGAGCCATATTGCATGGCTCAGAGTACTATGTACATGGCGTATGGGACCATAAATAATGCACTATGTTACATGGCTCTGGGCGCTATGTGGATTTTTTTCAGTGCAATAAGTGATAAAGATGACCCTCCGAAATCAATGCTTATCAGTGTTGCAGGATTCGAACTATCGCGCGTGGCTGGATTCGAACCAGGTACTCTACACTGAAAAAAATTCACATGGCGCCCAGAGCCATGTAATATAGCGCATTATTTGTTCCATATGCCATGTACATAGTACTCTGAGCCATGCAATATGGCTCTTAGCGCCATAATGTCAGAATCTACATAGCGCGTGGTCCCATGTAACATGGGACAGCATTTATGGTCCCACACGCTATGTACATAGTACCCTGAGCCATGCAGTATGGTTCCCAGCGTCATAATTACATGGCGCAGAAATTTTGGCCCCACACGCCATATTACATAGTACCATGAGCCATGTAATATGGCTTCATTTATAGCTGAGTAAATTTAGATATTGTTCGTTATTTGAAGTATATTTGAATATACGCCCATACCACACTGGGATAATCGATTCTCGTCAGATCACCGAAATTGAGCAGTGTTGGTCGCAGTTAGTACTTAGATGGGGGACCGCTTGAGAATACCAGTTTACGTTGGCACGTAAAACTTTGTGCTGTCCCTTACCTAAACAAACTAGTTGTCTGGGAAGCACTATGAAAAAGAAAAAAAAATTAATGAAAAAATTAAGAACAAGAAAATTAAAAAAAATGTTATCAAGGCATGCATATCTGGTGTTAAGCATGCGACCTTTATTGTGGTGCTTTAGTTTGCATCAAGTGCATGGCGTGGAGGACTATAGTAGATGGCGTGGGGAGCCATAATACATCGCGTGGAGGACCATAGTGCATAGCGTGGAAAACCATAGTACATGGCGTGGAGGACTATAGTACATTACGTGGAGGGCTATAAGCATAGCGTCTGCTCCTATGGACTTTTCGCCATGTAATATGGCGTGTGGCGCTATATTTTATCACAATCCCCAAATCGACTATGTACATGTACTATGTACAGAAGTCCATAAATTATGGCGTCTGGCGCTATGTGTTTTTTCAGTGTATACGCTAGCATTTGATGCGCTAGAGTTTTTTTTTATTTAATACCAGTATTTGAGAAACTTCAGTATGAGACTTAGGAATGAGAGTGTTCATTATAGTAATGTTTTGAATCCTGTGATCCCAGTCAGGCATATCATAGATGTTTTATGTATCTATCTGCTCAGCCACAACAGTGCTCTGATATTTTCCCCATAACAGTTTTTGCGAGATAGTTTCAAAATGAAAATCAGTAACTTATAATCAAACCTAAGCAAGAGAGCAGCCAATGTCACTTAAAACCAAATTTCAAACTAATTTATTCATCACTATAGCGTGCACTCAAATTCGCATGCTCAATCCTTTTCGCAGGCTAGTTGTAAAATATATATTTAGAGTAAACTTCAAAAGTTAGATACTAAAATATGTAGATCTGCTACTCATGCGCCAAAATGAGTTTTTCTCTAAAATGTGACCAAGTGCAATTTAAAATATTAGCAATCTTTGTGGTAGTTTAATTGCTGTAACATATGCCTACCGTTGTCTAATAAACTGTCATGTTTTATGTATCTATATAAAAAAAATCGATAAACACGAAAACGAGCACTTACAATACGATTATTGAAAGCATACGTGAAAACATGTATCCTCGACCTGCGGACATGACTTAATCTCAATCAATTTTGGTAACTCGATACCGTATTGCTCGTCTAATTTTCTGTTTCTTAGCGCATGTATTTGAAATATAAGACACAACCGAAATAAAAGAAAACTTCGGCAAATTGAAGAGCTAACGTGCTTTTTATTTTGTTTGGCGTTTGAGCTCAAAAGCTAATGTTACTTAGACTAACAAGAGAGTAACAAGAGTAACAAAAATGCGTATTTGCGGACGTGTGTGTTGTATATTGGTGGTGTGATTTCAGTTTTGTGCCTTCTACTTTGTCAAACACATAATTTGAAAAAAAATTAAATGCTAACACCACCTTATGAGCCCTGAAAGTTATGTAAATTATGCTGTCTTTCGTAAAATCGGAAACCATTTTGACGCACATTTAACACTTTGAGTTATTAAAACCAGACAAGATCAACGTTAGTTTGTGATTGTGTCTGTTCCATTATAATGCCTAAATCGGAAGTATGGGATTAGTAGGCAAGGCACACAAAGAATACTTGTAAGCGGAAATATCCATTCTTGTTGAGCTGCTGCAGAAAACAAGTCTGAGTCATAAGACCAGCCAATTCAAAAAACGGCCGACTCGACCTACGATTTTGAGGTGTTCCTTGAGTGACCGAACGTGTACTCTGTTGTACCGAAGGTGATGAAGATTGCGACGTGATCATGCATAGGAAATCACGGCAAGCATATTACTCGTACAATAGCATACATCGAAGACTTGTATCTTCTAACTGCCAAGTGCTCCAAGAAGGCTTTTGGTACAACTTAATTTACGAAGAGTGAAATAAATTCGGCTCTGTGGGATTCTTATATATGTAGACATATAGACATTGAAATTATAAAAAAAAAGTGTTTCTACAATTGGAAACGGATTTTTTGCTTATTCATGGCAAAAGTAAAAGAAGTTTTTTTTTTTAAAAAATAAATAAAACAAGTTTTTTTATGATAACATGGCTCTTCTAAGGCAAATATTTTCTTGTTTAAACTCATCCTTATGCTGCCGATTTCAGGTTACTCTCGCTGAAAGAAACGAATGGCGGCTGTAACGCGACTAAACATTGAATAACTTACAGAGGAGCAGCTGTTTGTGCTACGCGTTTAAAGACAGCGACACGACAAATGACTCAGTTCTAAGTTATTGGCAGTGTTTGATTACATTAATAAGCTAGTTAAGATGCAAGACGCTTCACATCACTAACAATAGCTTAAGAGCTGGAAATTAGGTGATTGGGATGTCACATGTTTTCCATTCTATGTGCGAGCTCTGACTAGAAACATTTACCCTCCACATGTCGGCACGTATGTATGTCCATGGATGCCATTAAAATAATGGTTCTCTATGTAATCTACCTGGTTGCTCATTAGGTTTTCGCGAAGGACATAGCGTAGCAACATTTCGAGTTTTGGTTGCATTGCAGATAATCAAAACGTTGTATCGTTTTACTAGCTAGTAAGATAATGGGTGCTAATGCAGGATGTAAGGATTTGATAAGTTCTTACTATAGAAAATTAGAATATTGACAGTAAGGCAAAGCAATAGCATAAATCTGCGTTGCGCAACATATCATAGCAAATCAGATTTTCTACACGCCAACCCAAGCGACTAAGTACCAACTTGTCGTTTGAAATCACTTACCTGCTGATTCAGAAGTCCGCAATGATTCTTTTTAATCTCGACGCTGCTTCTGTTTTTTACTGAGACAATGCCTGCGATCAAAAGATAATGTACACATTCATATTCAGTATCCCGTAGCTCGGAAGGAAGCTGAATCGGTTTTTCCAAAATCATGACACGGCTGCTATTCTCAAAGAAGGAAGTTCCTTGTAATTAAATTGACGATGACTTCTTCCTCAGAACCAACTAGATGTGTCGAATGTTATGATCAGATATGTTAATGTTTTGACCATACTCATGAACAAAGTGATCGCAAGGTTATATTGTTAGCTACTGGTAGCTATGATGATATTATTGAAAGCTGCTGGGTATCTTATTTGACGGTTAGTTAGAAGTTTTGACCGAAAAATCGTTAGAATCATTCGTAATAAGCGAATAACAATACACTCTTTAATATTTCACACGTAATTCACACGTAATCAACAATTCCTTAATATTTCACACGTAATCAACAATTCCTTAATAAGCGAAAATACGAATTATTTAAAAGTTTTCATCAAGGATATCGTGTTCTGTAATGTATATAGCAATGGACTTCTTTTTAAATTTCTGGACCAAATACACTGAGAAAAATACTTCTATTTTTTGAAGAAAAATGAACACATTATCAAAGAAAATTGGTAATGATTCTGCGCCAAAGAAATATTTACTCAATCCAAAGAAAGAAATTTCTTCATTTCAACACGCTGAAAAATCATCGTTCTACCCTTAATATATTTTGCAGCTAATATATTTATATTAAAAACATTTCTTAACATTATTATATTGACCTAGCAATAACATTATATTGCCCGCACATAGCATTCTTAAAATGTTATATATTGACATGCGTGTGGTGAATTTTTCTGTTACAATATTACATTAGTAGGCCAATATTAAATAGTAACATGGCAATAAGTTATATTAGCATCTTACAATACTATATTGACACACCAATAATATATATTAACATGCCAATATATTATAGTAACATGGCAATAAGTTATATTAACGTCTTACTATAGTATATTGGTATACCAATAATTAATATTAACACGCCGTCGATACGATTTTTCCATAGTCCCAAGAGGTCCCCCATCTAAGTACTAACCGCGCCCAACACTGCTTAACTTCGATGATCGCGGAACATTAGGTTATTCCAGTGTGCTTAGTGAAATTGTTGGTCATACAACAAAGTACATTGCTTGTATTGTTAGTTAGGATGCTCATATTTTATGCGGCAATAGCACACTTAGTGAATCCAATCCCGGGATTATAATCCCGGGATCCCGGGATCCCGAACAGTTTTTAGTCCCTAAAATCCCGGGATTGATGTTTTATAATCCTGGGATTGATGATTTATAATCCCGGGACTATAAACCATCAATCCTAATTGAGATCCGGGATTTTAGTGGCTAAAAACTGTTCGGGATCCCGGGATCCCGGGATTCTAATCCCGGGATTGGATTCACTAAGTGTGCTATTGCCGCATAAAATATGAACATCCTAACTAACAATACAAGCAATGTACTTTGTTGTATGACCAACAATTTCACCACCCTTGCTTAATACATTTATATTAGCATAGTAATATATTTATGTTAAGATGTTAAAACAATTATATTTACAGATGTTCTGAATATAAAAAGTTAACAGCTTAATATGTAATGTTAAACTGCAAATATAATATTGTAACTTCCTAACATACAATATTGAGCTGTTAAAATTATGTATTAGGGACAATGCTGTTACTATAACAATATTAAGATGCTAATATATTGATTTCGGTCATTTCTCAGCGTGAAAGAACAATTATTGTACTTGCCCTGAGTAAAACTTGGTATAGTTTCAAAGAAATATTTACTCAATCGAAAGAAAGGAATTTATTCATTTCAAGCACTGATATTGCACTTGCCCTAAGTAAAATTTGATATAGTTTCAAGAACATCTGGCATCTGGCATAAATCGGTTCGGTACGATCACCGAAGTTAAGCAGTGCTGGGTGCGGTTACTACTTAGATGGGGGACCGCTTTGAAAGCAAAAAAAACTCTGAATTTTTTTTTTCATTTTTTTCCTTTTTTTAAAGTGCCACTTTTTTTTCTTATTTTCTGAAGCGCTAGTATTATTTATGCCTAGTCGCCACTTTAAGCTATAATGTGACCTTTAATCAATGGAGTTAGGATAACTGAAGACGAACAAAGTCAACCATGAACCCGGCGGAATTCGAACCCACGAACGGTAGATCGCTGCTTTGGATTGACACGTTAGCGAGCTAAGCTATCGACCCTTTATTTGTGTAGAGGAAATGTTGATAGAAGACATAAAAACTATCAATTTTTTCGTCGAATATTGAAGCATGGTAGTTGTTGAAACATAGAAAAAAATATTCGCGGTGTAGATATAATTTACTAAATTCATAGACATAATTTACAAGATTTGAGGAAAATTACTTACTTGAAATAAGGTAAAGCAAAAATTGTATTCCTTTGAATATAAGAAATTTTTCAATGATATTTATACAAATTACTGATAACAAATAAAAGTTTATTTGATTTGTGGAAGATTTCACATCTCGTAAACAAGTAAATATTTTCTTTGATTTTCGGACACATATTTTTCTGAGTGTAGGTTCAAGATTTTTAGTGAAAATCAACCGTTGCCCATCATTGTACCAACATATATTAGGAAGAAGATATCTAGAAGCCAATAATTTACAAATATTTCTACATATTCTGCATTTATTTTGGAGGTGATTGCTTATTGAAATTGAAAAAAAGACCTGGAAAAAATATTAGAAAGCATAAGTCATTCATTTTCAACCCTAAATAATATAAATTTTCTTTGTGTAGCATAAAAATTTTCCACTATTCGCAAATGATTTGTATATATCAATCAACCATAGCGAAAATAATTTATTTGCAGTTGGGAATTGAGAGTTGAATTTCATAAATTGTAACACATACGAGATTCGACTTTATTTAATTGGTTTTAAAAAAGTTGGTGCACTTTACAGAAAGTTCAACAACTACAACACTGCTCAAAAGAAGATATCATATTTTTTATAACCGACTTATCCTATTGTGGAAAGTAGATCAAGATGTTGGTGGAACTCATTCTCAGCTCAACGTTAGGAATGGATATGTATCTACACCCAAAATTTTTAACAAATTGTCATTTAAATTTCTATCGTGGACTCACCAAAAACATTCGATTTAAATCAAATGGTCCGTCGCGAAACTAAAAATCTAAAATTTCAACTTTTGATTTGCGAATAAACCATGAAACACCATAGGCGTGTATAGGATTTTGGAATAGAAGGGGCAAAAATCAGAATTTGGCACACACTTTCCTAGATTTTCATTGTACTGTAAAGACACAATAATGGATTTTTTGGTCACTGTAAAGACACAATAATGGATTTTTTTTCAAAGGCAGCTATGCAACAGAGAGGCGATTACCTTCAGTTGCCCCCATATGAGCACGCAACTGTGAAATGCAAGTGTTGGACTTGAGCGCTACGAATCTCAAATCGAAACGTAGTTCGGGCACTATGTCTATTTTTCATACAAAATTTTATTATATATGAAATGGTAAGCAAAAGTGCAGCTTATAATCTGAAACCAAATCAGCTTTTTTTTTGGGCTGAAAACTGTCAAGTGCAGGTAGCCTGGAGGACATTTACTTATATAAACACTATAATTGGCCTTAACTCCATACGCTGAAAAAAATCCACATGGCGCCCAGAGCTATGTAACATAGCGCATTATTTATGGCTCCATACGCTATGTACATAGTACTCTGAGCTATGCAATATGGCTCCCAGCGCCATAATGTCAGAGTCTACATAGCGCGTGGTTCTATGTAACATGGCGCAGCATTTATGGAGCTATGCAGTATGGCTCCCAGCGCCATAATTACATGGCGCAGGAGTTATGCCCCCCACACGATATATTACATAGTGCCATGAGCCATGTAATATGGCCCAGGACACTCCAATTATAACTCGCAGCCATACTGTGTGAGGGGACGTATAAATGTCAGCAAGTATAGGAGAGGCAATAGTCTTTGATGTCATTTATCATTCGGGAATTTCGTCGATAGAATTCCATCACCTAACATCAACTGCTCTACCTCCAGATGCTCAGAACTGAGAAGGCTCGTGGCCTTTTGTTGGATGCGAACTGGATAATCTTCAGATGCACTGAAAAAAAACACATGGCGCCAGACGCCATAATTTATAGACTTCTGGTGTCATGTACATAGCTGATTTCGGTCGATTTGTGATAAAATATAGCGCCACACGTCATAGTACATAGAAGCAGATGCTATGCTTATAGCCCTCCACGGCTTTTCACATGCTTTACGTGAATAAGGCATCTAGTTAGGTTAGGTTAGGCTAGTAAAGAGGGCTGCCGGGAAACGCGGCTTGCATTAGGCCACCAGCTTGGGCGCATTTGCCACCCTCCGCTGGCTTTTTAGAGCTGCCAAGTGACCGCTTCGCCAAACTGGATCCGCTGACTGAGCGTGACGGTACTCGCCACCTCTGCTAACCCTTGAAAGTGGTATGCACCAAAAATGTTGAGGCGTTTATTATTTAGGGCTGGACAATCGCAGAGAGTATGCTCGTTGGTGTCCTCTTCTATCTCGCACCTCTTGCATAAATTGGTGGATGTCAGTCCCATTCTCTTCGCAAGAGATGCGGTAAGGCAGTGCCCTGTGAGCAAGCCGACCGTGGCTCTCAAGCAGTTTCCTGCTTTTGCTTGGATCAGGTGATGGCCATAATGTCTTGGCCAGCCTGTTTTCCCATTCGGACTTTAGTTTGGCCCATATGGCGGCATCAAGTTTGTTTGTGGCGTCAGCGATTGACCGAGGTACAGTGATGCAGGGGCAATTGCTAGCTCCTGAACCTTTCCTCGCCAATTCATCAGCTTTTTCGTTGCCTATGACCCCACTATGCCCTGGCACCCACATAATCCGGATAGGAATATGCCTTGCCTTTTCATTGAGAGCCACTCTGCAAGCGTTAACAGTTTTTGAAGAACATCTGTAAGACGCAAGAGCGAGAATGTCTGCCCTACTGTCGACGCAAATCGTCATTGATCTGGTTGATATTCCGCTAATGGTCTCAACTGCCATGCGTATAGCATGTAATTCAGACTGAAAGACGGTAGCATGGTCCGACAGTCTACACCATAGGTTAAGGCTCAAATCCGTAGAAAACACGTCCGAGCCAACTCCTGTGTCCGTCTTTGACCCGTCCGTGTAAATCCAGGCGCCCCCATCGGTGGTAGCTTCCTTTTTCTTCCAGTCTGTCCTTGTGGGTATCTTGACCTGGAAATTCCTGCCAAGATGTATTATTTTGCTCATGTGGTCCGTGTCTTCTGCAACGAGTCCAAATCTTTTGCGGCATTCTGCAAGAATACCGCTGTGGCCCCACTGATCTGAATCGTTCCACATGCCAGAATTTTTAGCGCGTATCGCCGCTAAGCTTGCGCTTCTAAAGATGAATCGATCTAGGGGCATGAGTCGCAAAATCATTTCCAACCCAGCCGTTGGGGCGGTTCTTAAAGCGCCCGTAATACATATGCAAACTAATCTTTGCAGTCTTGTTAGCTCCTTGACATTAGTTTTACTCTCCGCTGCTTTCCACCACACGATGGCTCCATACACCAAAATCGGCCTGACTACACATGTGAATATGTAATAGGTCAAAGTTTGTGGGAACGCACCCCTCACAAGTACCACAATGTCATCGGCATACGCCACCACCTCAAAGCCACTGGCCCTTAACTTCTCCAGTATTTCGTTGACTGTTAGGATCCAGAAAAGGGGAGATATAATCCCTCCTTGTGGTGTTCCGGTTCCGACTATTCTTTCCGCTTTGGCCCCCAGAAAGGTAGCCTCAATCCGCCTGCTCTTGAACAAGTCAGATGCCCAGGTCGCCAGAGTTTTATCCACGCCAGATCGAACCGAGGCATTGATGATACTCGCGACAGTGACATTATTGAAGGCCCTCTCAATGTCTAAGAAAGCTGCCAACGTTAATTCCTTTTGCCGTTAGGATTTTTCTATTGTATCGACAACTTTGTGTAATGCCGTATCTACTGATCTGCCCGCTAGATAAGCGTGTTGATCAACACAGAGTCTGACTCATCTAGTTCCTTGTTTTATTCGTATATTACGGAATTCGAATCGGTCTACATCATAAGGCGCGTTTTATTATACATCCAGAGTAGTGCAGGATATCGATTTGCACACAAAACAACAACAACATCCAGAGTGCAAACACTTGTGAATTCAGTGGAGTTCGTACTCGTGCTCTCTGTGGAACGTATTTCGAAAAGTCATATCAACTGGAATAGTTGGAATTTTCAAAAATTTCCATGTCACCCTGGCAACCAGTATAAATAGTCATACATTTGAAAACGGCGTTGGTTATATGACAGCTCAAATTTTGAAATGACAACTGTCTGACAGAAAAAAACTCGCGTGCTACTCTGGATCGTTTTATTATGCATCCAGGATACCTACTACACTCTGGATGAAAATAAAACGCAGCTATAGTTGAATAGCAAATAAGTAAATAAAATACTGACGTTAAAAGTAAAGAAACATGCGGAAAGATGCATATGCAAGCATCATTCATCTTTTTAAGCTAAGCAAGCCCACACTAACAGCCCACTATCAACTAAACACGTTTATTCTTTTGAACTAGATTATTCAAGGAGGCACTTTACTATATATACTTTCAATGTTTTTCTTTTGCTAAGCATCTCAATAACTAGCGGCTTACTTTTGATTTCTGTGAGCACATTCGCATCATCAACATGAAATACTCGTATAGCTTTCTAATTCATCCGAATCATCTCCGTGAAAAGCCTGTTTAACGGACCACTACTGAGTGATAACTTCAAATGAAAATAATGTTCTTACCATATAATGTAATATTTTTGTTTTTAAATTACTAACAGATTTGATATCAGTAAGTACTACCACACATCCATTTAACGTGTGAAAAATGTAATAAAAAGCCAGCGAGAAGTGAATGGGGGCAAAATGGAGCATCTTAAAATAGTGCTTTCGTAAGTATTTTCAAATCAAAATAATGTAGCCTATTCATCATATGTAGGTACATGCATGCCTATGTACCGATAAATAATGTTTTCTTTTTACTGCGCGCAACGTTGAGTTCTATTAGTTACAACAAAGTAATCTTTCGAAGCAATATTGTTGACGTCCAACAAGAGCAGTTTCGTTAGAACCTGATCACAGCATTGGTTTTGAAGTTTAAATTGATTTCTAACTATTGCCAGAACAATTTCGGAGTCAATATCGACTCAGTAAGAATATTCGCATCAATTACTCCAAACGCTAAATGGCCAAAGAGACTGTATCAACACATGTCACTTGAAATGCTTCTTTCACAAGTACTTCCTCCCTAGAAGCTCAGTTAGTGAGTTTTTTGAAAGTTCAAGTATTTGTTGGGACTATGGTTCCCGAAGAAGTGGCGAATGAGTTTCATTGGCATGGCAGTACCTTCTTCATGTCGATAATAGAAAATAACATCCAAACAGTTAAACTAACATTTGACATACTTATTTATACCTGCCTTCAAAGTCCAAGAGACTCGCGGTTTCGTCAAATTACGCTACACTACCATATCAGCGGAAATAGAAGCTACACCTTTCAAAGTTTGCTTCTGCCGAGCATGGCAAAAATCGTGATTCGAGCATAAAAGAAATATGAAATATATGTATTTATATCATGTTGTGCTGACAGCATTGCCTAAATCATACCATCTATTTGCGCTACGACTGTCACTTGCTCGAGAATTTAAAAGTGCGGCACAGCCTTTAACCCATAAATCGATTCAGGTATTTATTAGATACGCTCTTAGTTACTGTTTGATTTACCTTCCTAACACATCATCTCCGGCAGTGAGTTTGCATACGTGTGCTATGATTAATGATCTTACAAGAAAATAAATTAATAATGTAATCAGCTACTTCATACAAGCCTCGACATGAGCACTATTATACTCGCTGCCGTTGATGGTTTATCTGGTCTTTGAAGCAAGTTGTAACACAGCCCACTGCTGATCGTCTTCGACGCAACCAATCTTTCATTCTTATACTGTCTGGTTCTTTTCAATGAACTCACAGAAAGATACTTGAAATGGCTGAAAGGAAAACGATCTAGCTCTTCGGCTTCGGCAAAGAGAACTTGAAAGTGTTAATGTTTGTTCGGCTGGCTTCTAACCGGTCTTGCGGCCGAACGATTCCCAAGACTACTGTAAGTATATTCACAGTGCTCGCAGTAAGAAATGAATCGGTGACTGCAAAAATATCTTCATTTCATGTTAAGCTTTTCATTGATTTCTAGATAACTTCTCTAGATAACTTTTTAATTTTGTTCTTGTTGAAGAAACGCCAAATAATTTTATTAAATTTTGAGAATATAAACGAGGTATATAATTCAGAAAATCTCTTATTGAAAGAGCAATCATAGTTGGCTGTTCAAAAACTAAACTTAATATTACGGAAGCAACTTAATCATCAGATGAAAATAAAGAAAGTGTTACATCTACAACTGTGGAAGTAAACCTTTTAGTTTGAGCGTGATTAGAGTGATTTCACTCTCTCTGATTATGTCTAACATGTTGAGTTAACACTGCTCCTATTGAATTTTCATCAATGTCCTTTCTTCCCCATAGCTCAGCACTTGTCAAAAATTTTGCATACTCATTTTAAGCTAATTAAATCCTCTACCCATTTTACGGAACTAGTAATCGAATATTTACACAAACGAATAATCTAAGAGTGGTTATTCAGTTAGAAGAAAACCTACAAACTCAATTAATTGTAATATTCTCGTTCATGTAGTTCATGTATTCATATTCTAAATAGATCAATAAAAAATATTAATGTACCTTAACACGGGCGTAAAATTGTTTTTGTCAAGTGAAGATCCTTTTACTGGTAAACATCGTTTTCAACGAGAAATACGATGATCATGGACCTTGAGAATCGACCTTTTTATTCTTGAGCATTTTGTCTCGTAAGATTTTTCTTGTACTACTGGTTATATTGTGCGCTTGTACTATTAAAACGACGTATATTCGACGTTAAATTTTTTAAGCATTCAAAAGTTTTAATGCTTAGGAAAATATTTTATTTTATTTAAGTACTTAGCCTAAGGTTTGATATAAAGTCCAGCCGATTCTACCAACAGAGTTGATTTATCATAAAATGATGTTAGAGGAAAGATAGTACTGTTATACATCCTTTTGCCGATTTTCATAACTTTGTGGAAATAGCCGTTAGCTCCCTTTCTACACACAATTAAAATTCACAATCTTCTATATCTATCACATTAAAATTTCTTTCAATACAGACTGTTCGAAACGATTCTTGGCTAATGATGATCACAATAATGATTTGTTGAGATGTGAAAATGTTATGATGTCATACACTATTGTGGTTGAAAAAAAGTAACGCATGAATATTACTTTGAATCGAACTCGTCTTCGTCGTCTACTATGCGGCTCAGTTACCTATGCTCCTTAACTACCGTATATAAATCTTAACTGGCTAAGTGGTGCTGCAGCTCGAGAAGATATCAATGCTGCATGAATGATTGATTTTTGAACTTTGATTAATTATTGAATTTGACCTGAAAGTTTAGGGCTTAGGTTGATTAAGTTACTTGTTGGGTAACCAATTATTCGGCCGATATGGATTTTCATGTCAAATTGTATCTCATTGCAACCCGTAAAAATGCTTACCGTTTTGTTTTGGTCTTGTAAAATGTGATTTAGCGAAGTTGATTTTACATGCACTGACTTTCCTTTGAATTAAAAGAAGAGTTGATTTCGGTGATTGAAAGTAATTCGAAATTATTTGTTTCGTAAAACCAAACGACAAATATGGAAAAACAAGAGATTTTCCTGCCATATAAGATGCGGGTCCTTTCAAAAAAAAAACTTGTCTAGCAATCGCTTTTCAGTGTCTGCGAATGCATTTTTGCTGGGCGTTTAATATATATATATATATATATATATATATATATATATATATATATATATATATATATATATATATATATATATATATATATATATATATATATATACCAATTAAATGTGCTACCCACTTCCTCAATGATGAAGCGTCTTTGCAAAGGGGAATAATTTCAGATCTTTTCTATGCCTGAAACTAAAAGGGTCCAAAACTGGCAAAACTTCATACTTACCCTACATTGCACTTGTTCAGGCGTTCAGGGTTTGAGGCAACAGGATCTGCTCACTCAGTTTAATCAAGGGGGCAAGATATTTTTTATGAAAAATCAATGAGGCCGTTGACTTGTGCTCTGGCTTCGAATCTACTTGATGACATCACGCTCAGCCAGAATTCAAGCTGGGACTTGTCAGCAGTACCGGAAAAATAGCTGGCTGAAATGCGTGGTTGTCGCCTCCGCTTACCTCCGTTTTGCCTCCGTGCTCCCGGCACCAACACAGAAGCTAAAGTATCTGGTTCAATATGCTAAATTGAGTAAACAGAAACTTCCGGATGCTAACTCCCAGGGAACTAATTGGAGCAGGAGCTAATGACATATCACTATGTTCACCTAGAATAATTGGAACAATAACTGGATGGTACGTACCATCTGAGATTTCCCTCTCTGATCACCGCTACTTAATGTTATCTTTACCTGCGGATCCAACACCTGTGGCTAAAAGAGGCAACCTAAGAAACACGGATTGGGCTAGATTCAATTAACTTTTTTTCTGGTAGAATAAAATCGCAAAAGCCAATAGAAGCAACCTTAATCTAATCCGAGCAATCTAAGTAGAGCCATAATAGGTAGCTATTCAGAGGCCTACGCTTGATTTGATCCTTGGTGACAAAACTGGATCGCCTGCAAAACTTCTCAGGGAACATATAAAAACTTAGCGCGGATCGTCAAAAAAGAGTCATTCAAATCGTTCTGCCGAAGGTACTCGAGGGACGTCGAGACTCTGCAAGGTCCTGAAGGAAAAACAATCACCTAAGCTGGACTCTTTAAAACCTTCGCCAGGTGACTTCGGCAAGTCCAAAAAGTAGTTTATACAGACCTTATTTAAGAATCACTTTCCGAGCGCTCCGGTGGCTGAAATGCAAAAAGCTTCTGTACCTCTAATCAAACCTGCTGCTATTTACACAGCTAGATTTGTAGTCATTAGCGGAGAGACCCGGGATGCAGTTATGTTCTTTGAAAACTTCAAATCGTTGGGCCTAGATGGCATCTATTCGGCGATGCTGAGCAAAGGAATTGGCCACTTGAACGCAGACCTGAATCCAATTTTTTGGGTTTGACTAGCTCTGGGCTAAGTTTCGTTATTTTACCAAGAGATTAAAGGTAGTATTCATCCGAAATCTTCGGAGATACTACTATTCAGATTTGAGAATTTTCTAGTCAATAAGCTTAACATCATTTATGTTTAAATGCCTGAAGAGTCCTTTTAAGTTGCACATTAGGGCAATTCTATGGGAAGCTATTTCTAAAAGTGAACATCCGATGGTGGTATTTGAGGACATTGAAGTGGCCTTTGACTTCACGACCTTTATGAAGCTATGTGAAGCTGCGATTGCTCACGACGTGGACGACGTCCTAGTTTAATGGATACATACTATGCTGGTGTAGAGATAGTTGCTGTCGAAAGCTGAAGCCGACTGCTATTTTAGATCGGAGGCGACTGTCTGCTAAAAAAACTGCAAAACGAACGGCTGCACGCATAAAGTGCATTGACTTTCAGCGGCTTTCAGTGAATGCTGATAAAATGAAACTTTTTTTTGTTTTTTGTTTACCTGGAAAAGAAAACTGGAAGGACTAATGCTTGCAAAAATTAAAGTCGTAATTCTTCAACTTGCAGATGAAGTTAAATATCTTGGAGTAATTTTGGACAAAAAACTTGTTCAGAAGAAACATGTGGAAGTGAACCCTATTCAAGTTTAAAATGCTTTCGGATGTCTGTGCGGGAGCTACTACTCTGATACTCCGAGATACTCTGATACTTCACAGACGATTTGAAGGTTTTAGATTAAAGACAGAGGCTAGGTCTATCTGCATTCATCGAATGACAGGTAGGCTTCTTCTCTCGAAGAGTAGGTTTTGGCAGAAATATTCGCCATCGTGAGAGCTACATGCTGGGTGATTGGAGAAAAGTGGAGGGGAAAACTTATCGCTATTCACAGCGGTAGTTAAACTGCATACAATGGGTTTTTATGTAAATGGTTTGAAGTGTCAGGCCCCTATCCACAAACTCAAACACCTACCTTTTTAAAAAATATGTCAAATGACTCATAGAGTAAAGTTGGGTTTCGAACCTGCTGTCAAAAAAGCTATTAACAATGTTACTGCTATTAACAATGTAAATTGTAGGTTCATAACATAGTCAAAAGTTTCATAACATAGCCAAAAGTTATAACATAGCGAAGAGCCAAAAGCACGATGGTGAAAGGAGTAAACTCAAACACCATGAATCTGTACATCTGGACAATGAAAATGTACTTTGTACATGTACTTTCCGTTGTGTAGATCGAATGGTCATTTTCCAAATTATCCATCCTTGGTGAATATTGGTGAATCGATCTATTCAATTTTTCGGGGCACAATTTGGTCTAATTCATTCTGAAACACACTAGACCACGTGAAGTGGATTTAAAGATTTAAGCATTTAAGGCAGTATTCTGGTCTAGAGGCACGATTTTGAAGTGATTTTACGGACGCAATAAAAAAAAAACTATAAACATTTTTGTTATAAATTTTTTTACCAGTCTTATATCAACATTTTGAAAGTTCAAAAAGGTATTCAAAAAATAAAAAAAAATAAAAATTTATGTAGATACAGGCCGGCGAAGTGAAGGCTCAAAAAAAAAACTTGTCTCATGGTTGACATGATTCCAACCTTCCTGCTGGTCTGAAACATACATTTTTGAAGAATTCTGTAATAAAAAAAATGTGAAATTCGTCTGACGTAGGCGATTTGGAAAAACTTTTTTTTTCGCAAAATGGTGTGTATGTAAAAAAAAAAGTTAGTTTTTTGCCTCATTTTTTCAACTTTGGGGATTTTTAATAAATAGTAGAAAAAAAAATTTGAAAAATCCCTACGTCAGACGATAACCAATTGTGTTAAAAGGGGTTGTGCAAAGTTTCACGTAAATCGGTTCATTACAACTAGAGATATCATGTCAACCGTATCAAGAAAAGTAGTTCCGAGAAAAACGCGTTTAAAACTTGGAGTCTCGTTTCGGGCAGTTGGCGTTTCACAAAAATAGCTGTAACTCCAAAAATAATTCGAATTGCCGCAAATCCTTTTAACAGCTTATTTTTAAAGGTCTAAACTTTGAAAATATGCAAACGAACAAAAATCGATTAGATCAAATTTCTAGACCAGAATACCCCCTTAAAATGAGCATAATAACACAAGTCCCATTTTGAAAGAATCGGTCAATTTTAAACCTGCGTAGATTTTATTCTCAAAACTTTGATTCAATTTCAAAATCGATGAATTTCTGGCAAGTCCAAAAACTCATGAATTAAATCATGAAACCAACGATACTTAAAGTAGGTAGCTTTTCAATGCTACATACTCGTCATGCCGTTTTTCGGCACACCAGAAGGCTCGCCTGCATGACCTATAGTGGGTACCTATTTCCATGCGATGAATTTAAGCAGCTATTAACTTGATCCTCAAGAGTTTCCCGTTGCATGCGTGCACGTATGCAAGTGGATACTTGGGAGCGGTGCGGTGAGTGTTTTATAATGTTAGTTTTAGTACTTCTTAAGATCATTATCTGGACGCCTGGGACAGATTATTCGAATATCGTTTTACATTTCTCACTGGACATTAAAATTATGTTTAACCGTGCACCCAAATAAGTTACTAAGGTGGAGATAATATGTAGATTGTTACACGTATAGAATATACGATATAGCTATCGTGTGTTGGTACCGCGATGGTATACTTGCGGGGCAACTACCACATTTCGGAAATTGAGACCGAGAACCAAGCGACGCAACGCTTCGAGACCACTGAAATGAATTATTCTTAAAAATTATTTTCCAAATAGGATCCAACTGACTAATAGGACTGGTAATGAAGGCAATTAATTTTCTTTCACTTTGTCTTTTATGGTAGCGCCTTATCGAGTTGAATATCTTTGAGGCATTTAACGTGGATGTGTTATTAATAAGAGCCGCGCTCGGCTGGTAGAGCTTCGAGGTGAGGCAGGTTGATCTATGAAGATGGTCGAATGATGTCGAAGCGGATGTGTACGTCGTCGATGCAATGCCGAGTCGATTTCTTGGTCACCAGCTCACTTTGTGAACGACACTATAGAAAAGCAATTTTGAAAAAGTGCTCCAGAAGTAGTTGAATTTGGATCGACAATGTGAGCGGGGAAATGGAATTAACTCAAATGGCTATGATTAGCAAATTTATAGTAAATAAATAAATCGAACCCTGAAGAATGAAAATCACAGAATGAAAAAAATTTGACACGAATATTGTAAACAGTACACCCAGAAAAATTTCACCACTGAAAATTTAATAGAATCAAATTTAAATCAAAAGTTGAACAACTTTTAAAGAAAAAACGAATCTTATTTGAATTAAATAAGCCCCCACATTCAACAAAAATGATTCCACTTTATTATAAAAATGTTATTTTCATATCAAAATTTTTCATCATTGAATGAAAAATAAAACATTGAAACAAACAAGACACACTTTGATACAGCGTTATTGAAATGAGGTCAGATTATTTGAATTAAAAAGAAACGTATATGGCGCCAAATCATTTTTGAAAATTTTTGACTTGAAGAATTTAAAAAATATAAATTTGACTGTGTATACAAATCAGAAAACTTATGTATAGATTATATATCGATTGCGATTTCCTGAAATCCGAAAAAACTTCAGGTAGACCGATGATTTGAAAGTTTTCTTTTCATATACTGGCCTTTGCTATAAGGTTGCCGGCACATTCATAAAAACTATATTCGAAGTACATATTATATAAACATCAGCGTATTCTGTAAATTTCGTAGTGATTTGAAGATTCTGTTGGAAACTATCGCAGCTCGCAATTTTTACAATTTCGGTTTTTGGACACCCAAAACTAAAAAATTACTAAACCTCATATCCATATTTGAAAGAGTTTCTTCCTTCTTGTATCAATAATCAAGCGAGGGCGTGATTTGTCATTGAGCAGTATTGTAAAATTGTTTTCTAGAATTATATGTTTCAAACAACTATACATTTTTTTAAATTTTAATTTCATTTTGTCTTGAAATTTCACTTGATAATTCATTATCATCCTCAATCGGAAATCTTAACAATGACCTTATTATACTTCGAATAATATGTCAGTCGTCCATTCTAATTTTTTGCCCGTTTGGTGTAGAAACGTTATACAGATGTATGCTATGCTTCAAGGTGGTTCTCCTAGTGAATCTCGTCTTCTCTTACAGGAAATTTGCGACTACCGAAGTAAGCGAACATACCTATTGTGTCCATAGCAACCACTTGCTATTTTCCATATTATGACAAATGCTTACTCAATCTTCGATTCAATTTGTTTAAAAGTATATTGCTGTCCACACCACATTGAAACCAACGCCGCCAGCCTAGTACAAAACTTGACCCTTGCAGTACCCTTTTCAGTACCTCTTAATATCTGCAGCATTGGTTTGCTTGACATAATTACCTTCGAATCGGAAAAAGGATCACCGCGATTATCGCTTTCATTTCTTAAATATCCGCATACAATAATCAGCTAAGACATATTTTACGATCTCAGATCAAAACAATGCCGCCGCAAATAAACATATTAGAACGCTGTCCGACGTCGAAAATTAAAACTGAGTCGCAACCCACGCGTTAATATCTTAATACCGTGTTGATCTACTTATGAGTATGCTAGATGAACCATTTAATACATCCAGCGCACATTTTTTTGCTTTTAATGATCGACGGACTAGCTTCTGTGTTTTTCGGTCCAGTGACTTTTCTTCGTTTATAACGAGGACTGGCTATTATCTCTTTAAAAGTGAATGTCTCTTTCACCGGTTTATATCTTGCTTGATTCCAGCTTTGACAAAAACTTGGTCATGATGACACCATGATGGTAGATTTTAATTCATATTTTGGTATATGCTAGTTTCATAACTAGAATTTATTCGAGCCAAGGTGCATCTTTTGAATAGTGCAAAGTGTTGAGTAACAGCTGATTAATAAGAAAACTGCCTGCTCCCAGAAAAACTGGCCCCTATGGCAAACTACGACGTATGTAGATCATACTCTGCTTAAAATTTTCGCACAGAGCGATTCTCGTTTCATCAGCCGCCGATCGGCTTTCGATTTGTTTAAGTTTGAATATGACTTAAATCACTCAACGTAATGTTATTCTTTTACATTGATCTTCTCTTAATGGTGTGCTGAAAAATTTACCACTGCCCAAGGCAATTAAATTGTATCCACTTCTTAAATTTTCTATTCATCTTTCTTCGCTTAGCTTGAAGCAAACGTCAATGATTACTATTTTTGGTTTACTAGGTGCTACCTAGTTGACTCTACTCGTTCGTTCAAAAATCGAAAACATTCTCCTAAGTTAAATGTAAACGTGAAACACCATGGGGCTTATTCAACACTCTTATCACATTTTGAATGTATTATTTTCGCATTTAATGGTGTTTTAGTATGTGCTTGAGCAGTGGACGTCGTTGCCCAATGCAGTCAAGTTAGACAAAATGGTAAGACAAAGAGCCTTCGAACCTGGTCAAATCGAAATAGAAATATTCTTTACTTTGCTGGGTGTATAACATGGAGCATGGTGGCGGTTGATTGAGCGAAAGCGAGCACATCTCGTAGACCATCTGATCAAACACTGGAAATGTACTCAGGCGATGGCTAAGAGGTTTTGTTTTCGGTCCTTCATGTTTACCTTTTAAGTAAACGCGTTCGTATTTGCCCATTTTCTAGTCGATTTCATTCCCGGGGCTACGAGCATGTGACGATCCTCGGTTGAGTGGCTTCGAGCCGCACATCATTGAACCGCCCTGGTGAGACCCACCGAATCATCGACCCTGTTTTTGTGTTAAACAAAGCATGAACCAATATTGGCTTTCTAATCTCATAAGCGTAATCGATGCGAATGTGTTGAGCTGTAGAGCACTCTTGATGTTACGAAGATCAGGTAACGTGTGCATGATCTGACTTTAACCTCCGTTATGACACAGGTCGGAATTTTTGGTTTTTCTAGAATAGGGTGTGTAGCTGCTATGAAACCTTAAAAAAATCACCATTAGGCAGTCTGGATTAAAAAGTATGTATTTGTCCCTTTATGAACCAAACTTGATTATATGCAAAAATTTTACAGACTTCATAAAAATAGTCTCTCAAAATTTGAGCAATCGTAATTCAGTTAGGACAAGCGTAAATTGACTCACAAACGAAACTTTTTCATCTGGTTTCCAAACAATCAAATCCCTGCATATATGCCGATAAGTACTAGCTGGTTGATGCTGTGCTAGAATTTTCGTGAAAGCAAGCAAAAAAATGTCACCAAAATCTTGGTTCTCGGTTATAACACACAAAGCCTGCTGAAGTTTGTTTGCAATTCTCATTTGTCACCTTAACTACAGTCTGCTGTACGACAAGGGTTATTTCGAACAAGATAAAATGGAGGTTTTCAAGCACCTTCGCTCTTTGCTTTGTGTGTTACGACCGCCTTGACATGCATGTCTCGCGGTAACATGACTTCAAAGATTTCAAATCATTAATCCGTTAAATGTGCGTACACAAACAAACAACAGGAGATCGAACGCAAATATGATTTGCAAATAAAATGTTTGAGGGTTCTGAATGATGCCGAAAAATTTAAGAGGATCGGATCAAGTAAACATTGTCATAAAGTGATCAATAGGCACTTAAATCGATGCGTTAAAAGTGTGTTTAAAATGCTAGTCGAATTGCGAGGAATCTTTGTTTACGGTTACATTTAATTACAAAGCATCAGAATTGTTATATTAATTACCATAATTCTTGAAGCCTAGTCATTTATTGTGAGTGCGAGTGGTGACTTTCATAAAGTCCCAGTACAGGAAAGAATAACTACCCGAAGCAATTGAAATAATTTCTGATTGATTGAAAATATTGAATTGAATAATTTTTTGTAAAGAGCTTGCGGACTGTCTCTAGCTATCGCTAGAAATACCGATTTTCGAAAAAACAGAGAAGATATTAGCTCAGATTTTAAATGTATGTTTGAAATGTTGCCAAAATCAGTTTTTTTTTACTTGCAAGCGGATCATGAGGCCAGATTTTTGGTATATCAAAATCTCTGAAGCTAGTATTTCTCAAGACGAAATTGGCCAAATCGCTTTAACGCGGCCGAGAAAAGTCAGTTAGACCTGTTCAATTTCAAAAGGAACTTGTCCCGTGAATTTGGTTTTGATGCGATTACTTTTTCTGAAGCTATACACTGAAAAAAATAATTAGGTATTCGTTACAAAGAAAGAGTCAAAATACTCTAAAGAAATTGGTTGATTTCAGCTTACTAACTCAATTCGTTGTTCTCGTAAATTACAAATAGTCACTTATTCTCGGATAATATTAGTCAATTCTTCCACTGGCTTTAGAAATTTCGTACAACAAAAATATCTAAACTTTCCAGTCACTTCACTGAGAAAACACCTGGCGCCAGACGCCATAATTTATAGACTTCTGGCGCCATGTACATAGTCGATTTAGGGATTGTGATAAAATATAGCGCCACACGCCATAATACATGGCGAAAAGTACATAGGCCTACACGCCATGTACTATAGTCCTCCACGCCATGTACATGGCGTGGCGGACTATATTACATGGCGTGGAGGACTATATTACATGGCGTGGAGGATTATAGCACATGGCGTGGAGAACTATAGTGCATGGCGTGGAGGACTATACTGTATGGCGTGGAGGACTATAGTACATGGGGGGGAGGACTATAAGCATAGCGTCTGCTCCTATGTACTATGGCGTGTGGCGCTATATTTTATCACAAATCGACCGAAATCAACTATATACATGGCGCCAGAAGTCTATAAATTATGGCGTCTGCCGCTGTGTGTTTTTTCAGTGCATCTGAAGATGATCCAGTTTCCATCCAACAAAAGGCCACGAACCTTCTCAGTTCGGAGCATCTGGATGTAGAGCACTTGATGTTAGGTGATGGAATTCTATCAAAGAAATTCCCGAGGGATTAATGACATCAAAGATCATATCCTCTCCTATATTCAAGAAGCTTGCTGATATTTATACATTTCCTCACACAGCATGGCTGCGAGTTATAATTGTGTGGGGCCATAATTTCTGCGCCATGTAATTATGGCGCTGGAAGCTATACTGCATGGCTCAGGGTACTATGTACATAGCGTGTGGCACCATAAATGCTGCGCCATGTAACATGGGACCACGCGCTATGTAGATTCTGACATTATGGCGCTGGGAGCCAGATTGCATGTTTCAGAGTACTATGTACATGACGTATGAGGCCATAAATAATGCGCTATGTTACATGGCTCTGGGCGCTATGTGGATTTTTTTCATTGTTGAATCTACTTTTCGCAACTACAGGCAAAAACACTCAGAAAACAATCCAATCAAATCAATAAAAATTTAATAGTCTTCCAACTATTTTTCCCATTAAATATGGTCAATGTGATTTCTAATATTATTTCAACAATTTAAAAGTTATTGAAATTACTATATGTATATCCCATAGAACAAATGTGAATAACTCACTGGAACAATGGGTAGGCTAATAAATTCAAGGAGATTCAAACTGTATTATCTACTACTACTTCTTCTTAATTCAACATGTATAACTCCTGTAAAAATAACGTGATAGCCTCATGAAAATAATCGTGAGGTTTATCATATGTAACCTATATCTTCTATTATTATCTCGAATTAAAGTAATACGCAGAAGCCTATAGATCTAATAATACCCTCTTGTAGTATGATCTCATCATATCAATGATGTGTATTCAACTTAAAAATTGTTTTCCATAATCTAAATCTATAAATCACATACAATAAAAAAATAAAGCGTTTCAGTAGTAACAAAATGTTTACTAATTCTTTTAAAAATTAAAATAAACTTAATTAGTACACTAAACATCATACATCATTTGGTATGCATTGTACTTCAACTTAATGCGTAAAATTATAATGAGTTTTAACTTTACAAAAATCTAAGTTTCCAATGTCTTTTGATGCGAATCACATTCTCACCGGCATTTGTCAACTATGTACAATTGGATACGGTTAAAAAAAACTTTTCAGAGGCCACTCTTTGCAAACAAAATGTATGACACTTACATTCCCAATCGTTAAATATCTGCCACTTCAAATAAATGGGGAAATTCTTTTTTCATTTTTAGCAAAGAAAATCTATGTTTATAAAGAATCCACAAAAACGATTTTTTTTAGTAGACCGAGGAAAAGCAAACCTTTCTTAGTTAATATTTAACGAAATAACAAAGCGGAGCACGACCAATGCACTTTAATGTTCAATCGTTTAATGCAAAATTCAATACAACATAGTATGATCTTTAGAAACGATCGAATCGTTTCTATAGTTAATACCATTTGTGCACTATTAGTACACAGAATTTCGTACGGCACGATCCCATAATTTCAATAATGTCTACCATTAGCTAAAAATCGTACCAACTTGTTGTTAATAGTACATAGATACTATTGACATTATGAGATCATCCCATTAAATACGCAATGTATGCTATTAATAATAAGTAATCGGTTGATATTCTATTACATTTACCACCAAAATACGATTAAATCCATCCAATTTCTGAGGAATTCATGCGATGTTTTATCCTTTTGTTTTTATAAGACTGTAATCATGTCTTCAATGGTATCACATTTTCTGAGTGTAGGGTGTTTGTCATATGAACATCAAAAATTATGAAAATTTCAAACTGAAACAGCGTGAAAATTGAAACGGCGGCGTATATATCGTATGCATTTGTTGTAAAAAATTGAAAAAAAATTCAAGAAACTATGTTGCGTCTGCATGAGGCGATATTACTATCCGCTCTTCTGAAGACGTAACTGTACTTCCAATGAGATCGATACCTTGCTAACGTAACATGCTAACATGTTTTTCCATTCCCCTCGTTAAATAAACATTATTAGCTCTTCTAATGTTTACATAAATTCAACTTTTAAACAGCATTAGGTCTATCACTTTACTTCTCGGATAAAAACTATTTGGGTAATTTATGGGTAATTTATAGGTAATTTATAATTTTTTTTGTATCCTTACGTGCATGACTATTACGAAATAATTTGAATGCATACAAATATCTTGACACAAACATATAAATGTAGGTATATATATTCATATGGATAAATATATACAATTTTCCGGTACCAACTTATTTTTACGGAGAAAAAAAATTGTTAAAAAAAATCCATTCACTAATCATCTCAAAATGACAAAGAGCGAAAGTAAAGCAATTAAGTCAATGGTATATTCATAGGGATTCCAATCCCGGAACAGTTTTTCAATCCCGTGCTTATGGGATTAAAAAATCGAAAATCCCGTGATCCCGGGATTCGATATTCAACGAAAAAACAACAAAATAAGGCAAGTTTTTAATAAACAAATTATTTTACGTGCCATTATTTGAAAACTACAACAATAAGTATGCTCAAAACTGTATAAAAAATATGTTACTGCATAAGTACTAATTTATATACAATGTGTTACGTAAGAGCGTGGTCACTTTTAAATTATAGCAACAATAGATTTTTTAAAAATTCGATCATTTATTGTTTAATTGGTAGTCAATACTCAATGCAAATACCTTAGTAGGAAATCCAATCTCCGTCAGCATCAATTATGGCCTGACACTGTCGGCGCATGCTTTCCACGAAGTTTTCGGCATATTCTTTTGGAAAAGACCTCAAATTTTCCGAATTTGTCGAGAAAGTTTATCTAAATTACATGGCCTGCGTTTGTGAAGTTGCATTTTTATTAGAGCCTACACATTTTCTATTGGATTTGCATCCGGTGATTGAGATGGCCAATCTAGGACGACAACCCCATTTTGAGCTTTCCACTCGCTACATGCTCGAATCCGATGTTTTGAGTCGTTGTCCTCTTGGTGGATCCAGCTCTCATTTTTCTGATGAACAATTGCTTGGCAGATGGTAACAAAGCCTTTTGATAGAATTTGTTCATTTTTTTGGAATTCAAATTGTCTGTAAATAAGAACAAAGTTCCGAAACCTTTTTTTGAGAAGCACCCCCAAATATGGACCTTGACGGGGTGTTTAACAGTCCGTTTGAGCAGTCTACTAGTGGAGGCTGTCCAGGCGTGTTTGATACTCGGAATTGCCCAAAAGAAAGATTCATCAGAAAAGATCACGTTGCTCCAATCGCGGTTCAAGTTTTCCTTCGCTCATTCCACACGTTTTTCAACTTGTTTTCCACTTAACATTGGCTTTTCCAAAGTAGTCAAAAATGGGTCCTTCGAAAACACTGCGAGAGTCTTGTTTTCGTCTTGTTTTCGCGATTAGGAAAATTATCAACATTACCGACCTTTTTATAGCGATTCACTCACTTGCTTACGAGCTGCTTCGACTCCTCCAAGTATTTTGCAGCAGCTGCTTGCGTTAATTTAGGTCCTTTTTCATGCGAACATAAAAAAATTGTCTCGAAGCGCGACGCGTAAGCAGCACTCATATCAAAAAGCGATTCTAAGAATGACTGAATTCGATTAACAGCTGATTCCTTCCATAAAGCATGGACAACTGAGGTATCCTCTATGTCATAGAAAAAGAAATAAATCGCTACGATTTTTTTCTACATGTAACAGCGACCACGCTCTTATGTCACAGACTGTAATTGATGCAAAAAACACAAGAATTTTAATTATCCTAGACGTTGACAGTATGAAGACAAATATTTAAAATTACAACTATTACAAATTACAGCAACAAATCACAACTTTTAATATTGAGATACATAATAAAGAAACATGCAATAAATTCCGCCAAAGTTCATTGGTTTTTTCGGAAGTAACATTGAAGCAATAGCAAAGCATCCAAAGTATCGTTTCCTAGCCTGCTTCTAAATTTATTTCCGATTTTAGACGCCGCAGAAAAAACTCGTTCTGATTCGATACTTGTTGGTGGGTCGGTCAATAAATATCGATGCGCCTGCTCCAAATTATGTCCACGAGTGCCACCACTTTCGAAAATATTCATTTCATTTGCAACGGTTTTAATTAGATCAGTTTCTTGCGGCATTTCACGATTCATTATTCTCATACTTTTGCAACTCTTCTTGTAGCGTCAACTGACGACTACCTTGTCCTGATTCAATATGGGTATCCTGGGTTCTCCTCATTTCCTTGGCTAGCAAGCAAATGGTTCAGCATATGGATTATTTAAGTAATTCTTTTTAAATATTTGCGTTGCTTGGTTTCAAAAATACAGATTCTATTTCACTTGATAAATTTCGCTGGCACAATGTGGATTCTGGAGATAGCTTAGCATACCAGATACCTCAGTACACTGACGCTTTTTATTCATAGCGTTGGCAAGAATGGACCGTTTTTCTCCTAACTGCCTAAATAAAAATCTTGAAAAAGTATTAGCAGTGCATAAATTTGCATCTCTGCAACTTAAGGCCTCCACAGGTAACTTCACAGGGAATGAAAATTCAATAATTTTCTGAATCGAATCAAACTCAGTTGCTTCTAATTGATCTGGATTTTGCAGGAATCCCGGCCCCGAAATCCCGGCTAATTTCTTATCCCAAAAATCCCGGGATTAGAAACTATCAATTCCGGGATTTTCGGGACCAGAAATTGGCCGGGATCCCGGGATTGGATTCCCTATATATTAATCACCGTATCCGATCACTTCAAAACCCCGCCTTCAAAAAACTAAATTTGAATTGACTTGACTCATGTAAGCTAAAAACGCATGGACGCATGGACTCATGTCTGAGAAGCCCTTAAGAGCGAATAGTTTGAACTGCTTTTGAACTTGATCTTTTGAACTGCCTTTGATCTATGGCTGCGAGTTTCAAAAATGAGGTTCCGGATAATGCAAGCAATACTCAAGAAGAGGGCAAACGAGCGCGATGTATAGGGACTTTGTAACCCAAATGCCCCGAAACTTCTTGGCTCGTCGCTTAATGAAGCCGAATCGTTTATTTGCCTGAGAAATTACTTTGTCATAATGAAATATAAAGTGGAGCTTTTCATGCAGTACCACACCGAGGTGTAATATGTTATCAACCCTACTAAGTGCAGTATTGCTTAGAAGGTGCGTATAATGTGCGAGTGCACTTTTTCGAGAAAAGCTAATCACATCACAGTTTGCGATAATGAGAGGGAGTACGTATAGAATACCAGTTCTAAATAATAAGTGAGGAGCAAAGCGGAGGATGACGTCAGCGGTTACCGACCCGTGCATGACGTAAGCATTGATAAGCGCACGGCACCTGCGGTCCGGGCTGTTTATCAGCTCAACAGGGCTGTTTATCAGCTCAACAGGGCTGTTTATCAGCTCAACAGGGCTGTTTATCAGCTCAACAGGGCTATTTATTGGCACAACAGGGCTGTTTATCTGTTTTGACATTGTTAACCTGTTGCTGTTGGGATATCTGCTAAGCGGTTACGTTTAAGCTGATAAACAGCCCCGTTGGGCTGATAAACAGCCCGAACCGCATGCGCCATGCCCTTATCAACGCTTATGTCATCTTCCTCCTTGCTCCTCATTTATTATTTGGAACTGGTATTCTATACCTACTAGAGGTAAGTTGTTCACGCGGCACCAATGTTCCAGAGAATTTAGTTTTGATTGGCGAAAGTTGGCATATGATAGCGACTTAGCAGTATGATAAATTGGCAGGTCGTTCGCATAGAGTGAATGAGGTACATCAGATAAACCTTCGACAAGTCTGATGTAAAAATGTTAAAAAGTATAGAGTCGAAATGGCTACCTTGAGGTACACCTGAATTGACATAATTTTATTTTGGAGATAAGCCTTTGGAATTTCATATGTTGTGAGCGGTTAAAGACGTAAGAGATAAGCCATCTTAGTAGAGGTCCTGCAATTCCAAACTGGTGCAACTTAGAAATCAAAATGGAGTGATCAGTACGATCAAATGCTTTGCTGAAGTCAGTGTAAACTGCGTCATTTTGATCACCTTTCTCCATTTCACATAGAACATAGGAAACCAGCACCATAAGATTGGTAGGGGTAGAACGACTTTTCCTAAATCCATGTTGCTGCTTGTCAAGTTGATCATCGACCAGAAGTGAGAGTTTATCACGTATGATTTTTTCAATCAGTTAAGGAATAGTGAATAAAATGGCGAAGCCTCGCTAATTATGAACAAAAACTGATCTTCTGTCGCCATTTTTGAATACTGAATAAAAAGATCAGATCCAGGGACTTTGTTAGAGATAGCTTAAAACTTATCATCTATAGAAAGGGTTCTACTTACTATACTTAATTATTCTACTTGCTCTTGGGGGTTGTCAGGATGACGGAATATTGGCTGTACTAAAAACCTCTTGATGTTGAGCTGCGAAAAAGTTGTAAATTTCTTGAGGAGAAGAGTTTTTATTAAACATAGAAGAAGGATAACCGGCTATTTTCCGCTTCACATTCACAAAGTCAAAAAATTTTTTTGGGGCTATAGAGTATATTCTCGCCGGTAATTTTAAGAAATCTGTCATATCCGTCGTGAAACTTTTCATGGAATTCTTTGGCCATTGCATTGTATTCTTCTTTAATACGATGGCTAGAGTCGACATTATTTTTTTATTGATTTCTAAAGCTTATTTGCATGGTTTTCAAACGTATAGAGTCTCATCAAGCCAAGGCAATATATACTTATATTTCAGGAAATATTGACGTATATAAGGACTAGGTCTGTGTATCAAAATATAATTAAGATATCTTTAATCCTTTTACAGCGGTAGGCATTTTAGTGAATTTTCAGGTAAATAGCAATTTTCGGCAAAGTAATTCTAATTAATTTTCTCCGAAAATCAATAATAAGGAAAGTAAAAATCAGAATAAGAAGGATAACAAATAAAAATAAGAAGAATAAGATCCTTATAACAGCAGTGGCGGCTCGTCAGTGTGGGCCCGGCCCGCCTGGCCCACCCTGACGAGCCGCCACTGGGCCCGCTCGACACAAAAACACTATTATAAGGTATACGCGGATTTCAAAAAGAAATATCTACTTTTCTTTAACTCAGTGGCGGCTCGCCAGGGTGGGCCAGGCGGGCCGGGCCCACCCTGACGAGCCGCCACTGTATAACAGTATACATGCCCTAGTCATGCATGACGATTGAAAGTTAATATATTTTAGTTTATTGCTCAGATGTTGTAGGCTTTACTTGAAATCAGATGTAAATAAGAATGAGTTCGGTCTAATAATGGCTATTAGAATATTGGTTAAAGACCAACCTGAGAACTGTATACAAGTAAAGTCATTATTAACGTTGTTGACGTAATTTGTATTATTGAAAAATAAAGCTTCACGCTTCAGAAGTATTTGTCATACAAAGCTCATGTCTCACGGTCTTGAGGTGCTGTTGGTGCATGTGTTTCCTTATTTTGTGAAAGGAATCAAGGACATTACTGTGTCCATCCGAATACACTGAAATGCTGATGATTATCAATCCAAAAAATATTACCAAATAAGAATGAATTAATTCGCGGCCTAGCTGCGAAATTTATGAATTTCTTCGCTGTGCCCAGTGCCTGGCTGATGCACTGTTCAGTTCGCGCCAATTACCATGCAGTCCAACTGAATAATTGTTGCAATAAAACATTCTCTAAGTACCGTTTCGCGTCATATTACAACCTAATAAATTGTGCGTTGTTTCATTTATTGAAAGAATAATATATGTATTAACATTTTAACGACTTTGCATCGGTACGCCCGACTGAAACGTCGGTCGAAATACGGAGGCAACAGCCGCGCAAGTGAATTATTAGCTGTTGCAGCAATTGAACGCTTCATGTAGACTCGGGAGTAATAACAGCGGTAATTTGTATACGACTGCGTGCTGCTCATTTGCACGGGGAAAAAATGCACTAACTTTACTTAGCTGCTTATAAGTAATAAAAATCTCAAGAAACATCGAAGAGATGAAGAAACTGCGGAAAGATGCACAAAAGGGAAAATAAATTGCAAATTACACGGAAAACCAATGCCTGAGTAACACAAAAGATGTGGAAAACGATAGAAAGACTATTCAGCGGTAAATTTTGCTGGGGCAACAGTGAATGATGAATAATGTTGTTGAGGGAGAAGTCTTGGTTTGCGACCAGTAACCATTGCCTCAAGAAAAACTTATTGAAAGGTAAGTTTCAGGAAGTATAGGGCAAAAAGACCTCTTATGGGCAGACTTTAGGCTGCTTCTTAAATCTCGAATTCGGCGACCCATACGTCTTGATTACTGTTGTGGTAAAGCTAAAAAAATATAGTTTCAATACATGGAGCTTTGAGAGATTGCTAGGTTGTAAATGTTCAAGTTATAGAGGGTGCACGCAGCATTACACGGGTAGCAGTGGTACCCTAAAGTGCTCAACAGAGTCGTCAGTGCGTCGACTAACTATTGCTTTTTGTTCACGTCAACCAGCATAGCATGGGAATCTGTGATAAAAATGTTACAATATTAAAGAATGTATCCAAGCGTTCACCTTCCGCTGATTGATTTATGACTGTTATTTGTTGGCAGATAGTCTATCATATAGAAGTTTTACGTCTATCATATGCGTTGCGAATCGCTATACAATTCAAATGATGGTTAATGAGTTGCAACTGGGAGCCTCAGAAGACTAATAAACAATCTCTCATCAGTTCATAAACGATTTCCATGTCTGATCTTACGTATGAATGAGCGCGGAAGAAGATCACGATGAGCTATACCTAGATAACATGCATTAACATCGCCTCGACATAACATGTAGTTTTTACTGCGGTTTGGACTGTATTAAAATTTATAGCCAGCTTAGAATGTAGGTGCGCAAGCAGTTGTAGCAGACTGCGACAGAAACTAGGTCTCAGTGTCTGGCTCCCGCGCCTATCGTTTACCAAAGAATGGTTAATGCAATGTTTAATTGTTCGACAAAGCTGGGGTTTCTGCAGAACATTTTTCTTCATTTCTTCTAATAGTTTATCGTGCAGAACCAGATATAAAGTGATTAATTTATGAGGCGTTTGCATGATGGCATCAATAGGTACGGAATCTATTTGAATGCAAAGCCGCTAATTGAAATGTAATGAAAACAGAAATACCTGCGTACATTTCTCATTACCAAGGGAATTCTACATTTACAATTGCACAAGTTATTATAGATATCCGAGAGACATGCAAACGAAATATTTTGCAAATGAAGAATATTCTTGGTTAGGTACCTACATCCGACATGAAATCGGCATCATTTACAGTAGGAAATTAACTATTTACCGCATTCTAGTTGGCATATATTTGAGTTTTTTTTAAATACTGTTTAGAATAGGACGCATTTTATTACACAGAGTATTGAATTCTGCAGAGAGAGGGACAGGCAACTCAAGAGGACGAATAGAAAAACACTATCAACTTAAAAACTTAGAAAATTCCTTAAATTGGAAGAATTGGGGGAAACTGGAACTAGCAGTTGAAACGTGAAAGTACAATTTTCTAAAAGTAGAATAAAGTGCATATTTATGTGTTTTACTATTCTGCCCTGCTAAGCATAAACGTTCTATCTGCATTTTAGTACTTTCGAGACATTCAATGATTTATGCTTTGGTTTGTACTGGAGATATATGGAGAGTGAATTTTTAAATATTGATTTGAACATACTACCACAAAAGATAGATTTTTCAAATTTCGTAGAATGATGTAATAGAGTATGTGGTTTTCGAATCCGATGATAACTCGAAAATGAGATAAATGCAATTAGAGCGTTTATGCTTAGCAGAGTAGTATTGTCTAATTTAGTTTTGCATCCGGCATATAGATGGCAAAAGAAAAATATTGGCTGATATTGCTTGACTTAGGCTCACATACAAATAAGTAGCGCTTCGATTTTTTTTAGAAAGTGATCCGTGGGTATCACGCCACTGTTTTCCTTTTAAGCTTTTACGTCCTTAAGGCTTCTCCAGCAGATGTGTTGATTCATCGTACACGTCTTATGATTGGATTTTCAAATCCAATCCAATGCGTTTTGTGCTCCTTCCTGTTCTGCGTCCTTTGAGATTTTCCTAATATGTATTTTGAGATACTCATCTGTATTATAAAACCATGTGAATAATTTTGGCTTTGCTAGCTGTTAGAAACCTCAATTCTTTAGAATGTTTTGTGCAGCTCTGACCTTTTGAAAAATTAGATAGCATGTGTTTATTACCTCTTATACAACCGTTTTCGGTTTCGGCCGGAGTCATTAACATGTCATTTCAGTTTTCTGCGGTTGTTGATCAGAATGACGACTGTTTGACTTCATTTTGCTTGCGGGTGCTGAGCTAACTAACTCTAATTAGATAACAGCAATATGAACACTAGATTTGCTTGTAAGTCCCATTTTTTCAACCTTATTGTGGAAGGTGGTGCTGCCATCAACGTGTTAAACTAACCTTCCCACCATAAAGACTACATGAATATACTCTTAAATTTTAAGTGCTAGACACGAATGTATGTGTCACATTAGACACCTACCAGCAACAGCGAAAGGTTTATTTGCCATGGTAGTGGGGATAAATTGAGCCAACAATCATCGAGCCTGTATGTTTTATTTGATTTGTGCTAGTTTTCAAAACCAATATTTTTGTAAAAAAAATTAGATGTCTGCAAAATATAGTTCTTCTAATCGTCGCTTTTGGACCCCTCAGATATTTTTATTGCGTAAATTAAAAATTTTTCCAGGACATCTTGTAATTTTTGTTACAAAACTGAATAAGTGAGAATTCATTTTACCTCATTGACTATGCCTAACACTTCAAAGCACATAGTTTTAGAATTCGTTTTATAGCTACCTCAATTAGTTCGAAAAAAGTAAAAATATTTGAGCCAATAATCAAACATGCCAATAATTTCATGATTCTAACGTGTCTACAATTTAATATTTCCAATGAATTAAGCCTCCAGTCGCACTATCAGGGTTTGCGATTCAACACCAAATTGTGAAGTTATCTTGAAGTTTGTCTGTTTTTTAATATTCATCTAACAAATCGGAAAGCCCACGAAGTTGAACTACCCCGTCTAACTACACACTAAATATATTCCTGTCATAGACTTCCTTTCTTTACGACCACGTCACTTATCCAACAGCTTTCAATACATAACCACCATCAATGGATCAATTATTTTGACGTGAGAAATTACACTGAACTACATATTTGAATTGCCGCGATTGGCGCTGTGAGGAGCTGCGGCTATAAAAATCCGACCTCCATCATGTTCTTTCCATTGTGTACTTCAATTGTACAATTTCCTGTAATAGTTTGTCGCGTGCTCCAAGTCGTTACGCGTCCTAAGTATTGCCGGATGAATGCCGGCAGCCAAAGCTGTTTTTGGCGCTCCCTTTGACCTCTGTCGGTGCTCATCGTATCCAAAGCCCGAAACTCAGAATTTCCTCAATTTCAAGTTTGACGAAACTTGGCCTCGCAGGGATTTGTTTGGATATCAAGCGTTTGAAGTGATGTTATCAGTAGCGATAAAAGCAGTAACACATACAATGCACGTTTTGTGCGTTAAGATGGTGTGGAGAAACGAAATCTTAATCCCGGAATTCTAGGAAAATGACATTATCATTGTGTCAAACACAGATTTTCACGGTTCGTTTTCTATTAGTAAAAATGACGTAGGGACATAAGAGATACATATGGCTATATGCACATAATTCAAGAGCCGTTCAAGGCAACTGGAGCCCAATGCATCGCCAAAGTATCGACCAAACGCTGAACTATGTGCGATTTGCATAATGAAAATGCTAAATTAGAATATATGCGAAAAGTGCGTCATCATAATCTAGAACGCGTGAGGCTATTAGAACCATTGAAACAAGTCCCACGATAGTGTATTTGGCATGTGTGATAGCTTATCATGTCATGCTCGCACGGCAAGTTACATGACAAGAAATCAGTTCCTTCAACTAGCATTCGAATTAATAAAGCATCCTGTGTATACGTTTATTATAAACATGCAATGGGTGATGCTCCAGTTCGTAGATATTCGCCTTATTGGACGATGTGTGGAAAAGCCAATGTCAATGTTGAAGATGATCGCAAGACAAGCAATGAAGCTGATGATTTAAATTAGAAAAAAAAATGGCTTCCATCATCACTCGTTATTCGGATCAAATCAAGTCAGCATTGATGAGCGAAGCGTGCTGAAACCATGCTTGTTTTATTGAAAACATACTCACTATTAAGACACATGCGCGGGCCACTTAATAGGTCATAAGATCGGATCATAGTCTTGAGTTATGCTGGTTCCAAAGCTGCTTTATTTCATGGTAGCTCGAAATAATGACGATCATGATCGGACTCATTCGAAATTGATGATGACAGTGCTGATAACACTTCGCCCGGAGTAAATTCCGTCCATGCTCGTAATTAAATGATTCGCTCATTGGCTGATGATTTAGGGTATGTCGGTCACATTTTAGAACTGGGACGAGAATGATGGTTGTACGTACTTTAGATAATTGAAAATTTATGGATTTCCAAGTGGATTTTGAAAACTCTGGTGGTGAGCGTAATTTCACTTTCGAACCATATTGATTATGGAATAGTGCAGATGGATTCGTTTTTGAAAACAATCCAACTGTTTGTTACATATCTAAAATAAAAATCGAATCTAGATGAGTGTTGGGTGTGCTAAACGACCAACTTATTAATGTTAAACTGCGTAAATCTTCGTATCATTCTACCAGGGCCCATTTCGGAAATCCATTAATATCTTCGTGTCAGCATTGTATTTTTGGCCAAATATTTGCACAAACTCGAGGCTGTGCACCCATAATGCACATAAACAATTGTCACACAGGACACACGAAGCCCAGTCAAACAAATCTCTTTCACACACGAAAATCCGATCTATCTAAATTGTAATAATCGTATTTGCGCGCGACTTTCTGCCGTTATTTCACTGCGGTTTCACGTGTGAATCCTTAGGGACATCGATGGGGTACCGCAGGGTGCTTGGCTGGGAACAGTATTGTTCGTATTTTCCTTTCTCAAATAATGAACGAATGAATTTCAAATGCGTATTATGTTCGAGCTCTTTTCGTTGATCTGTGCTTAAATAAAGGGCCGGAAGTAAACTGCAAGGATCAAGCGCTGAGTGTGCACATAAAGCGGAGTGATTCGTCGCAAGATTCTACTGTCAAAATAAAACGTGATTATAGATAATTTATGATGTCATGGATTTGTATCCTTTCCACTCGCCAGGCCCCTTCATTCGGAGACGAATTTAATTTTATTGAGAGCTTCTCTGTTTACACTTCGATGATATTTTAAATGGATTGGAGGATGGAATAACACATTCGTCCTGTGTTTTGATTTTGTTGATAACAGCTGTTCTTTTGCATGTGTCGCTACAAAGTAAATACAGTTGATAGACATATTTTCGAACATTCGTTTATTAGTTTTCAGATCAAGATTGTTATCATTGAAACTCACAGTTAATTGAAAATGAATATTGTAGGCTGTGCTGATGTTAGACTATTTCCCTCGGCGGCTCTCATGCTGGTAACACAAAAAATAAACTTAAATTTATAGTAGTAAACTATGAATTAAAAACCCGTATCATTACTCTCTCTCCATACTGTTCTATAGAAGCTGTAGTATTTTGTAAACAAGGGGTTACAAATGCATGACATGTATTTTCAATCTTCTGTGTACGTTTTCGAAATGTGTATGTAACATGTTTAAGGCACATAAAAAGTAGCTATCCCGGCGATAATTTTATATAGAGAGCATAATCCGAGAACCAATGCCGTCTGCCGACAGAAATGTGTGTTCATTAGATTGGGTTGAATGTTCACATGAAAGGGTGTGTTCTTAATAGGTGAGAAAGCTTGTTATTAAAAGCGGAAAAAAATGATTTCCTCAGCAGAAAATAAGGCGCCTGTACTAAAATTTTTTTTTGAACTGAGTCACCTTGTTTAAAGATGAGTCTAGAAATAAATCTGTTAAATTTACTGTAAGTGCGAAAGCATAATTTTACCTAAGTACCCAAAATATATTTGCGACAGTGCGCATTTCGTAATGATTCGCCAATCTTTTACGATTTTTGAGTCTTATTTTTGCCAGCATATATAATAATAGTGATCTGTTCTGCGTACTCTATACTCGTAGGTCAAAAAGACTAGCGATTGGTGATTGAAAATCAAGTAAGTAATTTCAAACAATTGTGTTTTGACTAGAAAGCGACACAATAAAACAGTGAAAGGGGGGTACCAGCGAACAAAGTTCAAACTTTCCGATTATATCATCATATGAATGGCATGCAAAGCTTAGTTTTATTCCACATACCGATCCAAAAAACTCTGTATTTTTTCGATAACATTTTTAAAAATAAAGTTTAGCTTAAAGAATTGCGTTTTATTTTTTCAAGGAAAACCAAATTTTGGATCGGAATTCTTTGTCAAATCAATTAATTGGATTTAACGATTTTGACTCATTCGCGCTTGTTTTTTGAACTCTCTGCAATTGGCATTCTATGCTGACAAACACTGAAAAAGGGGTAAGACTGCCTTTGAAACTTCGATATCCGTCAGTATTGTGTGTGTAGATTCATATATTTGGTTTTGCACGCTAGAAAAAATTAAATCAGGCTCAAGAAAAAATCATAAAAAATCAGGAAAGTCTTCTTTGATAATTTCACTTTAAGGCAGTGGTCTAGTGTGTCAGAAAATGAAAATCGATTTTCTTGTTTTTTTTTCATAAATAACATCTAAAACATGTATAAAAGACGTGGGTAAAAGAATTTTTCGAAATTTGAAGCCGTTGAAAAGTTACAGCCGTAAACCGTAGGCGGTATGCAGTGTTATCGTAGGAGGTTTTCGTAAACCTTAGGAGCTACACGCTGACTTTCGCATCGAATATTCTCGAGCCCAGCTCCTTACCTGGCTCTTTTGTGTAACTAAATTGTACTTATTGTACATAGTACTAATTGTCAACTAAGGTTTACCCAGAATTGTTCACAAGCTCAATAATCTGAACTTTCGCTCCGAAGCATCTTCATTCTGGTGCAAAAGTCCTCGAAATCGCCACATTTCTTGCTGTGCTAATCTTCAACGAAGGATTCGAACCTATCCTAAAGGTGATGGAAGTCATTGGAGTAAATATTAGCCTAAATATCCAAGCGTTCGTTCATCAACGTAACGATTCTCGCATCGACCGCTCAGAGAGATGCTTGAGCGATTTCGCCAAACAAGCTCGGATATCAAACAGAGAAAAAAGAACGGCCTTGCATGACTTCTTTGAAGTAGAGTAAGTTGTACTCTATAGTCCAGGCATAGCAGATTCATGGTCAGACCATTTTTTTATTATGAATTATATACAACAACTTTCAAACGCGTTTTTCTCAAAACACGATTTTTTCAAACTGCTGCCATGATATCTCAAAAACTATTTGATTGATTCTGCGCAAATTTATACAGTATTTTTTTGTATATGTAACTAAAAGTTGACGAAAAATAATTAAGATTGCTTCATTAATTTTCATTTTACAGCTATACAAACCCAAATAAACACGAAAAATTGATTTTTTTCTCTAATGCGTAAAAAATATTCTTTTTTGAATTCTAACTTATATTTACTTCCATGTAGAGTCTCAAGTCTCACGATCAAAACTGCGCTAGATTTTTTAATTTCAGGTAAGCAGAACGGCCGGAATCATGGCAGCTGTGTAGCACCTCTTTTTATATATGTGTTCCTGTTGGGCGGTGTATCTCCTACTATTTTGTATATGATGACTTCAAAAAATGCACAAAGTTTGCTTAAATGTTAATAAAAATGATATACAATTTATAAATTATTTTGTTTTAATGGTTTGCCAAAAAAACATTCCCAAAAAAAAAACATTAAAAAACGGTCTTCACACTAGACGACCGTCTTATACAGTTGTCTTAACAATGTAGTTTGTTTTCGGTTCGAGTGAAATTTAGTTGTTCTCATTGTCCGAATGTTGTGCATATGCCCACAGGGGCTTTAATATTATTTAACATCATGCAAATAGGATGATCGACACAAGCATGCCGTGTTTCAGTTTTGGAAAATGTTTTTTTTTTCAACCAAAACATGTTCATATGAACTATACATTATGATCTTGACCATCATTATCATGGTCCCTAGACACATAAAAACTTTTCAAAGGCTTGAGGAACTATAGAACTATAGTTTTTACACTGTAACCATTCATATACATAAAGTGGTCGTTGGAACCTACCTGCAGGCAAATGTTTCATAATCTAGGAAACTGAGTGCCGCATTGATTGGACACCAAAAAGAGTAAAACCTTGTGTGAAATATTGCTTTAGAGACAAAAAAGAAAGTAAATAGTGACTGCTGATAAAAAGTAGGCTTATTATACGTTTGAAGAGAGCTCTGACATTATAATGATCAGGTGTGTACAACAGACATACTAAAATTCTTTTTCTCTAAGACAGTGCTAAGTCACATACCGCTGTACCTATTCAGAACTAGTAAAAAGGACAAATATAAGAGTTCTACCTCACTCGCTTTATTTGCCAGACATATCTTCTTGCTGCTCCGATCGACTAGCCACTGATTTGATTATCAGTAACTCAGTAATTCAAACGAAATTGGCAATTGAATTTTCGATTAAATTTCTTTAAAAAGTGGGGAATTTGGCTTAATTCGACTACGTGCTCGTCATGGGCGTTAGACAATTTTACCAATAGATTGATAGATAGATTGTGGTTGTGTGTTTGTTTTGGGGTGTTTTTTTTTTTGTTTGTTTGCTTGTTTTTTTTAAGTATTTTTTGCATCTTTTTTTGTGTTTTTTTTTTCAATTTTTGACCCCTGCTATCACCTGTTTAGCTTCTGATGGTAAAATTTCCTGGCTGGAGAAGCTGATTTACTACGGCATTTTTGATGATGGCGAGATGGATTAGGAAAGAACAGTTAATTCTTAGGTCCCCATGATGTAAAGAACATCATAAATAATAACATATTTTTTTGAACCAATTTGGCCGCCTTATTGTTATCTGAAATCCGAGCAGAGATCTCACACGATGATTCTGACAGTAGTCGGTTTAACATGTTTGCTGCCGATGTGTCATATGCTGATTCATAGGCTATGCTCATGAGATGCCGTTTTATCAACATATTAACTTTTTCAAAGTTCTACTCTTTCTGTTCCAGCCTTACCTTTCGCTTTACTACCATTAAACGTCCACTCAAACCTAATAGTGTTCCTTGGTTCACATTGAAAGTCTCTGATGCTCTAAAAGCTAAGAAAAAAACTCGTGAAAGGCTGAGGAAGACGGGTTCACCCGCTGATCTTCAAGATTTCCGTAGTTTGCGTTCTGGTGCCAAAAGAATGTTCAAGCAGGCTATGCGTGACTACTTCTCGAGCATCGAGGCTTCAATCTGTTCTAATCAACCAAAATTCATTTGGTCCTATATACGTTCCCTTGTGTCCAATTTCTAATTTGATGTATCTTGATGATGCTACTGCCTCTAATCCTCTAAGCCTCAGGCTATAAACTCTTAACCGTACCTTAGATTCCAATCCTAGTTCCAGTCCTGACGGTATTCCCAATATGCTTGTCAAATCCCTCTTATTCTCTCTCTGTGTTCCGTTAGCTATACTTTTCAATATTAGCCTTGCTTCTCCTGTATTCCCTTCTCCATCGAAATCTGCAATTTTCAAATCTGGTGACCCTTCTGTAATCTCCAATTATCGGCCTTGCTTTTTTTGTAAACTCCTTAAACGCCTTGTCTATAATAGAGTTTTTCCGTCTATACAACCTTTACTTGCTCCTGAGCAGAACGGTTTCGTAAAGGGCCGCTCTACTACGACTAATCTTATGGTATTCACTAATTTTGTCGCTTTATCATTGATTATCAGCGCCAAGTTGATTTAATCTATACGGACTTTTAGAAGGCTTTTGATTCTGTAAACCATAGCCTGCTGCTCAATAAACTTAACGGGTTTGATATTTTTGATCTCCACTTTTCCTGGTTTTCCTCCTATCTTCATAGTCATCCTTGCAGAATCACTTTAAACGATTCCTTTTCGTCTCCTATATTTCCCACATACGGAGTTCCTCAAGGTTCTATCCTAGGTCCTTTACTTTTTATCTTGTTTTTCAATGACCTTCCTTCTGCTATCAACACGTCTTGTTTTTTATATGCGAATGACTTAAAATTATATAGATCAATCAAGTCTGCAGACGATTATCACCAATTGCAGGCTGATTTGATTGCCTTCAATCGCTGGTGCCTAAACAACCTCTTAGCACTAAACATTTTGAAGTGTCACCAAATGTAATTTTCATATAAAAATGCTCCTCATGTGTTGACTTATTCCTTGTCTAGTGTTTCCTTATCAGTTGTCCAGCGATTTAAAGACCTTGGCGTAGAATTTGATTCCAAATTGAAATATGATGTTCGTGTGATGAACATTACGGCCAGGGCTTCAAGGATTGCTGGCTTTGTCTTGCGTTCTTCGTATATGTTTACTGACATTTCCACCAGTGGCGTGGCGTTCATGGAAGCAAGGGAAGCATTGCTTCCCTTACATTTGGCTGACAAAAATTTTAAATTGTTTTTTTTTTTCGAAATCGTGAAATAATCGTGTATAAACATTTATTAAAAAAAATTATTAAATCAAATTGTGAACATCTCACACAGTTGATCTGGTAGCACCACACAATGCAAATAATGAAAGCACAACAACGGCTTGGAAGCAACGTAAAAATTGCTTCTACGACCATTTATTTGATCCCATGTAGACTAGACTGTGACGTCATTAAAAAAATGTGTGTATACGATCTGTTTGGAAGCAATGAAGATGTTGCTTCCAAGGGGAAATTATCTTCTCAAGAGAGAGACTGAGAGTGGAGCTGCGAGCATATGCCCAGTAGGACCAGTAATACATACGGAATCGATTACGTATAGATTACATAGTAAAGAGTAATAATTACCTTTCTAATTATAGAACACATTACTTTAACGTTTATATATCCTAGGGTGGTAAATACTAACCAGATACATGAGTGGTAAGACATGATTGCATGGAAGAAGAGTAAACGTCTAAGTAATTACTTCATATTTACATACAAGTAACTAATTACTTCAATGAAGATCAGTAAGCTTCGAAGAGAATGATTACTTAAAGCCTTACAAGTAAGACCTCTTTTACATTCTTCAGCTCAACTCGAGTTTTTAAAGAGTGGAACATATATAGATTTAATACAAATATATTTATAGATAGATTTAATACAAAAGTATAATAGATATATAGATTTAAAACAAAAATAGGTTTATTTTCCTCAGAACAAACCAATTTATGAAGTTTGATTTGTTTCTATTTCCTTCTTCCGTTTTACGTGCTCCGCCTTGTGGTATCTATTTTTTAACATCTTAAAGGCAAGTTTGACTTGTTTTATATGTTCTTCAAATGTATAGCCCTCTTTCATGCATGCTTCTGGAATAAGCAAAAATCCAGGTTAAACAATTTATTGTTTGAAAAATAACCACATATGAAAAACCTACTGAAGAGCGCTGAATTTATATTTTCCAAGCTCTTGAAGGGTGCTTTCATGTGAATACCGTCGAAATTGTACCGCATCACAATCTGTTTACCAAAAAGCTGGCAAAATTTATTTTTAATGTTTGAAGGGCATATTATTCGCCTCATTATTGCAACCTGAGAAATAAAACTACTATTTAAAAAGTTTAAATTTCATAATTTTTATTTCAACTTACGATTTCTTCTTCCTTTTCCTGTAAATCCTTCTCTAATTGCTGAAGATCTTCTTCAGTCTCGATTGGAAATCGTGATGCAATAAGATTTCTTAGGCAGTTCATATCAAATAATTTTTTTATTAATGCAGTTTGTTCTGCGACAATTTTCACTAATTTATGGTTTTGAGATTTTAATATGTTGTTGTCATTTTTAAGTTCGTTCAGTTGTCGAGTTATATCCAATTTTAAATTGTTTATTTCATCTTTCAGAGATAGGGGTTTCAAATCAAAGGCTTCTGGCCTAATGGTAGCATTGCAACGGTGAACCTCCATAATTTTGTTCAGTGGCTCTAAATTTTCTCTTATGTGTTACTCTGGAATAATTGTAGAAAATTATAAAAAATATTACAATTTCTATTACTCACATGGCTGCATATTCATGCCAACTAAATATATTGATGCAATAGAGGTAGGAGGAGAAATTTGTCATTGTTGGGTAAACAGACAAATTTGAAAGACACTTCTTCTATTGAGAAAGTCTCTTCTATCTCAGAAGTAATACCGTCCGTTGATACAATCCCCAAAGAAGATGACTTCACTGGTTCAGTATAAAAATCGTCAAAATGTAGTATACGTTTGCCAGTAATCAAACTGCCATTTGTGTCACTGAATCCAAGTACTTTGATTGGAACGAAAGGATGTATGCAGCAAAAATTGTCAGGTTCTAATGAAGACAAATATGCGAGATCCGAAGAAAAACTCATAATCTGACCATTAGCATTTTTCTTGAATCCATTTTTACCTCTTTCAAAAGCCGCGTTTTCTAGCGAAAATTTATTGCTCAGTTGCTGTAAAACACTGGTTGGTTTTCTTATTTTCCGTTTGATTTTTTGCATGAAATTTTCAAACGAATACGCACTGAACGTGTGAATGAATCCGATTTCCCTTATGCACTGTACCAAATGTAGTATACTGTGTACATTATATGTTATACTTGTAGCGCCATAAATTGCAGTAAAATATTTGACAAACTCTTCGATCATCTCTTGAGCAACATTCAAATTGTCAATATAGTTCTTAGGGAAAGAAATAATTCTATAAAAACAATGAAGCAACAAAAAGTGGTAGTATGTTTCTTCATCTACAACGTCTTTCAAAGCGACAATTCCAGTATACAAAATTATCTGCCGAAATTCTGTAGCTTTAAATCTTAAAACTTCATCCAATGATCTGGGCTTTCGACAAAATTCTTTTGGGATAGAAGGTGCAAGTGAAATATATTGATGTGACAGTTTACCTTTTTGATCATTACTCAATTTAGTCCCTTTCCCCTGCAACAATGAAAGTAAAATTTTACGTGTGATTCCTAAATCGATTAAATGCATCGGGTCAAGTGGAAATTGAGATATCATTCCAATGCCACATGATTCAAGCTCGGCTTTTGTATTTTGAAAAAGTGGTTTATGGTGGCTCTGATGAACTCTCCTTCCAAAGGTATCATTCGTTCGCAATTCTTTGATTTTTGTGCTATAGATTACAACATTTCCTTCCTTGCGCCCTATTTGAGCACATTTGTTGCATCCATTGAAAGAATTGTGTCCAACTGTTCCTGTTATGAAAGAGCGTGCTGGTGCATCACAAATAAATGCTCTTATGGTAAATATCAAAGTTCTTTCGCCTATTTTTACACCATAAGTCATAAGATAGCGTATTTCAGTCACAAAATCATGAAGAAAGGTATCTGCATTGTATGGTTTTTTCTCGCCTAAATATGCACCTATTAAAATTGGGCTTAAATTTGTTTTATTGACCACCTTTCCGAGTATTGGCCACAGACTTTTTCTAGAGCTTTTAAAAAGTGGTATGCCGTCAATACCAATATCAAGCACCAATTCATCTACTTCACTTAAGGCACTGCCGCATTTTTGTAATTCCTTTTCCAGCCCAAAATGGCAGTACTCCCCCGGTGGAACAGTTCTAATGATTATTTGGCTACTACGTTTTTTTAACAAGCCCTTGAGACTTTTGGGAACTTCCAGCCCTTCAGAATTTAGAGTTTTCAACAAAGCTTCGACCGAATCTCTAGAGGGTTGGTACTCTACATACCACTTCAATAATTTCACTCTCAGCCATTCAGATTGTGGTATATTTTCATGCCTAACATTACTGACTACCAAATCATCCTGGCATTCGCTACTTTCTGGAGTATTTCTGGCGTTTTGTAGTTCTGCATTAGCGTCGCTATTGCTTTCAGCAATTCTTGCATTCTCGACTAAGCTACTTTGGGGCTCATTTGCAATGGCGTCTATTCTACTTAGTAAGTTATCCCTTTCTTTTTTGATTAGATATCGCAAGTATCTCTTATCCATTTGATACTATAAAATAAGATGCCAAAAATAATAAATGCAGTTTGATAAAAACCAACATCAATTAGAAATGCATTGAGTTTTTCTTAAATGAATAACGACAGTTTATTTTTGTTGCTTTCATTATGTCAATGGGCTTAGTTGCCAAATGTGAAGAAAGGTGTTATCAAACTTAGATGCAAAGATCTATATTTATAGAATGAAGTGTCATACAAAAAATCTGCGACAAGGAAGTTATTTTGCAGATAATAGTACAGAAAAATAACTAAAATGAAAATTTTCTGAATGTCTAACACGCGAGAATCAAAAAATTTTCATCAGAAAAACTATCAAATAAATATTGCTAATGAAGAAAAAGGAATCATATTTTTTTTATTGACCAATCCTTGTCAACATTATAAATCTGTTTTTTACGATGCATCATTTCAGAAAATGGAAAATTCGTATAAAAAAGGAAAACAGTATGGTCGCAATAATGTAAAACTTACCTTTTCTTTTAGCACAACTTTTGTTTCACTATATTTTCACTGTATTTCACTGCACCGCAAAATGTTCCAAACACAGCCAAAAATTAACAACGAATGACTTTTAGCATTGCATTTGCCACAAAAATTCTTAGAATTTCCGTTCATATTTCATCATCTCATTATTTTCTCGCTACCGTTTAGTTACATACGTAAATAGTGACAAAATTTGGATTTTTTGAACCCTTTACTTTCTCGCTTCTAGCCCATTAGTTTTGTAAGCGCATACTGCAGCAAATTATTCATGCAAGAATTCTTTGCTTATGTTATCACACATTCTACAAAGTCCTACTGGGTGACTACTGTGGAACTTATTTCTGCGTTCCCATCACTAGTAGCAGGGTAAATTGTTATTGTTATAATTTTACTTTGCTTGTACAGATTTTTTGTGAATGAAAAATGCTTGCTGTGAGCGAATTTGAGCTACGATATATGACAGCGTTGCCAGAAGCTGTGGATTCAATAAACCGTTATTTTATGTGTTTCATTGATCTATTCAATTCAGGTCCTTTTACTTTCCAAGTTTGATTCCGGTGATTTGAAGTATTGCTGAGTAGTCAATAAAAGTATTCAGGCATATTGCTCACAGTTAGGAGAAAATGAGAAACAATGAAGATTCTAATAAAGATTGTGTATCATTTAGGATGTCAAGAAGAAGCATTACATAGTCATACTGAAAATGTTTATTCTTGCAATAGGGGTAAATCGCCTAAAGACAATAAATCTTTTAACAGTGCGTAACCGATAATTGCCAGTTCACTTGGACCTAGCAAATGTTTCTTCCGGAACATGGAATTATATTAAAAACGATCTCGTTAGTTTATTTCCAAAAAACAAATATTGAAATTTAATGAAATTTACAAAAGCAAATTGATGGCAATAATATTAGAAAAAAACACCGATATACCATATCGATTACAACTTTCAGCAACCTTTGGTTATTTTACTTCTTCTTGTGCAGTTAAAGAAACTTTCATTAATCTCACACATGTTTCTGATAACCAAACTGCGTCCCGTTCATTTAACCTTGTTTTGCATAGTTTTTGAAAATTCAAAGTCTTGAGGAGCCTCTGTAATATCTGCCAAAATAGCCGGATTGCAAACATGTACAAAAGAAATGTATAAAAACGCAATATTTATTCATTTCTTTGCAAATCGACTAAATTTCATTTTACTGAATCGTTCAATTGTATACGCGAATGTAGATATTTCCCCAATCTATTACTAGTTTTTCAATAACGACAGTGAGTTTATGTGCTGTGTATTTATTCCTCAAAAAAATGCTTCCAAAATTAGCTCCAAAACGTTGGACTTTTAATGGTCGGTTATTTTTAACAATTTTTCTATAGTAAAGAGCAATTAAAATAACTCGTGGAATATATAACTGAAAATGATAGTGCTAATTGATACGGAGAGATCGTTAATAGTGAGAGTGGGCTTTTTATTTTACTTCAAGATTCGGAGTTTATTTTGCTGTTAAATGATTATAAAAAAAAAAACAAAAAAATACATACTATTCGATATATTTCAGTCCTAACAAAGTAATATACTGTATCATATTCAGATCTAATTCAATCTTTAAGAAACAGTTTCACGGAAATTGGGAACGAATTATGGTCGATTTGCGAAACACCATAGCGTCGTAAAAGAGCAAGGTGCGTAATTGACAACAATGAGAATGTTGAACTATTCTTTACAAGTGCTTCTGTCGAAATAATTGATAGCACAATTGTTAAAATAAACTAAACTCAAGGTTTCAGATTTTTAAACTTTTTCAATTCTTCGAAGTTTGGCCACTTTTAAAAATATTATATTTCTAGTTCTGGGATTGTTACTATTTTATTGATAAATATTAATATGGTTTCTTATTATGTGAAGGACTGTGAATGTGAAGGAAGAACTTTTATTTTCATAAGAATACAGAATATCTACTCTCACGTCCCCGTTAGTAATTCCTGGATGCTTTTATAGAGGGGTTCTATTACACGTAACGAATTCGCGGAAAGCGTAATCAACCATGGACATCAACCAATTGCTTCCCTTCGGAAAATTGTCACGCCACGCCACTGATTTCCACCTGTATTCATATACTTGTCTCCTTAGTACGCAGCATTCTGGAGTACGTATGCCAAATCTGGTTTCCTCGCTTTCATTATTTATCAGACGCCATTGAAGCTGTTCATCGTAGGTTCACTTGTTTGTTGTTTTTACTAATGTTCGAAGAAGAACATTAGTATTAAAATCACTTTGGCCAAAAATTCATAATTCTATATATATATATATATATATATATATATATATATATATATATATATATATATATATATATATATATATATATATATATATATATATATATACATATATATATATATATATATATATATATATATATATATATATATATATATATATATATATATGTATATATATATATATATATATATATATCATCATCAAAAAATTTCAGTGAAAAAATCTCAGGAACGCGCCATCCGATTGAACTGAAATTTTCAGGGTACATTGGTGTATATGCAGAATAGTGCAGGTCTCACAAAAAGTTAATAATCTTTAACCCTTTGGGCACTGAAAAAAATCCACATAGCGCCCAGAGCCATGTAACATAGCGCATTATTTATGGTCCCATACGCCATGTACATAGTACTCTGAGCCATGCAATATGGCTCCCAGCGCCATAATTACATGGCGCAGAAATTATGGCCCCACACGCCATATTACATAGTGCCATGAGCCATATAAATATGGCTCATGGCACTCCAATTATAACTCGCAGTCATACTGTGTGAGGGGATCTATAAATGTCAGCAAGTGATACTTGAGTATCGTCGATAAATCGACAACATTCTCAATCGGCTAAGGGCGCATATTATTGAACGGCTCCTTCGGCGACTCTAAATGCAAAAAAAACTGCTATTTGCTCTATGAATTCTGATTCAGTAACCAGATTTTCATGAAATTGACACAGTACTGAATTTGGTTGAAAAATTCTATTGGTGCTGCCAGCTATGGTAGTTTTTGTGTCTTTGTTTTTGAAAATTCCCTCAGGAAAATATAGCTATTCGCCCTATAACTTCCAGTGCAGTCATGAAATCAATACGAATTTCATACAATTAATAGAACCTATTATAGGCATTATTCAGGCCGAATCTGGTTGGAAAGCCATCATAGGGTTGCCAGCTATTGTTGGTTTTGTGTTTATTTACAATATCTTCACTAAGCGATTTGATCGTAAAATTTTCAAATGGTAATGATATTGTAGCGACAATAAACAGCAAATATTAAGTTTTCGATTTTATGAAAACTTTCGCGGCTGATAACCCTAAATTTCTTTATACTCCTATAACTTCGAATGCAGTCATCGGATCGAGACGAAATTCGCAGGGTAGGTTAATTTCAACGTGAAGCAGATGTGATATATTTTTGGCTTTGATACTGGCAAAACGTTGCCAGCACGAGTCGGTTGTGCTGTTTTTGTGTCAATAAATGCTTACAGTTAGTATTCATACCGGAAATAATTAATGTTTCAATTCTCAAAGTTCTGCATATTTTTCGGATCGCAGCTCCAAACATCAACTTCAATCACAGTGCTGCAGGCACTGAGCATTTTCTTCATTGATGTTATATGAGATGCTGCTTTCAAAGTTTTGTGAAATCAACAACTGATAACGAGTATAATTAACAAGTAATTTGCTCTCATGTATTTTGAAATTCACGCCAGTGGTAATATCTGAAACATTTCCAACATATGAGCTAGAATGCATTCTTGAGACCAAAGTAAAACGTGGCGTTTGAAACAGTTTGGCTGTGATAAGCAGCTCGTGTGGTAGAATATGCACTCAAAATCTGTACGAATCTTCTACTGTTCTTCGAACATTAGTGTTTCTAGCGGTTCAGGTGCGCTAGAGTTTTTTAAATTCAGCATCTCCTCCTGCCTCTACTCCTCTCGTATTTCCATTTTTCGTATGTGCTCGTTAGAATCACGTAGACTGTTTCTCGATTAGTGTTTTCTTTTCAAACTTTGCCAAGGCTTTATTTTTGGTCAAGTCTTGGTTCCCAGATAGCTAGACGATCTTCAGAGTCCTAGTCGATCTTCAGAGGATTTTTCTGTTTCGTTTGCTCGTACGGAAATCTATTTTCATTCGCCTTTGCTTCGTCTTCCAGGAATGCACAATGTTCTGAAGCTTGGTCCTCTCCCGCGATCTTTTTCAAAATTCAAGATTATATTGAAAATGCTATTTTGAATTCCAATTTAAGTTTAGTTTTCATTTTTTAATTTTGTTGATTTTTTGTTGCTACTTTTAATTTTCTTTTTAAATTTCTTTCTTATTTTTCTTTTATTTTATTACATCTCATTTTCATTCTTGACGCTGTAATTGGGGTATATATGCAGCGCAGTAGATAATAAATAAATAAATATGTGACACGCACCATTGAAATTGTTTCAGCTCATTATCCAACCGCCATCGGCTTTCCAATTCTCCAAAGCCATCAAAAACGCTTAAAATATATATAAGGACTATAAAATCAAAATTATCGACCGTATAAGATGGCACATGAGAAAATTTCGGTGGCAGCGTACGTGTCAAAAAGATTCAAATGAAGCCTCCATCTGCATAATATCCTAAAGCTGCTAAGCTTAACGAAACGAACGGTGTGTCCACAAAGCAAAGAATAAAGGTATTGAGATTTAAAGAAAATCATTAAGAACCGAAGCCTTTAGTATCCTGTGCAGAATCCAAAAAGCTGCCTGTAATTGTGGCAGCCACTATTGCGCTAACAAGCATTGATGGGTCAAACAATTAAATATACTGAGCACATATGCATATTTACTATGGGCAGGCCCAGTAATGCAACAATATCTAGCCCATAGGAACCGCTAAAAAGTTGCACCTTATTACAACCAACTTGTGTCCTAAGTTATTTGCCAACTTGTGGCCTAGGTAATTTACCTTTTTTAGGGGACTGCATTAGAAGTCATAGGGTAGACAAATTATAAAGAATTTCAAAATTGAGTAAAATGAAACACTTGTTACTTATTTTCATAACAGGGTACTTATCACATGCTAATATGATGGCAGCATCTCCTAGTACAAAAACGATGAATATACTCAGTGCTGGCAACACTTCTTTACCACTGCAATCAAAAGAATATTACAAGGACTTCACATCAAGCTCAATACGAGCTGTGACTTTCGCTTTTATTCGATAACTAATTAGAAAGTTACATTATTGGGGCTACCATCCGCTAAATTTCCAGGACTTCAAACATATGAACAATTACTGTTTTCAATGTTCTTTAATGGTAGCATCTGTGGATATGAAAATAACCAAATTGCCTGATGCTGGCAGCCCTTTGCTAGCAGCACAGCCTAAAAGATACTAAATCTGGTACTTCTTGCGGTTAACTTATCTTGTGAATTTTGTTTTGATCTGGTGACTGCGTTGAAAGTTATAGTGGTAAAAATAAGTGATGGGCTATCGCCACCAACATTTTCAAAAGTAAACTATTTATTATTCCACAAAATCATTATGATGTGAAAATTAAGTGGCTGTAACTCTTAAAAAAATGACACAATTGCTATAACTGGCAGCCCTATCCTAATTTTACAATCGAATTTGACTTGCATTAAGATCAGTCTACTATCTGAAATTCATTTTGATCTGATGACTGTGAGAAAAGAGTTAAGGGCTATCGTTCTTGTGCGATGAGGAGGCTCGTAAGTTTTAATTTGACTTTTTAGACAAAGCATTGAATTTAAATATCAATAAATATCTAAAGCTTTAACTTTCAGGAGTTTCCCTGTTTTGAAAGATTTTTGTTTCCCTTCCTTAAGTAAAAACAAGATCGCTCACGCGCCAACTAAAAACCACACAAACATATTTCTTATGTCCTACAGTGTCGTGATGACGCTGTGCAAAGTTATAACACCTCAAACTTTTCAAAGTTAGTAATTAAATGTGTCAGCTGTGTATTGCAGTGAAACGAATGAGATATCGGTAACGAAGTCTGGAAGAAATATGATGCTTGTAATTGAACCAGGATGGATAATGGAATATATCATTCAAAAAATCATCGTTTTTAAATTGAGCTATAACAAAAAAAATATTGAATGATTTTCTGGAAACGAATCTTACAAGCACCAACAACCTCAGCTTACGTTTCTTCACTGTACACGACAAACGACATCAATGGTCCCAAAAGCTAATAATAATCTGCTCATCCTGTCAACATGATTCCCAATACGTTTCACAAGTATTTTGTTAGTTTGTTCGTCTTTTGCAATGTCAGACTAATTTCCGAGGCATTGATCCTTGCAAACCCCCGATTCGCTTCAGCTATTGGCTAATCAGCGCGGCTGCTAGGCGAGCATTTGCACCATGTTTGAAAACAACCCATGTATGAATGAAATCTTTATTGGAAGCGCTTTAATCCTATTATGTGAATAATGCAATAATAACAACACATGTCAGCTCAGCGACGTACCAGCAAAAATCCTATCTTCTTGTTGCTTGAGACAGCAACTAAGCATACGAAATTCGTTTCGTTTTTTCGCCGATGACGGCTGTATCGTTGCTGCCCCAGGTCGACTTTTGAACGCTTGGGCCACTTCGGCTCAATTGAAGGATTTGCTGTTCTTTGTCCAGACGAAATGTCAGCGGACCGCAATACTTTCAAATTCTGAGCATTGCTTTTGCTTAGCGTCGCAAGCCTTCTGCACGAGAAGGATATCATAGAAGAAGTAGTTGTTAAAACATATATAGGTATCTATATTAACTATATTAAACATTCATTTTTTCGTTCCGTGAATTATTATGAAACCACTTTTACGTTCGGCATTCGTACCTGTACCAGAAAGAATATAATTATTATCACGGACAAGCGAATATTCTGAAAAATGCAATCAAATAAATGAAACTTCAGCTAAACTAAATCGTATTGATATTGCCGCAAATGACGGCAGTAGGCAACTAGAATCTCAGAATAAATCTCTTCAAATTTAAGTCGATATGCTTTCACACGTCATTCCGCTACAATTTGTGGATTGTCTTGCGTCTGACCATATGCGAACGAATTCAATTCAGACGGAAAACATTTGTCGCGCGAAAATAATAGCAAATCCTGAAAAACTCATTACATGCCTAACAAATATCTACAATGGGATTTTTCGATGTCCTTTTCGTCGACAACGGTCGCGACACAATTCGTTTTTGGCCAAACATTTCAATTTTCCTCTTCTTTCCTTCGAAATATGAGGATTTTCACATTTGTTTCCATTAAAAGGACAACCGCTGTCAATCAGACGTGAAGAGTCGGAAAATCGGAAACGTCGAATACTTTAGCCACCCGTTCCAGCTTTCAACGTGAATAGAAAGACGAGCCAAAGTACCTATTGTTGATTCGTACGAAATTAATTGGGATTATGTACTGAGCTAGTTTATCTGCTTATTTCGTAGATTTGCTTCAGTTATGAATGGATTTCTTTCAGTACAAGTGACCTAGCGAGATTGAGAGGCGTAAAAAGTAATTTTTGGTGATTCGTTTTTGGCAAAAAGGTAGCAGCATTCGAAAAATGTGAACTGGCATTGACAGCACTAATAGCGTTAATTAGCTCAACAATGCAACTGCTATGATGGGACCTAGTGCACTTTTTAGTAAACTGTGATTAGCGAATCCAATCCCGGGATCCCGGATCCCGGGATCCCGGGATCCCGGTCAATTTCTGGTCCCGAAAATCCCGGGATTGATGAGTTCTAATCCCGGGATTTTCGGGATCAGAAATTGGCTGGGATTTCGGGGCCGGGAGTCAAGCATAATCGGCAATCAAGTTACAGCAAAACTCGAAAAGTGCAAATAGAATCCATATTTATGAGAAAACAATTAGCTCACATCAAAATGCGTAAAGAATAGAGCAAAATAAACCGATGTAACAGTTAACAAGAGAATACAAAGGGGTTTGTTAATAAATAAGTATGGACTGTTTCGCATTTAGTGCATTCGTTACATCGAATGATTTGAGGAAATTAATACTAGCAAATGCATACACAGATTTACCAAAATCCTTAACAACAATCAAAAAAAGGTTGTTGGCTATGCAAGCAGGATAAAGAAAATAAAAAATAAGATATAACAGGCTAGTATCTCAGGTGAACGGTTCAGTTTGATGTTTGATGAATGGACCTTGACTGCAAATAGGCGCTATATAAATATAAACATCTACTTAGTAAATTCTTACTGGAGCTTGGTGGGAGTAAGAATATCAATGACAGCTGGAAACTACCTAGATATGAGTTTAATGTTTCTCTAGGAAAAAACATTGTTACCATCGTAACTGATGGGTCAAACGAAATGCGAAAAGAAGGCAGACTAGTTGGTACAGAGCAACATATTTGTTTGGCGCATAGCATCCACTTGGCAGTTTGCGATGTTCGCTATAATATGAGGTCCATTCCAGATTAAAGTGATTTTCCGATAGTCTGAACGACGACCACGAAGATTTGGATGGTCCTGAATCAGCTAACTACGTTGAAACCGGTCGCCTGCAAGACACGCTAGATCAGACGAAGGACATCAGCGCATGCATAAAGAAAGTTTGTTAGGTAGTTTTATATTTTAAAAAAGCTCCAACGAAAAATAATAACGATCTTTAAAACTATGTCGGATCTGAGCAAGGCATTTAACTGTCTCCTTTAAATGGACTGTAAAACAAGATGAAATAGTCTCTTGACAATGCTCGAATAGTTTCCCATTTTGAAAAATAGTATACATTAATAGGCCTGCAATATTCAGAGCAATTAGAAGCAACAGAGTTTGATTCGATTCAGAAAATTATTGAAGTTTTACTCCCTGTCAAATTGGCTGTGACGGCCTTTAGTCGCAGACTTGCAAATTTATGCGCTGCTAATACTTCATCAAGATTTGTATTTAGGCTGTTAGGAGAAAAACGGTCTATTCTTCTGAATGCTATGAAAATTGCAATATTGGACCGAATAAAAGAGCGTCAGTGTACCGAGCTATCTGGTATGCTAAGCTATCTCCAGAATCCACATTGTACCAGCAAAAATTTACCAAGTGAAATAAAATCTCTATTTTTGAAACTAAGCAACGCAAATATTAAAAAAACATACTTCAATGATCTAGGTGCTGAACCCTATGCTTGATAGCCAAAGAAATGAAGAGAACCCAGTAGATACCCATATTGAATCAGAACAAGGTAGTCGTCAATTAACGCTACAAGAAGAGCTGCAAAAGTATGAAAATAATCAATCATGAAATGCCGCAAGAAACTAATCTAATTAAAACCATTGCAAAAGAAATGAATCTTTTCGAAAGTGCATAGTTTGCATAGCTTGCATAGTTTGGAGCAGGCGTACCAATATTTCTCGACCGTTTCCGCGGTGTCCAACATCGGGAATAAATTTAGAAGCAGGCTTGGAGACGATACTTTAGATGCTTTGCTATTGCTTCAATGTTACTTCCGAAAAACCCAATGAAGTTTGGTCGAATTTTTTATATGTTACTTTATTATGTATCTCAATTCTAAGAGTTGTGTTTTGTTGTTGTGGTTTTTGGTCGTGATTTTTTGTTGTAATTTGTAATAGATGTAATTTTTAATATCTGTCTTCATACTGTCAACGTTTTGGATAATTAAAATTATTGTTTTTATTTGCATCAATAATATAAAAAAGTAATAATGCAATTTTTTATACAGTTTTGAGCTTACTTATTGTTGTAGTTTTGAAATGATGGCAAATAATATAATCTGCTTACTAGAAACTTGACTTATTTTGTTGTGTTGTATTATGAATTTCAAATCCCGGGATCCCGGGATCCCGGGATTGAGATTTTTTAATCCCGTAATCCCGGGATTGAAAATATGGTTCGGGATTGGAATCCCTAACTGTGATGTACACAGGTTGTATTTTTGTGTACCTCGATGTATTTAGCGAAGATTAGAGGCTTTCAATAGTTTGTTTCCGCGTTCATTGTTGAAGAGGATGTAGCGTCTATCGGTTATAAGCAAACAAAGGATACAAATAAAGAGATACGCATTCACTGAATGAGACAGGTATTAGGCCTCTTATTTGCAATAGATAATATGAGGAAATCAATCATAGCGTTGAAAAGTATGAAGAAACTACGATAGCATTATTTGTGTTCATGTCAATAGTGGGCTAATTGATTTTTTCAATCTATCGATAATATTTTGCTAGAAAATTGCTATTGTATTTGATTCAGTTTTAAATATGCTGCATAGAATTTTCAATTACAGTTTATATCTTGACGCTTTTTAAGCTGGTGATTTCAAGAGCAGCAGCTTCAATAGAAAATGGAATTACTGGCTTTAATGCATAGGTAATTCAAAACTACGCATTCAGTTCAGGATCTGCTAATCTTCCACCCTCTGATGCTGCAAGTGAAAGTGAAGTAAAATTTCGGCTGCAATTAAATATATTGATGTTATTTCCATCCCATGACCCTCTGGAAAGCTAAGCGTAGTTTCAAAATACATATTTTCCAAACATAATGCAAGCCATGGCACTACGAAAGCAGATAATCACTTAGGCCTTAGTCCTTTCAGATTGCTAAAGAAATATATTTTTGTTCATAGAAATTTATCATTAAAAAAACAAAGATCTTGCTTCTTCCCAAACCGGGATTAAAATTAAAGCTCTGAGGGCCCATAAGCCAGTTTTCTCCGCACTAGCTTACGGAGTCTTTCTCAAATCTGAAGTAATATAGTTCACTATAAAGAACAGTACAGTTGTTGATTCGTAGGAATCGATACTATGATTTTAGGAGTTTGGACTATGTGCATTGAAGTCAAGACTATGTGTGTAGCAGAAAATTTCATAATGTATGGAAATTTGCGCTATGTAGTTATATTTTACAACTGAAGTTACTATGTAAATTGCATATGCGATCATAATTGCAATATACAGCTAATTTTGGTACCAAAGTATATTTATTGTGTGATTGAATATGTAACTTGCAATTGTGGGACTTGAAAATAAATAAAAACCATTCAGTTCGCTTCAATTCAGCGAAACAAACAAGTTCCATCAGTCGCTCGAGAATGGATGTTTAAATAATATCGCAAACAAGAAAACTCTTGTATCATTTATCCTCAAAAATGTGCAATAAATCATCTATTTTGTATTCCATACGTACTTTTGATCGTACACCTGACGAATTCGATGACCTTAATATTTAAAAATCATGCTGCATGTCATTTTTTAAAGCTTTGATTATTTATTCGGATTCAATACTTCAAGAGCTTTCGTTCCATGGGCATGGTAAAACTGGGTACTAATTCCGCCTATCTCGATAATTTTATAGAATTAGCAAATTTAGGTACGAAATACAATGAACGAGCACAATTTCAAGACTTCTCGTTTGTAAAATCAAATATGTGTAAAAGCATTCCTATTTTATGTATATTAAATGCTATGTTATTGTTGTTATGTTAAATCATAGTAATTATATGGAGCAAAGAATCTGATGTCTCATTCACATCGCAACTTTTTATTTCGCTTCCTTTTCTGACGAGTTCAAATGAAAATCAGATTTTTCGATAACTCGATTAATCAAGCTGTAAATGCACTTTGTGAAAATTTATTGAGGCTTTGAAACATATTAATGTGATTGATATGAAAATAATATGCCAAAGCTATGATGGACTGGCGGAAATATAAAATATTTATGTTTTGTAAACATTTGAATGCGCAAGTTATCCCTTTGAAATTTGTATTCAATGTTTTCCTCATCGTTTAGATTTATTTCTTTCAAAACTATCGCGAAAAATTTCAAAATCACTTGCCTAGTAATAATTGGAAGTAATTTTATCTTTCTTTTTTCATTTCATCCGAAAGAATAGGAAACGCAAATGAGTTGTTGGAAAAAAAAACCTTTGCTCTGTCTAGCTTTTTTAAGGTATGTTGGCTTGCGGCTATCATTTTAAGTCAAATTAAAGGATTAAAACTACTATTTGAGTTTTTGGTTAAATAAGACATTTTGTGGGACTCGGGTTCCATTCTTCAAGCACATTCGGTACTTTTATTTCTTAAAAATTGTAGGTTAGTCTTTATGAAATTACCAAATGTATTTTCAATAATTCTGTATATTTAAAGTTCTGACATAACCTAAAACTCTAAAAAATGAATTGCTTGCAAAAGAAGCTTTAGAAGCTTAGTATATATATTTTGAAAATTAGCATGAAAATGTCAAATCATTAAATTTAGAGCTTATTCACGCCTGTCAAAAAGAACTTGCAACTCTTTTTTGAGTAATTCGTTTAAAAAAAATCTATTAGCCTGGTACTTGCTGAAATTGTAGACTGAACCCTTTGAAAAGTTCGATCTGGATTTGCTTCATAAAAAGGTGTTTCTGAACTAAAAAAAAAAATCACTCATATTCACTCATACCGCGAAATTTATATTAAATAATAATTCATAAGGACTTGATGAACAAATATTTTGAATTATTTTATATGCGTCGAAATTGGTTCAAATTGACTTTCTTGCTCTAAATTATTCTGTTCTGACGTCCTTGCCGAAGGTTCTTGGTACATCAATCACAAATTGACTTTGTAAGCAATGACTTATTAGTTAACGAGTGAGATTTCTTGGTATCTCGATTATACCCATCTATATGCCTGGAAATATAAATTTTGTACTAATATAAAAGTTACATAGGTAGATATTTATTAGTCCACAATAAAATGGTAGCTTTTTCTAAATCTATTGAATTTATAATACATATTTATCCAAAACCAGATTTTAAGGCCACGTTGTATTGTAAATACACTCGACGTAGCCAATCTGAAGTAGAAAGCTCCTCACGAACAATGATTCCGTGAATTCACAGGAAGAATTATCGCATGAAGCTATTAAACACCAACTGAACATTTATCAAAAAAAAAAAAGTTTGAGTGCAAGTGGAGTAAAAAAAAGAAAGTGAATTGAAAAACACCAGAGGGTTCATGTATGCATATATTTCGGAAATTAATTAATTTTCTTGGAAGGCGGGAAATTGAATCATCGAAATTTGTATTTATCTACTTGCTTAGAGATGGCTACAAGATATTTACGAGTTCTAAAAACTCTGTTTACCTACGTAACAATTAGAAAACTGCATACTTCAATTGCAAATAATTCAAACTTCAATTTCTCTACAGCTGATTGATCTTTGACTGAGAGGTTGAGACTTGTTTAAGTATACTATGTCACAAACCGTATAACTTGTTATCACTGTCGTGCACTCACAAAGACAAAGGGCGGCAGATGCCTTCTCTATTGGTTAGCTGTTTTTGAAAATAAATTGCACTTCTTCTTTGGTCAACTCAGACATTGTAAAAATCGCATAATTCACTTTTAGTTGTTCACAAAACACAAGGCAAACTATTTTACAAATGAAGATAATGTCATGAACGTTCAGACAGATATCTATGACAGTTCTACACTGGAACCTTAGAATTGGGCCACTTTACCGGCGCAGAAAAATTATTCCCTTTCGCAGGTGGTCCGACTTTAAAGAGTGAATACTACAGGTTATTGATAATTTTTTCTAATCCGTATTTTCATTAAAGGTTACTGCGAATTATGCTCTTATACTTGTTACTAACGTTTTGGGCGCATTTATTGTAAACAAACACAAAATGTTGTTTTTCACCTAAAAGTAAAGTAAAGCAATCCCACGACAACCCTTGTACGGGTCTAGAGGTTGAAGCTGGTAGAGAGCTTCATTACAATTTTTTTAATCATTGTGGATACGAGTATGGAGTGATTAGTTTACCCCTGATTTAAATCAGGTACCTAATCAGAGCTAGGTGAACTCAAAAGCTTGGTGAGCGGACCCTCGTCCGAACCTGGATTCGAACCAGGGACCCCACACGCAAGAAGCCAGTGCTCTACCCACTAGGCTACTCAAGCATTTTTGTTTTTCACCTGATTGCTTGTTTTTTCACCATATTATTAAGCTTTTGCAAGGAAAGTTTCAAGACTTAAAATAATGTGAATTATAAGGTGTTGTTTTTTGTGTTCATAAAATGTGCTTTGATTCATAAAAACATCAAACTATTTTGATTCACGACTCCAGGAATGTTTATTTAGAGAGCATAAGCTTTGAAGTTTCGTACTTACTTGTTTATGGTGAAAATGGAATCAGAATTTAGCTAACAAACTTCATCTTCTGCATCGAAATGATGCGGTTTGGATTCATTATCCGTGTTGGGCTTCAGCAAAAACATTTTCCCAATCATCTGGGAGGGATGCATTTATGATGGTAAATTTATCGACGATTGCCAAAATTTGAATGGCAGGTGGAACATTTGAATTTTTATCAATTTCTGGTCTTCGAATCTCCTGGAAAACCCTATATCGATTTTTTTTTAATGCAAGCGTAGACACTTTATTCCAAGCAAATTCTTCAAATATAGAAACTGGGATTGCTGCCCTGAAATATTTTTAGAGCACACAGTATACGGTCCATAATATATGTATATTTCCTGTACTTTTATTATTATGATTTTTCGATATCACTGAAAATGGCAATCTTCATTCAAATTAACTCGCCAAGTCATACTCAAATTTTGCTTAAAATTAATTTGTTTCAATGACCTTTTTCTTTTGACTTTACCGATAACCCAAAAATCTTTTTTTTCCCAACTTTGACTACAGGGCATCGTAATTGTAACAAGTTCCTTTAATACCTTTCCATTTGTAAACTTTTTTAAGACATCTTAGTTTTTTTAAAAAAAAAAAGATTATTATTATTATTAGCCATCACACAACACATTTATCTATATATGAAACCTCTGAATTGTATCTAAATCAACAATAGTGTTTCCTACAAAAGGTACAATAGTGAATTGCACCGCTTTTCAAAGGTTTCAATTACATACGGGGGCTGTTTGAAAATTTCTCGCCCCAACCTAGGTTTGATTGTAGTACTCGTTTGTAAATAAGTTTATATTCTTTCGGTAGTTTGATATTTTACTAGTTGTGTGTCAAGTTTCGTTACAATTAGCCGCATAATAAATTTTCTACGAATTTTTGCTTGAAAGAATCCGCTTCTCTCTCGGAAAATGGAGTAAACCAAATTCAAAGCCGTGATTAAATGTTTTGTCAAAGAGAATATGCCGCCAAATCAAATTGAAGAAGACTTGGATAGCACATTTAGGCAAATCTGAGCTTTTGTATTCCATGGCGAATAAGTGGATACCTTTATTCAAACGTGCGTCGAAGAGGATCTGAGGAACGTCTGGCCGTTGACGTCAACCACATCAAAAAACCCATCAAATGTTTCAAAAAGACCGAAGATTATAAGTACGGAAAATAAGTGATACTACAGGGATCTCAATTGATTGGAGGTACCATATTCTAACTGACTTGTTTGTAAACCGAAGGACTAAAGTTCAGTCGGGTTGAAATTTCTGGAGAGAATCTGGCGTTATTTCGAAGGAATACTAGCGAATTCGTAAAAATATTTATAACCGCAGATGAAATCGGGGCTCATATCGAAATCTGGATTCATATATCGATGAAGCAAAAAAAATATTCAAAACAATGGAAACATAGCGATTTTCCTCTGCCGAAGAAAGTCAAGTTAGGTACGTCGGTAGGAAAAGGATGGCTTCAGTGTTCTGGCTGTACAAGAGAATGGTTCTTATTGACTACATTCACAAAGTCCTAACTACAACAGGTTAAACTATGCTAATTTCTCAGGTAAATTAAGCTAAAAAATATTAATTGCAATCAAAAAGAAGATCCTATTTCAGCAGGATAATGCATCGGCGCACAAGCTAGTTGCTGCCATACGTAAGCTAAGCTCCATGAATTCCAATTTGAAATACTGAAGCGGCCACCTTAATCGTCTCAATTTGCATCATCAGACTAATCCTTGTTCCCTAATTTAAAAAAAGATAAAACTTAACTGCACGAAAATGTTCAATCAAAGAAGATGTGATAGCTGCAAGGGACAGTTTTGTTTCGAGAAGTTGTAGGAATCGGCTTGAACGTATGTTATAGAAGCGCTAGAACATAGATGGAATCATAGTTAACAGAAGAATATGTTAAAAAATAATTTTAAAAATATATAAAATTTTGAATGTTTTATTAGTCAGGCCGAGAAATTTTCAAATAGACCTTGTAGTTCCGATTTTGCAGCAATTCGACAGGCTTCTATTCAGATCGGCACACAGTTTTAGAGCGTGCTACAAAAAACCAGTTGCATACAAAAATTTATACATCTGGCCGTATACAAAATTTATTTTCAATTACCTTCTCCCAGTGTCTTCAAATTTATTTCTGACCTTTTTATTAAATTAAGTTTTGTAACTAGGCCGTTAAAATATATGAATTTCGATATATTTCAGTTCGTCGAAATTATCCGAATAAACGTTGACATAACAACATGATTGTTAACAGAAATTGCAAACACATCCTTAATTGTTCACAATTATGCTCAAATCAATAAATGCTATTTTGTTTCAAGCAAAACTGAAATTTAAAAAAAACGGTCTTAAACTGCACATAAAACGAGCATAGTATGTACACTGAAACAAAAATCTTGGTAAAATCAACAATTTTCCTTAGTTATTTTTGCGTCAACTACGGGCTATAGTTAAAACAAAAAATTGTTGATTACTTTTATGTCATGACGAGTGGTTGATAAACAATGTCCGTGGTGCAAAAAAGTAAGCAACCACAAACTATGGTATTCCAGCAATATACATTGTACGAAATAGTAAATGATTATAGTCTGTGGTGTGGAATTATGTTTGTTGAATTTAACAATTGTAGAGTGGTTCGTTCACTATGAAAATTGTTGATAATTCAATATTTTGTAGTGTTAAATGAACTGATGCTCATTTTTCTATAGAGCAACTATTTACCGTACTTATGAACCAATTAACACAGTTGAATCCTCGAAGATTTCGATATTTTTTGTACCAGCAAAGTCAACTACTTTTATATGGTCAAATGAACTATTTGAGCATAGCAGAAAGAACAATTTTCCGTAGTTGATTCGACAATTTTGAATGAATTGTTGCAATAATATCAATAATAGTTAAATCAACCACGACTTTTTCTTTCAGTGTACATATGGTATATGCTAGTCATTCAAAAATAATTCGAAGAATTCTCTCGATATGCGATTGCTAATATTTATCGAAAAAGCATGTTTTTACACTATTTAATATGGGTCTGAAAAACTTTTGGTACGATTAGCAAAGAACCACAGAACAAATTTTTTGAAACTTCTCAGGTCTACGGTCCAATTCTAAAGTGCTCGAATTGCGAAGTGATTTTTCTTTTGGTTTCATGTTGGTTTCATGTGGTTATTGTCTTCCGATTTTTTTTATTTGAGTTTAGTTGTGAATAAGATGAAAAAAAAGCTGGACACGAATTTAGCACAAAATGTAAGCTGTTTATTATAATGCCAAAAAAAATAACAAAGAACAAATTTAAACGCAATAATTTAGTACTTTGTCGGATATCCTTGATTTCTGATGACAGCAGCGCATCTCCTCGGTAGGCTCTCGACCAAGGTCATAAAACGTTCCCTCGGAATCGCGTACCAAGCTTTTTGAATTTCGGTCCACAAATCGGCCATATTCTGAGGTTTTACTACGTGAATATGCTCCTTGACATCGTTCCACAAATTTTCAATGGGATTGAGATCAGTTGATTGGGCTGGGCACTTTAGAACATCGATTCGGTTCTCTTCCAAGCATCCCTTCACTGTGCGCGAAGTGTGTTTTTGATCATTGTCATGCATAAAACACCATCTAAGGGGCATGTTATCATCAGCAAATGGCATCATTGTGTTAACAATGATATTTTTGTAAACATGCTAATCCATTCTTGTGTCAATTTTATGTATGGAGCCAACGCCGTACCAAGAGAAGGCAGCCCACACCATCACACTTCCACCGCCGTGCTTAACGGTCTTCAAAGTGTACTTTCGATGATGCTGCATGTTCGAAGGACGCCATACGTACCTCTTACCGTCAGATCCGAACAGACAAAACTTTGACTCGTCACTCCAAAGCACATTTTTCCAAAAAAATCAACGGTTTTAGCAAGTGGTCACGGGCAAACGCAATTCGAGATTTTAGATTTTTTTTGACACAAGCGGCTTGTGCTGTGCTATGCATCCACGCAAATTTTTTTCATTGAGCCGTCGTCTTATTGTCCTTGAGGATAGGTCAATGCCAAATTCCGACGAAATATCCCTCTTTATAACGGTTGAACTGTTAAAAAGGTTCTTGATTGCGGCTCTATAAATCAAAGAGTCCTCGTTAATTGTGGTTTTTCGAGCTCTCGGTCGCTGCTTTACATTTTTCGAGTTCCCATATTGTTGCATATGGTTTAATGCGTTGTAAACCATCTTTCGGGAACATCTTAAAGCACTTGCAATTTGCATAACGGTGCTTCCACTGCTCTTCATTTGATGAGCTACCTGCCGCTGAGCCTCTGTGCACCATGTACCTTTTGCCATTTCTAAACCCACATTTTATGTGAACAGGAATCATGAATGAACTAAAAAATTGCAAATCTTACCAATCAATTCGATTTACCAGAAACTAAACACCGTAATTAGGGATATTTCAAGTTGTGCTAAACTCGTGTCCAGCTTAGATCACGTACCACTTGCAATTAAATGAGAATCGAGACGAAACGGAACACAGGAAACAAACGAAATTAACGTGAAATAATCATCACATCGTGGGCAAAACAAAAGAAGAAGAAATTGAATGAAAAACGCAAAACAGTAGAAGATATTTGCACTTGAAAGTCACAGATAACGAGTGTGCTAAACTCGTGGCCACCACTGTAAGTATACCCGCCTAATTTGAATTGACAATTCAATTTCAATTTTGACCAAAATAAGCCTTAAAAAGTTCGTAAAAGCCGTTACAACAAAGCTATTCTTTTGGATTGATAGCTACCTATACTCAGAAAAATTTCATCACTTAACACTTTTTTAGAATCACTTTAAATCAAAAGTTGAAACACTTTTAAATCAAAAGGGAATCTTATTTGAATTTCACTTTATTATAAAAATTTTATTTTCAATTCAAAATGTTTCATCATTGAATGAAAAATAAAACATTAAAACAAGCAAGGCTCACTTTGATACAACGTTGACTCACTTTGATACAGCGTTATTGAAATGAAGTGAGATTATTTGAATTAAAAAGAAACGTATATGGCGCCAAATCATATTTGACAATTTTTGAATCAAAAATGTTCAAATATGATTTGGCGCCATATACGCTTCTTTTTAATTCAAATAATCTCACTTCATTTCAATAACGCTGTATCAAAGTGAGTCAACGTTGTATCAAAGTGAGTCTTGCTTGTTTTAATGTTTTATTTTTCATTCAATGATGAAACATTTTGATTTCAAAATAAAATTTTTACAATAAAGTGAAATTCAAATAAGATTCCCTTTTGATTTAAAAGTGTTTCAACTTTTGATTTAAAGTGATTCTAAAAAAATGTTAAGTGATGAAATTTTTCTGAGTGATCATGAAATATATAAGTTGTGCAATAACATTTTTCTAAGTGCAACAAAGTACGTAGGTAGATACATACGCTCCTACGATTGTATGACCTTCAAGCCGCATCCTAGAAATAGCTCAGCGAGTTACATTTATTCGAGCTGCAACTAAGCTCTATTTTTTGAGTAGACCGTTCAAAATAATGAGAGCTGTACAAACAATACTGGATGTGAATGCAAGTCATACCTCGCCTCAAAATCATCCGTTACGATGAACACAGAGTTTATTTTACTATTCAATTTCCACCCGATTCCTTCCTCACGGACCGCGATTGTGTTGATTCTCGACGAACAAATGCAAATTAAAATATCAAAACAGTAAATATGGGAAAATGGCCGCCCGAGTTGACAATGCTAAATGGTAATCAGCCTGGAAATGGGTTTGTAAAAGGCACTTCACACACATATCCTCATAACGATCATATCGAGCGGGGTGCGCGACGTCGATTCTCACACCGAGCCCGGAACAAGTAAAGGAAATAAACCCGAAAAAATTATTTCCAGCTTGGCGAGCGGTGAAAAATTGCTTTGCGAAGAGGCGGCGGGACCGGCTGGCTAACAGCAATTTTACGAAACAGAACAACCGTTCTGAACGCCATTGAGTAGATGTTCGCTTGTTCTCGATTTGTTTTTGTTTCTCACATCCTAATCCGATTACGTGTAACTGGGTCTGCGTACAAAAGAATGTGTTAGATCGCGCTACTTCCACACGAAACGCTTTCATCCCCATCCCCTGGCGCATCTCTCGTTAAGACCCCGCCACTCTTTGCCGCTCACCCGCTCGATATGATCCGATTGTAGAAGAGCAATGGGATTCTAATCATTCCTCGCGAGTATGTTCGACAACGCGTATGTGCATCCCTTAAACCCGAAATGTTACGTTTCCTCAACCGTGCTGGTGCGGCCCCGGCGAGAGACGCGGCCCACCCCGTTCCGAACTCAGTAACCGACCCAGACCGTTCACCTCGGCGGCATTACTTCATGAAATCCTTGATGAGGATTTTTCGTGTTGACGATGTTTTAACAGACCGTAAATTTCCCTTTCGGTATCTCGGTCGCTCCCGTCTCAGCCCACCGGCGACGCTGGCCTCCTGATCGAGTAGAGATACGTGCTCGACGGCAAGGAACAGGACACGACCTGGACTGATTCCCTCCCAGGCCGGGTTGAGGGAAGAAAAAATGCGATTCGTTTTCTTTATCGGCTCTATTTTTATGTTTCTTCGTACATGAACATCGTCAGGAAATGGAGGGAAACTGGTCAAAACCACGCCCTTTGGTACTGTGTGAGTTTTTTTTTTGTTTTTGCGGAACCAGACCTGTGGTTTCGGTTGGAGTTTGTTTCAGGTTCCTCGTCGTTGTCGTCGGGAAAACTGAGCAGCACACACCCATTCGCAGACGAGTTGATTGCGTACTTTCCTTTGCCCCGGCCCGCGACGAACGGCCATCTGATTTTAATTCCTCTTTTTGTCGGTTCGCCATCAACAATATGAGTTGTAGAACAACAACAAATTTCGGTCCTAAACTCTTCTTATCCCTGGAGGCTATTTACGCCTCGCATGCCGTTCGAGGATCCATTCCGAGCAGCAAGAAAAACGGAACGCGAAAAAACACTTGCCTCGAGAGATAGAGAAAATGTGCACGGAGTGCTTTGGTTTGTTGTTCTTGGGTTGTTTCCCGTTCTGGAAGGGGTGTAGTTGAGTCGTCTCAGACGAACGGGTGGCGAACGGAAGCACTGATGTATTGTTCACTTGATGTCAACAAATCTCTTGCCTCGAGAGTTTCTAATTCGATGTGGAAATTAGGAATTTGATTGCCGTCGGGGCGGCTGCGGCCCATGGAAGCGGCCACGTACGTGGGGCCAGGGTAGAATCAATTTAAAACTCGGCGAGCTGCAATTCGCGCAGTATCGAAAATAGCTCTGAGCTGGCAAATGAACTTGTCCGCCAAACACAGCGTGCGGTGGAGTGAGTGCATCTCTGCAAACACGAAGCTATCGGGGATGAGTCAGTTTTCCATCTAAATAAGAAAACGCAAAGGACACGGTCTGAATATTCCACAAAATAACTCCATGCACTCGCAGAACGACGTTCCCATGTCGTTCGACCCGATTGGGAGGGATACCGGTTGAAGTGGTAGCAGCCAGCGTAATCATGTATAATTAAGAAGGAGACAACAAATGGCAAACACGAAAAAAGTAGTAATGACAACTGCCGACAAATACAAACAGTACTCGTTCGACCAGGCCACAGCGCGACAAATGAGAACGAATCAGCGCTACAGTTGTTCCGGCATTAAATGCTTGTGTCGGACAAGGCTAAAGACACGGCTGCTTGCTCGGTCTCGTTCAGGCGCCTGTGCTCGGGCCGGCACTCGTTCGCTCGCACTTGTGGACGAAAGGCGGGGGTTCGACAGTTGGATTCGTTCTGGGCTGATTTTTACCGTTTTGTTATCGCATGCTCCACACCAACGCCGCCGAGGAGGTGGGACATTGGCTGGCGAGTGGGCCTGCTCGCGCTATGTCGGACGGGTTGGTATCGCTATTCCGAGTGCTTCTGCATCATAGGAGCAAGAGATCTGTGTCCTCCATCCAGCATACAACCTCGCAGCAAGATTCCTGCTGTTTGTTTTGTTTCATTGCGGGCCGTAGCCGACTGCTACTTAGTTCTTTTACCCTTCTTTTATTTTTACGGCTTCTCTTTCGTTGCACCGCCAGCGTATGCTGTCCTTGTCGGAAGCACGATTAGAGAGCCGTTGGCACTCGCGCTATCTCTGTTGGACGCTCGTACGAGCTGATGAATGTGGTGATTGGAATGGTGTCTGTTGGATAACATTGTACTGTTGTTGTTTTGGGCTCTTGTGCGGTCGGACAATCGGCAAGAATTTGTCAGCCACCGTTTTCTGGTACGCTTCTGCTAATAGTTGACTTTTGGCTGTTGTGTCGATAGTGTCGTGGTTGATGTGTGAGCAAGGTTGACATAGCTCAGGCGATTTGTTGCGTGTGTAACGACCCTAGTGTGTATTTAGAGGAATTTTTGTTTCGTCGAGAGATTTCGCGTTAATCGTTTCATATATGTACTAGCGATTAGCTGTAGTAATTTGCGAAATAATTCAGGAGAAGAGCTTGTGCAGAAAAGTGGAAGAAAGTGGAAAAATTGGTTGTCAGTGACGAAATTTTTAGCGATCTGTGTGAACGAAGTTTTTAAAACTAACAGAATTTTAGAAGTGATTGTGTCAGCTTTAAGAAACCAATCTGACAGTTGAAAAATAAAGGCTTAATATCGCGAATACGGAGTGTAGTTTCGGTGATTTGTTCTTCGGTGTCATCTGATTATGACCGCGGCTGAATGCCCGGTACGTTATTTCGGGTTGCTTTCCTTCTAGGATAATCGTTGCCGAGTGTGCATGGTAAATATTTCTGATTAGAATTGTTTGCTAAATTAAATTTAAAAAGCATTTCTGGGTAAGAGTTTCAACATGGTCTCATTTCCCGTCTAGATGGTGAAGTGACAATTAATTCTCCGATATAATAATATGAAAGAAATTGTTTCGACAAAATTGATTGCTTTCATTGGACTTCATTAGTGTATATGAGAAATTTTATTGAAGCATCATGCTGTGTTGGAGTTTTTCAAGAAAATTGAAATAAAATATTTGATATTAACCTGTTGATGTGAACTTGAAAGGTTCCATTCAAGTGAAGTTGCATTTATCTGTTCTCATTGAAAATTTGATTTTGTGAAAATCATAGCAAACGAATTCAAAAGCCTGTTCTATTGACGTGAAGTTTGATAAAATCAGCTGAATGTGAGTTAAAAATTTCGGTTTGATCGCTCAAATCAAAGTTACCTATCCTTGTCGAAGGCGTTGCATACATTTTGGATATGTATTGATTGATAATATTTGTATTTGGCATAGTACTGAGTATCGGAAGAAAAAGCAGACTCAATTTTGGCTTGAATAGTTCTGAAATACTTGGGCTAAATGTTGTTAATATTTGACTTAATAATACGACTTTGGATTCATGTTAATAGTTTTCTTGTTAATTTATTTCGAGTACTTAATGTAATCAGATGTTGTTTTATAGCAACGGGTTGTGAATATTTAAGAACACATTGTCAACACTTTTCGGTTCCGCAAGTCTTATTTAATCTCAATAATGTTTCTTAATTTTGCGTGGCAAAAGAATTATACTGTTGAAACCATTCCTGAATTATGGATTCTAGCACAGAAGTGGCATTTTGTCTTAATATAAAAGGGATCTAAATTATTTCTTTATTGACCTGTTGTTTAAAATTTGGAGATAAAATAAAATAAAAATAGATACTACTATACTACTATAATACAGGATACATAAAGTTTGTTCCCGTACTTTTAGTCACCGAATTTTATTGAATATTCCTGAATCATGTGGAGGGGAAATTCATGAAAAGTACGGGACGCTCTCTTTGCATTTCCTGAAAATTGATAAACAAAAGTGCCAGTTTTCGGTTTTTGAGAGCACAATAGTGATTATAAAGTCATCCTAAGTGGTGGTATTATACTAAAATATTAGACTTTCATAACAAAAATATGTTGCTTGCCGTGCACATTTGAAAATGTTAACTCGCGCCACACCGTTTGACACTTTTCAGTATTTTTCAGTAGCTCAGACCCTACTTAAATTTACTCAAAAAGGGGAAATTTTTAGTTTCCAGTAAAATGGCGTACCGGAACGGCTTCATTGCAATTAATTGTAGTACGGGAACAGATCTATAATCTTTCGCTTTCAAAATAATCAGGACCTAAATTTTTAACTTAATGTGGTTGCCATTGTTTTACAATCCATTCTATCAATTCGATCATTTTCATGTGAAAAATTATCATATCATTTGAAGCTAGGTTTCTTTGAGAGCCAAATTGCATTAAATTATTTTCCTTGTTTTGTTATTGTTTCGAAAATGGAAGGAAAGAAATTGTTTTCAAGCAGTTAAACCTTGTTACAACACAATTTCCACAACCAAACCAAATCATGCATTAACCCGTTCACGCTAATCGATTAAAAGGAAAATAGTTTTTTTGTTTTTGTGGAAATCGTTAAATCCTAACCGAGTGAGTTTCGTTGGCAAATTATGAATGCTATTATAATCTATGTTCTCGAAATACAGCATAACACCATTGCCACTTTGAAATAAGTTGTAAATTTGCTTCAAATTCTCCTGTAAAATTCTGTGAAGCGAATTGGAATATGGATTAATACATACTTGATGCATCGGCTCGCCGGTAAAATATTTTGTAGTCCTCCTTATTCACAAAAGTCGATTGTTTATCTCAAAAGTGCCAGTAGAAGTGTCAATCATATTTTCAGTATTTTTAATATAAATTTGCAATATGCAATTGTTGTGAATAGAGATTACGATCTGAACTTAATTTTCAATTGGAGTTTCAGATTTGAAGACAAAAATGTGACCTTTGAGCATAAACAAATTTTGTTAAATGTTTTACGAATCTGACAGTGCCCTTAATTTTTTTGTATTCTTTTTCTCTGTGTTTTGCATTGAATCTCTCAGGCCAAATTCCATGTCTGCTGGTAATTGAACAGTTAAAAGCGTCAATGCAAAAATGAAAGCGAACGTACTTGTCTTCAGGCCACATATGTTTTACAATTTGTTTAATCTATTTTAATCTATTAGAAATGTTGACGTTGCAAAATTGTGCAATCTAAGACCTATACACATTCGAAGTTTCTTAGGAAAAATCAATAATCTTATCCATCCTATAGTAAAATTGGTATTAAAAAGCCAACTTAATTTTATTTCTTTTATTCTTTCATATGCTCTCATTAATGTGTGCAATATATATATCAAAGCATGATTTGAAGAAGTTCAAGTGCAAGTCAAAAATTCAAGTACAAGTCCTAGCACTACGTGAATTAGTGCTAGACGATTTGCCGTCGGCCGCTGATAAAATCTTCAAAACAGTTTTTGAATAGTCTGGGTTGATATCATATCAAGTATCGAGAAATTGAATGACTGCGCGATACGCGTTGACGGTTAGAAATTAACATAACTATCGTTTGAAGTTTAGCTTGCGCAATTCACCGTGTCTAGCGCGAAATTTCGTCCGATTATGCATAGGTACTCTTTAACGGTTCATTGTATTTGAAGTTTTGATACATGTAATCAGACAGTAGAATCTCATAAAAATTAATGCCAATTTTAATTCAAAGAAGTTAAGAATATGCCAGCTTGGTATAAAGTGCCATTCTCTGTTTTTCTTAATTAGTGCTGTTTGATTTAAACAAGAATTAAAAAAAAGTCGCTTGCCAGTAAAACATTTTTTTCTATGCAGATAATTTTATATATCAGGATTTTGCTTTTTTAGCATTGAGACTTCGCGTATGTGATTATTTATTAACAGTGCTTAAATGCTTCATCAAAGGCGACTAGGTTTGCAGCATTCTAAATGTACAGTGGCTCAAAGCTCACATGATGTAGTAAAATATCTAAATATTTGAATATATGGATAACTTTTGTATGTAGAAAAAAAAAAATATTCTGTAAAGTTACGAAAATGTTGATGGGAATAATAAATATAACTAACAAAATATCAAATCAATAAAACAATAAAAACAAGAATCTATTATTTTAAGTAAATAGTGAGTCAGTGCGTAAATACTGTACAAAAAACGAACGAAAAAAGAACGAAAGTATACTTAATAATTTTATACAGTAAGCAAAGGCTTTATATTTTGTCGGATATCCTTTTACCTTCAAAACTGCTTTGATTCCCTTCGGCATGGATTTAAAGAGTGTTCTTGCTGCGAAGCATTTTTAAAGCCTATAGTTTTGTGATTGTATGATGGCTGATTTCTCGTTCAAGTCCAGCCACATTCAGGTTTAGGGACTGTGTGCAGGATGTGGCTCCACTTCTATATCAGCTATTTCTGCATAATATTTAATTTTGCGCACTTTGAAATGAATAATCTTGTTAATATCTTTAAGTTTATTTTTCGATCCTAACTTCTTTCCATAAATGCTAACTTCTCCGCTTTAACCGCCACAATTGTTGAACTGTGTGCACGTAAATTTTGTAGTTGAAACGTTTTTCCATCCGATCCTGATATATTACCATAAGATGCAGATGTATTATATTTACTTTCATCTGCAAAAAGGACTGCTTCCCAGAAAGATTCATTTTTGTATGGGTGTGCAAAACGTATTCTGCGTTTTCTGTTTTCCACATTTATGAATGAGTTTTTACGGGCAACGCGTCTATGAAATTTAGAATCTCTCAGCACTTTTAAATATATTTCTGCTTGAATATTTTCCTTTGCTTAAATATGTTTCTGTTCCTTGAGCCGTATCCGGTTCAATTAAGGTATGTTTTCTCCCAGACATTTCCTAAAATTCATCGACGATACTAATTGAAGATCTTGTTTGGTGCACTTCGACCTTTGCTACACATATAATTTTCACTCACAAAACGTTCAATAATTGATGAACTTAGCTTAAACATTTCTGTTAATTTTCGCTATCTATTTCCATCTTTGAATTGTTGAATTAAAAGCTCGTGCTCTTCAATGGAAGCTCGAGGGCCCGCTGATATATTGATATAACGCAACTTTTAATGTATGCACTGTTCAGAGTTTGAGAATATCTTATGAAATGTGTCAGTATTTTTGGTTCGGTTTTCTTTGCCTAATAACAGTAAGTAAATGTCGCTGCATTATTGAAGCTGTGATATGCTTTTTGTTTAGACAAAACATTTCAATGTTTCTTTGTTTACTGAGTCGTGATTTTGTAAAAAAAATTTCTTATTGTAAAAAACATCAAAAATTTAAATGCGGAATGTTTTTTTGACAAAAAACTCATCAATATTTTTAAATATTTGCATCTTTTAGTTCAAAATTTGACTGCATAATTAAAGCTGTTAGCCGCTGTACGTATCGGAGATTCGAGTAGATTGAATCTTAAAATAGTTATCGACTTGAATAGAAAATAGAAATATTTGGCTTCTGTGTACGTACATAAAATTCTATATCGGAAAAAGTTCGACTAAAAATCGTTAAAAATAAATGCAAGAGAACATAATTTATTTTGGGTCATATACCCATTAAAGTAGCTCATGTACCCATTTTTGTTGTATTTTAGTTGCTGTTTCTCGTTTGAAAAAAAATAAAAAAAATAAAGACCAGCCTTTGAATTTCTGATTTTTTTGATTGATTTGTAGAGTTTTAAGCAGTAATGAGCCTCGCATTTATTTTTTTTTGCCATAGTTATGATAAATACCGTATTCTACTTTCAAACGTTTGACGCAGGAAACTGGTTTCGTTGGCTTGAGAAATTAAAAATGATATTTCAATTAAATGTTTTATTTGAATACCTAATTGGTATGTGAACATATTTTTGTGTCGATTTCTATTAAAATTGTAAGGGCACGTTCATCTTTAACTATGTAGGCAAGTCTCCGTACGTCATGATCTGTTTAAAATGAATATTTGCTATTTGCCACCATCCATCCATTCGTTAGTACAATTGACCTAGGGTGCCTTTCATGAAGAAACGTAAAAAAGTGTTATTTATGGTGTTATATATATATATATATATATATATATATATATATATATATATATATATATATATATATATATATATATATATATATATATATATATATATATATATATATATATATATATATAGTTATTTGTATATATGTATATATAAATTATTATTTATGTACGATTCTAGTTTATTCTAACGATGTTGCATCCAGTATAGTTTCGCTAATTATCATTGCCAGAATGCCGCCGATATATAATGGAAATTTATTTCCAAAAATTACGAATTTTTATCGTATCTTCGTCTGCTCCGAATCTAAACAGATTATCTAAAGTTTCATGTGCTTTTCAAGATTGGTGATAATTGTGTCTAGTCAACCACTTTGCATACGTAAATAAATCTGATATTTAATTAAGTGGTGTTTTCATTGGCCGTGGGATGAACAAAAAACAGAAAAGAAGATACATTCGTTCGAGTTGCACCCACGCGTGGTTCAAATTGATATTGTGCAATTTGATAACATATCATTCAATAAATTCGAGAAAATACACCGAAGCCTAATGAATTCATTATAATGATTAGTTTACTAATCTATAACTTCAGATTCCAGCATGGGTTGACAAAATGCATGTAGAAGTTTTACTTCAATATGTAAAAATTACTGGCGTCTTTAGATATAGCACAAAAACATCACCGACAAGTCGTTTTAAGAACTTGACAAATGGTGGCAATGCCTTCATCTAGTCGTTGCAGCTCTTATGACAATAATGAATTATTCAAAAAGTATTCTGATTGCAATGCAGAAAATGCAAAAAAACGGCATATCAATTTTTTGCGCACAGAAGTAAATGAATGAATACGAAAGTGGTTAAAGACATGTTAACCATTCCTAGTAGGTGATTTAAAGTTATTTGCCGGTTTATTGACAAGTTAATAGGTCAGCACGACATGTAGCTGTGGAAAAATTTTAATAGCATCATATAACATATATCAAGCTTACCAATATAAGCTCTTGTTCATATCGTGTCAAACACAGATAATAAAGGCTTCATCATTGATATTTCCTTGGAGAAGCCATTACTTTTCTAACTATTTAATACCACGATCAAAGCTAAATACGCCATTAGCATATGAAAGTCGGTGTTGTATTGTTCAATTGTAAATTGATTCAATAAATTATGCATGAGTCAAATGCAACGCATGTTAATAGATAAAATAATTTCATAAAATCATGCACAGTTAATGATTTTGTTTATTCAAATTAGCGTAAACAATAAAAACTATCTGGCGGAAAAAGGTATTTGCGTGGATTTTCAATAAATTAGGCAGTGAATGCTTTTATCCAAAAATAATATTCTGTTGGAAACTAATTGATAATTAGCAAAACACGCGCCCGCCAATTTTTCAGATTCAACTGGAGGCTACGACCATGTTTTTTTTTTGTCTGAATTATAATCTTTATCCACAAGACGTAATGCATTTACGTTTTTAATATAATTCAAATTAATTGTAAAAAAAAGAAAACAAAACAAAGCACATTAGTTAATTTTAAACTAGCTTAATTTTATAAATGAAAAGTTATCACCAAAGTTGAGCTAAAATACTCCCTAAAAATTGAAATCAAGTTGAACTTTTGTCCAGTTTTTTTTTGTGTCTTTTTTCCGAAAAAATATCATAGAAAAGATTCCTCAATTCAAATTGAAATGAATGATAAACCCGTGCATCAACATCCTCGACCACTGGATCTATAAATGGATGGTATGTGTGTCCCATAGGACAAAACGAATGGATATGAATACGTAGATTTGACAGTTTTGGTAGGAGACAATATACATGTCTATTGAATCATGATAATTCATACTGTAAGCTGATAGTGTTGAGGTGAGAAATTTTTTTATGCCACTTATGCACTGCAAAACATCACGGCATATGAAAGATATTTTAGAAATCTTTGGATGTGCAGATTATTTTTTAATTTTAGCCAGAGCTATTGATACATTTTAATGATTCAATAACATTCCGAACGATAAGAAGGCTGGTAGGAATAAGTAGATAATAAATTCAATGTGGAGAATAATGATGGAAGATATTAGGTCACTGAAAAAAAAGCATAGCACCAGAGACCATAATTTACATACTCCAGGTGCTATACACAATTTATTTTGGGATTGCTAGAAATATATCGCTTGACACTGTAATCGATGGTGAAAAGTTAATAAAAGTAGGGGCTATGTATTATATCTGACAACGCCTTGCATTATATCCCTGATAAGCTCTCATAATCGAAATAAAAGAGAAACTTTCCTTGTTTTTCACAATTTGGGTATTTTGACGATAGCAGCTGGTTGAAATGTGTATCTACTAAAGTTTTATTTCTGAATTTTTAAATTGTGTCAAACTAATCCTGCTCAAATCCGGATTCTAATCCGTGTCCTTATACTACAAGAACCGACGCTATAATCACTAGGCTGCACGAGCTTCTTGAAAAACTGTTGTTATTTAGCAGAGCGTATGTTCATAGTAGTTGGGACTATGTTACGTGGAAGTTGAGACCATGCACTACATAGCAAAAAAAGCCTGTGATGCATGGGAAATTTGCCTTTTAGCCACAAGTAAAAACTCATGGTGATATGTACTATTGCGTGCGGCCATAAATGCTGCGCTATGCTATATAGGACTATGCGCTATATAGATTTTTTTTAGTCTAGTTTTCTTAACACCGTCGATACAAAATTTTGCATTGCAACAAGGCATTTGGTCCATCAAAGCATAGTCCTAGTTCTCAAGTTATATATCTCGGATTTTTAGAAAAAAATGTTGAAATTACTTTGAGTAATGCAAACAAAGTTCTGATGGATCCAGACTCAAACTTGGCTTGCATGGAATTCATGCTGGAAATGCTCGAAATCCTACTCAAAAAATCCTGCATCAACCAATAATTTCAAATGTCTACGAATGCACCTTTAACAGAAATTCAAATAAGTTTCAGAAAACATACTTGAAAGCATCAAAAAATGGTTTCGATGGGTAAATCAAGGGATGATTCATTGGGAGCATGTTTTCCTAAAATTTGGGGAGCTTAAGTTTCAAAAAATTATCGTCTTTTTATTCAAGCTTCATGTTTGAGTACGAAAATTTGACGTCACGAAAAATTCAAATCTTAATCATAAAGTTCAGTAATAATTTAGACATGTGATCTATCTAATATAGTACACTCAGAAAAATTTCACCACATAACATTTTTCAGAATCAAATTTAAATCAAAAGTTGAAACACTTTTTGAATTAAATAATCCCCCACATTCAATAAAAATGATTCCACTTTATTATAAAAATGTTATTTTCATTTCAAAATGTTCATCATTAAATGAAAAAACAAAACATTAAAACAAACAAGACACAGTTTGATACAGCGTTATTGAAATGAGGCCAGATTATTTGAATTCAAAAGAAACGTATATGACGCCAAATCAAAAATTTTCAAATATAATTTGGCGCCATATACGTTTCTTTTTAACTCAAATAATCTGACCTCATTTCAATAACGCTGTATCAAAGTGTGTCTTGTTTGTTTTAATGTTTTATTTTTCATTCAATGATTAAAATTTTGATATGAAAATAACATTTTTATAATAAAGTGGAATTCAAATAAGATTCGTTTTTTATTTGAAAGTGTTTCAACTTTTGATTTCAATTTGATTCTAAAAAATTTTAAGTGGTGGAATTTTTCTGAGTGCAGAATATACAGTGCCTACTTCTATTAATTTTCGTCTTGTATTATGATGTGAGGCTCTATATTTTATTACAATGCCGAAATTAACCATGTTCATAGCACTCAGAAATTAATTATAGACTCTGGAAATATGCTTTTTTCTTAGTGCACACTTGTAAACATTGATTGTGCAACGGTGTGCGAAGGAGCCTACAAAGGTGAGGACATAAAATTTACAGTTATTTAGATAGCAGTGTTTGTTTTCGACAGGAACTTTTAGTGAACTTAACAGAAATGAGTTTGTCGAACTTAGGTGTTTTTTTTTCAAAGTCCTGAACAAGATTATTTGATTAGCTTACTTTTTAATTTTTTGACGTAAATTAATTGATCACTTTACTCAAAATAAATAAATTACTGAAAATAAATAAATAATCAATTTCACACAAGTTAAGAAACATCATTAAAGTCGTCATTCTTTTAGTTGTCATAATCTGTTCCTAGTCCTTCCGGATAGAACTCAAGCTTTCCCATTGGATATGGTGATATATATATTATTTTGAATCGAATTTGTATTTGTATAAATATGGACTTAAATATTTCAGAGTTGATGTTGGGGTTGTCCGCTGAATAAGCAATAGAGTAACTTATAAAGCTGTTTCTATACATATTCTTCCAAAAAACGTGCCGAAGTTCACGTGTTTGATTGAATTCATCAAAGAATTTAGAAACGGATCATCTATAACATTGTTGGTTTCATAAAATTAAGCTTAGGTTGATGGTCCTCCGCCAGAAATGTCATTGTGATTTTTGGCGCCGAAAAACGAATTAGCAAAACAAATTGCATAGCAGGAGCCTATAAACAGGGGAGAGGCAACATAGGAGGGGCCAATTGCCCTCTGACAGTCATGATTTTCACCTTACAAAGCTGGATGAACCGAAGAAACATGAAAGAACCCTTTTTCTAAGGTCAATTAACGCAACTAATATATTTTTAGTTTTCTTTTACTGAAATGTGAAATGAAAAACATTATCCTAAATCATCCTTTGCATATAGTCTCAGTGCATATCATTATAGTGGAATACATAACAAGCAGGTTTCAAAAAGCTCGTGTACCCTAGTAGATAGAGCATCGGCTGTTACAGCCTGGGGCACTAGGTTCGAATCCACGTTCACAAGTTAAAAAATTGCGGCTATGGTAATTGAATCTATTATGAAATGGAATCTGAAAACCCGAAATTGGTTGCAGCCAAGAGAACTTTGCTGTTGATTTGCTTGTCAGACGGCTATAACACATGGTTCCATAATTAATGGCACGTACCTCTATAAATTTCACCCTATGATTTATCAATATCTCGAAATAGTGCCAGAAGTAAATAAATCATGGTCTATGATTGGTCCCTCATTTTTTTTTTCCAATGTTCCAATAATTAGTATCAGGTGCTGTGTGGTTTATTTGCTTATAATTCGGTGGTGTTTTTTTCTTACAAGAGGACATTATCAAACCATCGAGCACAAAAACATAATTATAAAATTACCTTGGCGTATCTTGGGATACAGTCCCGATAAGAGAACTATTTGTTCTACCAAAAACCATGATTTGAAAATGTAATTTTACATATGTTACTCAGTCTGTTATCTACTATCGACTGTATTGGAAGTATCTGAAAATTCACATTGCTACATTGTCGATTGTGTCGCACAGGCTGCTTTGACAACATCTTGCAATCTGAAACACAGCTATCATGACTTCCGCCAATTAAAAATCGAAAATGTTTGTGTACATGACAAATCAGCGTATATGTACCCCGGCGAAAACAAGTCGACAACAATTTTAAGCACAGGATAACACAGCATTCGACACGAAAACGAGCTAGGCTGCTGGAGGAGCATTTGCGCATCGAAATGGAAGTTGCTCGAAACAATTTAATGCGTTTAGAGTTCTTCCACAACTGCAAGTTGGATACTGGGAATAAAAATATAATATATCTACTCTCGTAGTGATTTAACTGTTACCTTGATGAACTTGCAACGCCTGTTTTTGTCAATTCTCATTGTCATAATTTTCTCGTTATAATAATGCCGTGAAGTTTTGGTTCGTTGTTTGAGATAAATACAGTAACATTTGGTCATACTTAGAAAATTTTCAATGATTATTTTTAGCAGTTGGTTGTTTGTTTTTCCATAAATTAGCTATTGGCAAATTATATAATGAATTTTCGAATATGTATAGCTGGATACAGTTATAATGAAGTCTCACGAATGTATTTTTGAAATGGTTCTCCTAAATTTACCAACTACGTGATACTATATTCCCGAAAAATCTGATTTATCTGCAGAATTACGGGTCTCTTGTCAGTTTTTCACAGCTTGTTATGTGAGAAAGATGATTTAATTATGTACCGTTGGTATAACATTTTTAAATACTTGAATACAGTGGGAAATTTCGTTTCATTTTCGCACAAACATTTCTTTAGGTTTTCCATCCATCTTCGTATATAGATTTATTGGAAATTTACCTTTCTAGCGACCAAATGTGCTAGGAATTTATTTCACTATGCTTCTTTCGACCACAATCACGTAACTAAGCCTTGTAATACGTGTGTTTAAACCAACAACCTCGATTCTGCTTCAGAACATGATTCACATATCAAATACATGCTCGAATGGCATGTAGTTGATAAGGGAGAAAAAATTAAAACTCGACCTAGCCATGTTCACAGTGTGATTAAGATCATTCGCCGCATACGTTGGATAATCTGTTCCTGTTCCAAGTGTTTGCTCATTTCTTCGACTCATTCGCCATTTTGTTCATGAAAAACGCTAGTAATACATTCTTCTGATAACGACCTAGTATGGCACGGTGAATTTAAAGGTGCCGCCAAGCGATAACGATCAATCGAGCAATATGCCCTCGAAAAATAACATCGAAGTAATTATTAAATGTGTACACTTACGTCGATAAAAATATACATATTTCCCTTCACTTAGCATTGTTCTTGTTCGTTTTGTCGTTTAGTTTACACAGCAAACAATAGCCGTCATGTTTCTGTCACTTTTCGAGTATTTACTAGCCGCGATATCATATGCCGGCCACTCCTATGTTGGGCCTGCTTGTATGCCGCTCCTTTAGAGTTGTAGCCAAACCTTCTGCAGCTTTGCGGTCGGAACCAACGCGCTAGGTGGTTTAACCTCATAAACTAGTTGATTTCTTGCTACGCCGCCCATTCTGCGGCAAGCTGGTAGTGTAATAAACCGGCAACATAACCTAACATCGAAAATACCAATGGCGAATAAACAAGAGCAGCTTAAGCGCATTTAATAATCGCACGTTGAGTAACAAGAGACTAACAACAGAACAAGCCGAATGAACAACAGAGGGCTCGTAGGTGAACCTTGCGGAACGTCACATGTAACTGGCAGAAGCAAACGAGATTTGCGGTCGGGAGGAGAGCTGCAAATAGATACATGTCTGGTATACTTGTTAGTCGTAGCTCGACCTTAATTGACAAGCGCTGTTTCAATGAACGCAGTGAATGAGACGCGAGCTCGATAGAGGTTGTATTATATTATGTATATTAGACGACATCACATCACCATTATCATTAACATCAACTGCGACCACAAATCATCGTCTTATTCGTTGTTGTAGTCGTCACTGGCAACGGCAAATATGTATCTTCATCGCAATATTAACTGGCGGTCGACTTTTCCGTTTTCATTTCTGTTCTTTAATGGGAACTTTAGTTTGTGAAGGAATTAAATTGATATCGATACACTGGGCGTCAATAGTTTTGTTTTAAAATTTATAGTGTCAATGCCAGCATAAAATTTTTGTAGTTGACAATCGCTTGCTATCTCCATTTGTCTCATTTTTTAGATTCGGAAACTGCATACTCTATTAAATCATTCTACAAAATTTGGAAAACCTATCTTTTGTGGAAGTATATTAAAATCAATATTGAAAAATGTACTCTCCATATATCTCCAGTACAAATCAAAATACAAATCATTGAAAATTTCGAAAGTACTAAAATGCGGATTGAACGTTTATGCTTAACAGGCCAGAAAAGATGGCAAGCTACTCTTCTGAGTTTCCTTTCAAAGATAAGTCAAAGTAATTCCTCTCATTTTGGACCTTATGATTGAAGCTGGCAATTTGTAACAGTGTGTGATTAGCATAACTACTAATGTTGCTTCTGATATAATCCACTCAAAGCTTGGACGTTCAAATCCAAATTCAAACCGGGAGCATTTATCCACGCCAGCAACCAGCTCTTGAATATCAATTTTTATTGCCTGAAATGACAACAAATTCGAATCTTCCTAGTTACTCCCTCACACAAATATGCGAAGATTTGGGAGAATAGTTGTACGTTTGACTGTAAAGTTTCGTCGGCATTGTCTATACACGACTTTCAACCTGGTGCTGAATAAATATCAATATGTTTAATCAGAACCACAAAATATTATATTTGAGAGCTCGAGCATGTTTTATCTATTTTTGATATTGTTCTGGGCATAGCTCCATCAAATCTACAACGCGCCAGACAAATGTCATGTCTTGCTCGCATATGTAGATTCATCTATACATGACATCTTACTCCATTGGTTCGTTCTTCGCTCCGAGTTGCTCCTTGTATTTTTTGCTGACTGAAATCGAACAGCAGGCTGCAGAGTTTTGTGGATATTGCTGCGAAGTATAATAGTCGCAGCCAAATTGTGGCGTAGATATCACTTGATTCCGTGGCGGTTGCTCTGATGCTTCGAAAAGGGACAACGTTTCCATAATTTAGGTTTGCTTCAACTCGTTCGTTTCCCAATTTCAATGAATTGATAACAGCCAGAAATAAAAAGAATATAAACGCACATGACAAATCTTGATAAAATGCTGTTAGTAAATACAAATAACAAATTGTCGGTACTTTTGATCGCCACATATCTGTGATTATTGATATTGCATATTCAGGTTTGTTCGATAAAATTACCATGATTTTCATCGAATTGAATTATTTGCATAGCATGTTATTAATATATTGTATGTTTCTAAGTGCTTGTATTTATTTATGAGCTGAAAAAGCATAATCCGTAGTAAAGTTGAAAGATTTTTTATCAAATTGCTGTTGTTAATTAAAATGAATTAATCGTATTTTGTCGTTTTTCTCTCTTTGTAACTTGAGAAGACATGACATGAGAAACATTCAAAGCTTTTGTAAACATTTTGAACCAGATTTTGTTTTTAAATTTGGTCTCCAAATAAAATTAAACCAAAATAATATTTGGTCGAGAAAAAATTTAAAAACTGTATTTTGAATTTCTTTGTTTCAGAACACCGTTTCATCTAGTCCACCCTCACCACCTTCGTCGATCGTACCAGTAACGATGGCTGTTACATCGACTGTACCGCCAGGTGCTCGTAGTGCCTCGCCCTGTACAGCCACATACGGCCAGCCGAATTCTAGATGTTGTGATAATGGTCGGACAATTTTTACAGATCCTGTTACAGGACAAACATTGTGCTCGTGTCAATATGATTTGCTAAACTACCCTCGATTAGCGGGGGCGGGTATTGCTGCGACAGGACCTGGTGGCGTACCGTTAGGTGTATATTCGGAAACGATGGTGGCCTATCTATCGGGAATGGGTGCAGATCAACCACCATTTTATCCAAGTCCGGTAAGTATTCTAATAAAAATATGAATTGTGCGTTTTTTTTTCTCAAGCAAGAACCTTTTGGTGATGTGTTCCAGCATTTTTTTTTACACAGATAAACTAGTAGAAATATTATTAAAAAACTTCAACGCATAGGAAACAATAAAAAGATTGATTTTCGAAGAAAAGCAGTGAAAATGTGTAATTTTCGCTCTTTCACTAAATCAATAACTTGTGTCCACCACGACCAAACCATCACTACAGATGTATAGCATATGAAAATTTACTGATAGCATTTTCCAGTGCACAAATGTTTAAATTTTTGGTGGTGATGATTTTATCGGAAGTTATAGAGGCAGGAAGACTGACAGTTACCGTCCGCAAAAATTTCAATGCTTTAGGAATTCAAACAGTTGCATAAATACATGCTTATATACATAAAGCATGCAAGATATATACATATATATCTTGCATACTTTTTTTTTAACGAAAAGTGAGATTTTTTCGGTACTATATTATTTCTTCTGCTGTAGCAAACCACCATGTGGCTTATGAGATCACTATCTCTGTGCAATATTGACTCGGTATCTTGCCGTATTTGATTTGTAAACGTACAGCCTGTTGTTGCATAGGTACACATTTTCGATCAGCAAGCGGTATACGGCTAAGCACAATAAATAATCAATCCCACGCTTGGCCGGCCGTTTTGCACAATAAAGTGTTAAATAGTTATTTAAAGGTTTACGCGTACATGATCGGTAACCATTTGCTACAGATCGTTACTTCTTGCTGGCGGGTTGTAGCCAGTAGACAAGTTTCCAAGCGACCTAAGCATCTCTAGTAACACCTTTTGGTCAGCGGCCCTTTTCGCCGCATGATTCTTGCCGTTCACAGCAAATACTATCTGAAGTGCCAATACGATCGATTGCAGAAGTGTCTAGTTGTGGGCAATTTTGCTATTTTATGGTGTTTCGCTTCTGTTTTCATGTTCTACGATTATCTATCCGCCAGTTGACCAGTCGTTTGTTGGAATAACCATGCATGTCTCTCGTTTGTTCACAACGGACTGTTGAAATGTTTTTCGCTTTGGACGTTTCTCATTCTTCAGGAGAGCAAGCTTTACTGCATGAATTTAATTTATTACTGTCAGACTGAAAATGATATTACCAGAAGTGTTGGATGTTATAACACTGCTTTTCAGTTCGTCGTGATTGACTAGCTAGCAGGATTTGAAAATGCGGATTGGAAACGGGTTTATAGTGTTATTTAAAGCTAATGTACATCACTTATCAAAAGATGCAGCCCATTCTTGGGATGAATCACATGCGACTTGTGTTTTGGTTTCACCTGTAAACAATAAAAAGCAAAAAAAGCCTCGACACTTGAGTGCATGAGTTATGCATATAGTCTAACAACGAGTGCTGATTTTTCGTAGTTTTTAGCATACATCAAAAGTGTTTACGCAAGAAAATGTAAAACCGGCTGAAACGTGTTGCATGTAAAATTTCAAATGATGCAGTATTTAGTTTAAAAAATGTACCGATGTAAAATTAATAAAGGTCGTGAAAATCGTCAAATGCAGAAGAATAATCGGCTGAAAAGCGATAAGTGCTCTTCAAAACATTGCAGAACAAAAATGTGTTTTTCTTGAAACATTATTTCTATAAAAAAATTGATAAATTTTTATACATGTTAAAAACCAGCAAAATTTATGTCTTCCATTTTCTTCGACAAAAAATATATAACTAAATTATATTCCGCGAGTGAGCATTACTTTGATCGCTATATCAATTTTGTATTATGTAACAGAATTTTCGTTCCAGTTCAACCGTCTCATTGACTTCAAATTTTATCCTGAGTATGTTCAATATTCTTGCTATTGCAGCTAAGCTGCTATTTTAGCAGCTCTGGCTGTTCAATGCCATGAAATAGCTACTTTCTGAAACTTGCTATTTGTCAGTCGGGCTGTCCAAGATTCCGGAATAGCTGCTATGGTAGCAGTTTGCTGCTCGTGGCCGCGCGTACACAACTAACACATTGTCCAAACGCCATTTTAGATTAGAAATGGAAATGAACAGAAGTTTCCGCGCTTTGGTGACAAAGAAGATGAGCAATTAATTTGAAAATAGTGCTATCGTAAACTAAATACGGGGTTTGAAGCACTTTAACCCAACTCGAGTTTTAAGTAGGCTTTTACACAGCGCAACTCATCTTGAGTTTTTAGAAGGCGAGTGTGAAGTGCAAAAGGCCGGGTACGCTGATTCGTCTACCATCAAATTTTCAACGTTTCTCCTTTGCTCTTTTTCATAGGCATGGCGTTAAAAACCGGTAATAAGTGAAACGTTTTGAACATGTTAGGCAAATTTTAATGGTTTCTGCAGCTGTATGATTCAAAAATCAGAAATTACATACAATTTCCGAAGCTCTAAAAATAAAACTTCAAAAAATTTGTTATTGAGTTGTGCTGTGTAAAAGCCGACCTGCGTAGCAGCTCTTGGTTGACAATATCCATAGCTGCTTCACCTAGCTACTGCGAATTTTCACACTTGCTAAAGTGATGCTATGCTATGCTTTTGGAGCAGCTATAGCATGAACGTTGAACACACCCCCTAATAACTCTCTCTTTGGTAAATCTCCCTGACCGGCTCTGTGATAAAATCGGCTTGGATTCGAAATAAAAATGTTTGATCTGTGCACATGGATCATACGGATCGGAGTACTACTGCTAGGTAATTTTAATTGGTAGACACTTATAGAATCTTGTATTCAAATACTCCATAATATTTTGTACATTTTGTACATTAATCTTGACATTGCACTTAATACTAATCGTTAATCGCACCGCTCTATATTATCGCGCTTCGCACGCCTTGCGCCATCGCTCGCTCAACTGGGACTCTCGCTTCTGGCCATCGTCGCAGTCTATGCTCACGGAACGGTGCTGCCGTTCGGTACATTGGGTTTTGATGAAATTTAGAACGACCGATACTTATGTTTAATAAATCTATTTCGTTGAATTAAATCTATTAAATCTATTGAATCTATTGGTCTTTGTCAAATTAAAAAGAAGTTTGAAAATTACAGTGTCTATTTATACAAAAATTATTTAGAAATGAGGAGCATGCAGCACATACGCATTAGAGTGTAGGTAAAGAAAACCAATAAAAGTGTCAAAGAAAATCGTCAGGGTTACTACATACTTAAATTGTAAAAAAGTTACAGTAAAGGCGAACTGAAAGGTTCGAATGCATACCATCATACTACCGAACTGTTTGAAATACAAAATATACAAATTTCTTTATAATATCTATAAATTTTAGCTTCTCGCGGATCTGGAGATCCTGAGCCAACTAGACTAGGTTTAGACTCGTTTAAGCCACTTGCCCTGAGCTAAAATTTCATGTACAGCCGAAAGCAAATCGTTTTGAAATACGCAACCCAGCAAACACAGCACTCCTTCTAAAGTGCTGCAGAAGTTTTGAGTAAACCTGTGAATGCTTTTAATGCTAGAGATAGCATTTTGCCCCAAAATTCACCTATTTAGTTCATATTACCCGCGTACGTGTAATATGTTTTGTTTCATGGTTGATCGTTTCCATCCCACAAATAGGAAAAAGACAAACGATAGGAATACAAGGAGTGCAAAAGCACTGCTATACTACTGCTGAAGTGGTGAAACTGCAGCACGTAAAATGTACTGCTGTACTACTGCCTTAGAAGCAGTATAGCAGGACATTGATATGGCTGCCCAGCTATAATGTCAGTAAAGCAATCCCACGACAACCCTTGTACGGGTCTAGGGGTTGAAGCTGGTAGAGAGCTTCATTACAATTTTATTAATCATTGTGGATACGAGTGTGGAGTGATTAGTTCCACGACTCACTTTACCCCTGATTTAAATCAGGTACCTAATTAGAGCTAGGTGAACTCAAAGCTTGGTGCGCGGACCCTCGTCCGAACCTGGATTCGAACCAGGGACCCCACACGCAAGAAGCCAGTGCTCTACCCACTAGGCTACTCAAGCTCTAGCTATAATGTCACCAATAGTATATTCGCATTACTTTTCATTCATGCCATCACATTTGCATTACTTTGCATTCATGTCATCTTTAATTAGAACAAAAAAAAAAAGACCTGTTTTAATTATAAATTTCAAAATATTTCACGTATCACTTGCGAAGTATGACTGACGCTTGACGTATGGGCAACTCGATTTGATTTTTGGGAAACGATTTGAATTGCACCATCTGGTCACCAGTTTGGCAGTAGTGCAGCAGTACTTTATATTCATTGTAAATAGGGAACCGTAAATATATAAGAGATTCATCAACGTGTCGGAAAACTACAACAACTAGGCAGCCTGTTCAGGAGTTTAGCAGTAGTACAGCAGCATGTATAATCATTGAGAAATAGAAAAGATAAATACTCATTAGAAAATGTATCAACACATGGAAAAGTTTTCACAACTGTATGCGAAAGTGCTGAACGCACGTTTGCTGGGAACGATCTTTCAAATATGTCGAGTATACCCAGTAAACACAGCACTACTTCTAAAGTGCTGCAGAAGTCGTGAGTGAGCCCGTGAATGCTTTTAATGCTAGAAATAGCATTTTACCCCAAAATTCACCTATTTACTTCATATTACCCGCGTACGTGTAATATGTTTTGTTTCATGGTTGATCGTTTCCATTCCACAAATAGGAAAAAGACAAACGATAGGAATACAAGGAGTGCAAAAGCACTGCTATACTACTGCTCAAGTGGTGAAACAGCAGCACGCAAAATGTACTGTTGTACTACTGCCTTAGAAGCAGTATAGCAGGACATTGTAATGGCTGCACAACTAGAATGTCACCAATAGTATATTCGCATTACTTTGCATTCATGTCATCACATTTGCATTACTTTGTATTCATGTCATCTTTAATTGGAGTAAAGAAGACCTGTTTTAATTATAAATTTCAAAATATTTCACGTATCATTTGTGAAGTATGACTGACGCTTGACGTATGGGCAAATCGATTTGATTTTTGGGAAACGATTTGAATAGCACCATCTGGTCACCAGTTTGGCAGTAGTGCAGCAGTACTTTTTATTCATTGTAAATAGGGAACCGTAAATATATAAGAGATTCATCAACGTGTCGGAAAACTACAGCAACTAGACAGCCTGTTCAGGAGTCTAGCAGTAGTACCGCAGCATGTATAATCATTGAAAAATAGAAAAGATAAATACTCATTAGAAAATGTATCAACACATGAAAAAGTTTTTACAACTGTATGCGAAAGTGCTGAACGCACGTTTGCTGGGTAGTGACTTTAGTTCAATGTATGTATTGCATTTTGGATTCCGTTTTAGCAGGCTTGGTTCTGGCTATGGAATATAAATTTAGCGACCGACTTTTGGGAATATTTTGTATCAATATTTTCAATTTTGTTCTTGATTTGTGTTTTCAAGCGAGGGATATTTAATTTCTCATGGCCTGATTGGTCTTTCATTCATAATACTTTCTCAAAAGGATTTCTTGAGTTTTGATTCTTTCAAATTTTTTAAACTATTGAATCATCTATGGCAGCAATCCCAGTCCAATGATTCTCGTATTTCAAAATTATAGCCCGATAGACGGTACGGTTGGTCCCTGCATCCAATATCGGAAAAATAGCATTGAGAATATTGATGTTGTTAAAAAAATTGCTGCTAGCTTGATTTTGAGGGAAACATGTTCTCCAGCAAATCGACCATTAATATCTAATTGTTGATCAACTGGTTTAATTTGCTTGAAAAATGGTCAAAGGCTGAAAAATCTAGCCCTCCACACACCAGGTGCTGCAAGGTGCTTTATGTAGGAGGACAATGTTGACAAACTGTGTAATAATGTATATTTCTCATCCAGCAAATCCAATAAAAAGGCCACCCACTCATTGAACCACAAAACGACTGCTGAACAATGGCCTCGGATATCCTGGCGTTTAACTATTGCGAGATGCTGCTCCGCCTTAATCCAATTTGCACTTATATGTACCTTGCACAATGCCTCAGTATTCCTCTTCATCGTTATTTTATGCTTTTTTATCTATCACTAACCCAAAATTACACGCACAAAAACAATGCAAACTGGCAGTAAATATTCGTGAATAGACCGAAATGAAAGGACGACATAGAACCATCAGCAACTACATGAACTCCGTTCGTTTACTGTGAGGTCTCTGTCACAGAATCCATTCAGGGACAAGAATAGTCTAACTGCGCTGCCAACAAACACAAATAACCAACGTATCTGATTTTGAAAGGTTGTCTCGGTAAGATCGTAGCCACAGTATGAAGACAAGAATAGTGAAGTGCAGGCAAAGTCGACAAGAACATGAAAATGATGCCAAAAGACGAAAACAGAAAAAAAATACTGAAAAATGTGCGACAATAAATGCATGACTTTTTAATCTGCAACAAAAGATATGACAAACGGAAATAAATAATATCATGAAGCAGCAAATAAAGTCAACCAGCTCGACGGGCGGGCAGGACTGGTTGAGAAACCTATTGGGACACACAATTGCTAACCTAAAGAGAGCACGAACATGGGTATAAATACCATCGAGTCGAAGCAACAAAAGTGGAAGAACGACTAAGTCGAGGGAAAAATCTGCAAAGAGTTTTGATGTCATATTTTATGGTCCGAGAAAAAGTGGACATATAAAAGAATACACCGAGGATCCTTCGAGGGTGGTCAAGTTGTGAATAGAATAGGCCCGAGACTATAGCCACGTGAAAAGCATGAACATAATAAGTTCCTTAGAATGATGTTATGAAGGGTAATTTGTTTCGCACAGATTGTAGATAATGATTGTAATAGAGACAAGATAAGTTGCAGGCTGAATGGTAAAATCTGGTAACTTAAGTCTGCTTCTTTTGATTGAGATGTAGAAAGCGTTTAGTTATTTGCTGAAGTATGTAACCTTATTCATTTTCCACTTTATACTAGATGTATGTTTCTATTTTAAACGCGTTGCCCGTTCATCAATATTCCAAGATCATACGATCAAGAAGATAATACGACTAACAACCAATCACCAGATTGGCGAAAGTACATTTTTGGACCGAAATTACACTTCGGAGCTATATTAATCACTTGAACTCTTCATCACTTTCTTACATGTCTCTGTTACTGTCTCCATTCTGTCGTCGATATTGCCCATTTACCAGAACATCAAAAGTTGGTATTAATTAATTCATTAAATATAGGCAATAACATGAAACTTGTGCTTATCTCACAGATGCTTTTTGAATTGCTCTGCTTACGCTTTATTTCAATCTACTCTGCTTCGTTGATTGTTCATTTATGTATGTCAAAAAATATACAGGCTGTGAGTAAACGTTTGTGTGTAAATGAATTTCAGATTGCAATCGGAGTTTCGAATGCATCTTCGAACCTAAACAATGTCGAAGCTGGATCGAATGCTGTTCGAGAGAGCATTGTTAAGTTTAGCATGGAAATTGAATAACCATTCGCTGGTAAATCCATTTTTTCAATTGAACTGATTTTTAAAAAAATCTTCGAGATCGCATAATTATAATAATTGTGCTCTGTCGACATTTTGACCGTAATTAACAAATGCTGACAGCCCTCTTAACATACCCTGTATATGTTCAATCGAAGTCAGTATTTTTAAGCATAGTTGAGTGTCTATTCTAAGAGTGGCACTGATAACAGATCAAATTCCAGTCGAATGATCAAGTGACGCAGAGCTCCAAGTCTGCTCTTTAGAAAAATTAATTCTAGCTTTCATGTGAACATGATTAATTGTTAATTATAGAAACAGACTAACAATGGATGGTTTGTTTTGACATGAGGCCGATTTATTGCTTCGCACACTGTCTTTTTGTGGCTAATGAAACTATTGCATTCGATCTTGCCTGTTGACTATCGTTATCAATTTAAGTGCTTGAATTGAAATTCTGTAATATGGGTGGTCATCGAAAGTGTTTTTCATTCTGTTGCTATTAAGCGTATTCTTGATTAGTTTGTACTAGATAACTATTGTAGAACATATGTATATAGCCGTAACGGCAACTTTATCATCACCTACGCTGCCGTCCTTAGCATAAACGCTCTATCTGACATTTTTTTTACGTTTTTGAGTTAACATTGGATTTGAAAACTACATACAAAATATGAAATGTGAAAATCATCATGCATGTTAAAATCAATAATGAAAAGTTCTCTATCTACAAAAAACAAAGCCATAGCCATCACAAAAAACAAAGCCATAAACGCCTATCTACCAGTAGATCATTATTTCCCTGTATTTCCTATATAAAAGCCGTATTTGCTTAAAACATATCTTCCGCAAATATTTTCAACGTGAAAGCTTTTACTTCAGATGTGGCTTAAATAAACGTATTTGTATCCATATTTAAACTTCCATTCCGCTTGAAGATGTCTACAGCATCTAGAAAAACACAAATCATTGAATATCTCGAAAGTTACTAAAATGTAAATAGGGCGTTTATGTTGAGAACGGCAGTACGGTATAACTTTGCTTGTAGATTTTACTTATCGTAAGTATCTGATCACTTATTATATGCGTTCTTCTTAATTGGCTAGTACTCATGTTAAATTCAAAGCATCCGAGTGTATATTCATAAAGAAGTTTAAAAATTAACAGTTTGTGAAGAAATCAATGGCAGCTCATTATAAATGAGCTGATGTGATTTTTTCAAAATCTCTGTTTAGACTCATAACGCAAAGATACGAATTTACTCCTTGACATGCTCCTAAATGCATTTTCACTCAAATTAACTTTAAACCTTAAGGTATGCATGAAACGTGCTCACGTATAAGACGCTATCACTATATAATCATAGGAAGGATGAATGAAAACACTTAACAGCTAAACTACCGTAATAAGCGTCTTCGCGTACTCCGCAACAGATTTTTGCAGCTGGCTTTTTTTTGTGGCAAAATTTGCCTTGCAGCAAGAGTATAACGACTTACTGCGAATCTATTTTAATATATTATAATAGATTCAGGTACGCGAACAGACCTAATGTGTCGAAGTTTTTCTGCTATTTATCTGCGTTCACTCGTGTCCGTAAATGCAAAATACATAAAATTCCCTGAACCTGCCATTAAGTAACATTTTGTTATTTGCATTCAGCGTTGAAAAATGAAACATCAAATCATCGCAAAGTAGCGAAATGTCATCTGTCTGATTCCCTCCATTAAGACTCAATTGTCCGTCTCAGAAGCACATTTTTCAAACAGCTACATTAAAAATTAAATTGTGAGGGATCTGTTGCAACTGCTTGATTACATGTAATAATCCCGCGACGAAATAAGAGGACAAGAGAGACGCGACGTGCAGAGAAATTCGATGTCAAGAAAAGCTCAAGACCCAAGCTGTCTCTTATCAGCCATTGAAATGATTAATTAACGCCTAGGAAATTAATTAACGTCACATGTACGCGAGACAAATTTTTCATCTGTAAGTATTTTGCAAAGTACAAAATGAAATCGTGTACACATACAAAGTCTTGCCATGGTGGAACAGTCGCAGAGCTGAAAACGAGGGAGCGTTTTCGTCTCGAGGGGCTACCATGTTTTGGTGCTGATCAATTAGCCTCGAATCTGCTGTACAATGTAGCTGTTACTGCCTGGCATGCTGTTGACAAGCTAATGTTTGACAACTAGTACAGCAGATATTCCAAGTGCAAGAGCAGCAGTGTCGTGAAGAAAGCAAAGCAGCGCATGCGATGGCTTTAAAGTGAACAATGATGCGAGTGATGATGGTTTCACGACCGGAAAATGTTCATATTCAATTGATAGTTGAATAATACTGGGATATTATACCTATTAATATTTTCAAAATAAATTCCAAGATCGTCTATAATGGCTGCCGCGACGACGAGCGTTTAATCATATTTACCGATTAAATCATAAAAATTGCGCTTGCATTTAATCCTGGCCTGGGCTCATTTACAGCGCTGCAGTAGCGGAGTTCTGACACCAATAAGTGAAAATCGAAAAATAGAAAGTATTGATTATACATACCTGTCTCTTTGCTGAGTGCAGATGAGTAATCAATTTTCGGACGTATAACTAACGATTTACTTATAGATATATGTTCCGCATTCAACCACTAATCTGATCTTTCAACAAACTTTATCGATTTTAGGAAAGCTTTTTTTACGGCTCCAGCGAATTACTTTGCCATAGTGGTGGGAACTTGCTTCACTGGAGAGAATCCAGCCTAATACCAGTGAAAAAACCATCATATGATTTATTTTATTATTTCTTGTGAATTCAGTGAAACATCGCTGATCCATCATAAATTAATTCTACAACCTGTAAACTTAAAACCTTAATCCAAACAGCTACCCTGCTTACGCGTTCGTTTTTCATGTTACTACTCCGAAACCCAACTCAACGAACTGAAAACTCATTCGGTTTTTATTCGCTTTTCGGGCAGTGTAACCAGCCCAATACTCAAAAATGCACCGTCAAAAAGATAGCATTTAAGCCATTCAACTATGAAGCAGATTGGAGCTTAACTTCTTTCATGGTCCGTTTTTACAATAAGAAAAAATGATATTTGTTTTCTGGCTTAGTGTACTTTTTTATCCATGATTAACTGTGCCCTCTTATATAGTCAGATTCTGGGGGATTCAATAGGATCCACGTACTTTTCAAGTGGATAACAATAGTTAAAAATTTTCGCGATCAATGATTTTATCATTGTCTACCTGTTTGATTTTCGAGGCCATGGAAGATATTAAAGACGAGTGATTTAGGTATGTGTTAAGTCGATAATCTTGCGAGGAGTCGGCCTGTAGCTAGTTGCTTGCTATGAAACTAGGCAACGTGTTGGAAGTGTGAACATGGCCATTGACAAATGAAAGAGTTGATTAGACGCGGTATTCAAACACCTGTAAGCCTCTTAACCTAAACTATTGAAAATTGAACTAGAGTGATAGATGATCTAAATGTATACTACTCGATCTTAAGTAGATCAGATCGGAAAGCAGATCGTTGCAACCCCTAACATGACCAAACTTATTCATAGCTTTGATTTTGAAAGTCAGTTTCTTTGTTTCATTTTGCTGAGCTCGGTGTGATTTATTGAAAAACAGTGGTTGAAATGAGTCTTTTTATTATAGAATATATTGCGACTGCTATCATTTTCGTAGAATATGCTAGCAATTTTAAGAAAAAATGAGCTTGAATGTTACTAAATAAAAGCTTTCATGTAGCCACAAACAATTTTCCACTCTATTTTGAACAAATCCGCTTTTACTTATACGGTTTTCATAATAAAACTCAGTGAAATCCTTGAGACAGGATTTTGTTGCAGTTTGCAATGCTACTAACCTAATCAGAACTCGATAGGAATGCAAAAAACGCGACTATTGCGTCATTTTCCAGAGCAGTGTAAAATATACTACATATTTGCACCAATCGTGCTCGAATCATCTTATTGCATACGAAACGTCACATCTCGGAAAACTATTTGTTACTAATTAAACCAATATATTCTATTGTATTCCAACCAGTTTCATGCTTGCTGATATCAAATTGTCGAACATAACCTCAAAACAAAGGAGGGAACATGCATGACATCGAGTAACCAAACTGTAAAAGCAAAAAAAAAGCAGAAATTCCATGCTACATATAGTTGTGGTATACCTATAACAATAAGGCTGGTTTCATCTCCATGCATGTCGACATAATATCGCATGGATATGCTCTTGTGAATATGTAACTTAAACTGGCCCGAAGTGTGGGACACAAAAAGGAGATTCAACCATACATGTATCGTTCCGGGCATAGTGGAGGATACTCAAACGTATGAAATGCATGTTTCGAATGAAACAAATGAAACATTTTATCTGAAATGTGTACCTCGGATTCTAATCATGTTCTTTGGTCCTTTAAGGACAGAGTATCGGTATCGCACACTAAAATACAAAACAACCAGTCCGGGTGATGCTACATTCAAAGCTAGAAAGCTCACAGTCATTTATGTTTTCTCGTTCCGTTTGGTATAGAGCCTCCCATGTGGCATGTTTTCCACATTCCGAGGAAGATTTTCCGTTTCAGAAAGTCAACATAGAGCAGGGGCTAACCTCGATACTCAAATCCTGTGTTGCTTGTGTTCCAGCAAACATGACATTGTTGCGTATCGAGACGAGACAAATATCCATATATACACACATTAAACGTAATAGATATCGCATGGTGTGCTCTAATAGTGCTGGCACAGCAATGCCTGAAGTCATTTAGTCATTCGAAGCGTATTGTACGCTCAATTCTGCAGAGTGAATCCTTCCTTGTCAGGAATCCTTGCTCAGAGATACGAATCCCATTCACCTCCGCTACTGGTTTAATTCCGATGTGCTGTGGTTAGGTCAGAATTTGTGATTGTGCTCGAACATTATATACATTTTCGAAAACTAACCTAACATGTGTACGAAAGCTGGGTGCGCTTGTTAGTCACAATTCTAATAGGGTAGATATCTACTTCGGTGGAAATCGTTGGTTGGCGGCCGGAGTGGTATGGAATTAGGACAGAAAGGCAGGAGAATAGAATATTCAATTCGATGCCAGGGAATATCCTGAGGGTATATCGAAAATTTGGTTACACGAATGTCGGTCTAATCTGTTCCGGAATGCAACTATCTCGCCATCTTTAATTCGTAGCAGGCTGTCACTAAAGCCGGTATGGCGTGAATGAAAATTTCATAGTCTTGTAGGAGTTGGTTGTCCGGATATCAACAAATGAAGGTTCTACTTCATACAATGTTGTTTTGCTAAAAGTTGTATGAAACTATTAAGTTCAAAGCAAGTAAGATACAGGAGAGTGTTGTCTGAACTCCATGCAAGGTTTATATCCGAGTCAAATGAGCACAGCACTCACCCCAACGCTTAAGACTATGGTTTTGATTGTTAACGAAATTGAACTTAGATCTAATTCCAATCTTAATTTTGTTTCTAATGTTTCTTATCCTGAATGAGAAATAGTATGTGTTGCTTAAAATACACAGCGCCACTTTCAGTGCACTTTCTATTTACGTGTAATAGAATATTTTATGATGTTGGTTTGGAAAGTAAAAGTTCAACCCTTTTCAAGGCTGTGATAAGTTCCACGCCACACTGCGCGTCGGATTTAACTGAGGAGCCTATACCGAGCTAAATTGACATGAAGCCTATTGAACTTGAACCATGGACCACAAACACTAGAAGTCGGCACTCAATCCACTCGACTACTCAAGCTTAAATATATATGATTTCCCATAATTTTGCTACCAGATATGATGCGCTTATCGCTTCGACTGCAAAACGATCACTGTTATTTAGTAAGCTATAGTAACATAAAAAAAGGAAATAAAACTTGGTTGTCCTAGCAAAGAATAAATAATATAATAATAGTCATTTAAAAGTGTTATTTTTTATTTTCATGACGTTTTCCATTTTGATTATATTTCATCTACTCCGCTTCATATCTCTTGGTCTCATCTCTAACATATGAAAAAACAGGCCATTTGTAAAAAAATAATTTTAATCGTTTAAACATCATAGTCGATTTGCCTGGCTTTCATGTACTTTTCTTTGCGACGGAACTCGAAAATACAAAGATGCATTTGCTTCACTTCTGTCTTCGATTTAGGACCAACCGAGCAAATTTTCGGGTTGTGGCTGCTAGAACCCATCATTAGTTTACCGTTACATAAGGGGTGGTCTCGACCAACCATAGAACATGTTTCAAGAGGTGACGCTGGTTGTGTTAAACACACGGTATCCGTGTCCAATGGAACAACTAACCTGTATGCTCTGTTGATGATGTAATTCAATGTGTACCCTGAAGGAATTGTATTGAAGCTATTTATAGTTATATATGAGTTATTTTTAAAAGTTTTCTGTATTATTTTTTGATATTCTGTGACTTCAAAAATGAGACTTTGATTGGTATTAGCTACGTAGTTTTTTTACTATTAATGTGTCGAACTTATGCGTCATAAGTAAAAGTCAAGAGAATTTGGAATAAAAATTTGAAATCAGCATTAGAATTATGTCATTTGACATCTAATCTAATAACAACAACAAATCTGTTCTTAACGGCAACATGCTACGGAAATAATAATTTACAAATACAATGCAAGCGTTGTTGAAATTTATAGGTGGTAGCAAAAAGTATAATTTTTAGCAGTATATTTTTGGCTTTTTCTCCTCAAACACTTCGTACTGGGACCAGAAGAAAAAAATAAATATTTTACGTCTACCATATATAAATTTCTTTCTTTCTTTCAAAGTTTGATGTATTACGAAATATATTTCACCATAATCATGCAGCTGCTTACGACAAGTGTAAAATCGTGGCTGCCATTGCTGATGATAGGCATGCGTGAAAATGATGCCGAACTAATTGCACTAAAATCTCGGACCAAAAGTGCGAAGCTTTAAAACTAACAAATAATAACAAAAATACTCTAAATAGATTCAGTGAATGTATTTTTATAAATGCATTCATCTAAACCGGATTTCAGTTCTGCTATTAGTTAAAAACTTTAGATATTATACATAATAACTGCCATAAAAAATTATCACAGCCTCAGCCATCACATTCGAGCGTTTTAAAATCGACATCATTTCCGGGTATCAGGGCAAATTGCAGTAAGGGCATCATAGTAAGAACCTTCAAGACTTCGGAAACCCCTAAATCAGAGATAATATAAGACACCCTGGTTTGAAGGCCCCTAATAGTATTCTCAAGAAAATTGAGAAACGCCAATGTTCTTTTAAAATCAAACACCGCCAAAATGACAGTAATAATCATGCAAAATATAAGTAATTAAACATAGTAGTCTATATACGGAAGAAATATCAAAATTGCCAGTCTAGCATTCTTTAGCTTAAAAGAGTAATAATCAAGCGAAAAGTTAAAGCGATCCAAAAATAATACAGCTTCATAAAGTAAATAATAAAAGAAATAATTTCATCAATAATTTTTAAGGCTCCGGATGATACATATTCAAAATAGTCAATAAGTATATTAACGTTGATTATGTCAGCCACTATTTTGAGGAATGTTTTAACATTAAACGGTGTTATGTGTCAAAGATACGGCCTCATCGAAATACTGTGCCAGATCAGATGATGTTTGTGCCAAATGCTCTAAAAACTTTAGACTGCACGCCAGCAACCAAAAATTTTTTTATACTGCTCCTTGAAACTTCAGAATAGTAACAATCATAGAGCTGATAGTAAAAACTGTCCCAGAAATTCAAAAGCTGTACAATTTCTCATTATGAAGACTAATTATTTGACCCCAAATTCTGCACGAGCTCACCTTCACTAAATAATTTTTAGGCCAACATTAGGAGCGTTAGGATTTAATTTCTTGAACATAAAGTCACAGCGAATGTGTTATCAGAAGTAGATATGATTGTGCTGAGTGAAAACATTGCTCTATCAAAACGAGTCTGTTTATTTTTACAATATATCAGGTTATTCTGAAATGTTCAACTGTTGGGAGTTGGAGGAGGTACTGCAATCCACACAAAATATAAGACTATCAAATCTTAATGAATAAAAAATATTTCAATGCAATCATCATTGGACTAGTAAATTGCAGGAAACTTATAAAACTTGTAACCCTTCTGAAAACACTGATTTCTATTTCAGTGGTGACATTTGCTCTCCAATTTCCAATATCTAACACGAACTACTACTGAATCGGTGACTTTTACTGAGCTTGTATCCTCTGTACACTAAGAGAAAAACCGTTGTATAAATAAAAAAAATAGATATGAATCATATATTTACAATTATGATTTGGCGTAATATGCGTTTCTTTTTAATTCAAATAATTTGCCTTCATTTCAATAACGCTGTATCAAAGTAGTAGTACATTCAATGATGCAAATTATGACCGGAAAATAACATTTGTATAATAAAGTAGAATCATTTTTGTAGAATGTGGGGGCTTATTTAATTCAAATAAGATTCATTTTTTATTTTAAAGTGTTTCAACTTTTGATTTAAATTTGATTCTATTAAATTTTAAGTGGTGAAATTTTTCTGAATGTAGGAACCAACAAATATGACTTAAACATAAAATTAGATGACTTTCCTGAAATAGTAATTTTGTTAATAGAGGAATATTAAATTTACCAAATAAAAGAAAAATGGAATCACCATATATAAAAAAATCCAAAAGATGAAACTCTTCCGTATAGGCAAAAGAAACAGTTTTGTATGAAACGTTTACAAAAATCCAATGGAAAAGATTTAAAAAAATACTTATTAACACACATACGACCAATAAAAAACTTTGGAGTGTCGTTAAAGATGAAATGAATCTCAGGTATAATCAAAATTATATACAACAATCCAGCCTAACAGCCATACAACTAAATGATTTTTGCTAATTATTAGTGATAAAATAAAGAAGGAGTTTAACTCATCGGGTGTAAATAAGAATAGCAACATAACGAATGCGATAACCTTTTTCTTAAAGCCAACTACGATAGAAGAAATCACAAAGATTATTGCAAGTCTAAAAATGTTGCAGCAGGAATAGACAAAGTTAAGCCTGAATATCTGAAGATTATCAACACCTCCACTTGATAATTCATTATCATATTCTCAGAGCAACCTTCCCTGATATTTGAAAAAATGTGAGTTTTCAAGTGGTGATTTTAGTAATAGACCAATCTTTTTGGCCAGATCGTTCCATAAGATCTGCAAGCTTGTGAATTTTCATCGAAAACAATATAAATTTTTGTAAAGATATAGTACCAATGCTGCACTTACAGATATGCGCAGTACTATAAAAATACATTAAAATTCAAATCATTGAGATCGTTGATAAAAAAAATAACAACAAAATAAAGCACATAATATGAAAATCGAATATAAAGTTTGTCCCATTATTGGGTTCCTAAGAAAAAGAAAATATCGAAATTCTTAATTTGCTTTTGTAACTTCATCGATAACTTTTGGTTGAGCATGACTTTCAATAAAGCGATTAACAAACTGCATAATTTAAGTCTGAAAAGTCCAAGTATTTCATTATTAGACATTACGGGTTAGATGGTCTGAAACTTCAGTTATTTGAAAAGTTGAAGGCCATATGGAAAATAGTTAATTAAAAAATCTTCTATTTATTTAACGATGATCAGTGAGGGACACAGTTATAGAACGAGGGCAGCCAAAGTCCATAGATTACACACATGCAGAACTAATAGGATTTATTATGATGCGCTTTGTTCGGCTGTTCTACAATAACTTATCAGGTTCTCTAAGGCGACTTAAAAGGATCAACCTCATTTAAGGGACTGAAAATTAAGCTCAAACAGTACATTTAAAATGATTTTTTATTGAAATTGACAATTTGTTGTTAAAATTGTAAATTATTTTCTAGTTTAGTTTTATAATTTTTATTAATCAATTATTTATTATTCAATCAAATTGTATTCATTTTTATTTCTTTTTCTTATTATGTTATATTTTTTTGACTAGTATACAAATTTAGCAAAATTTTAATTAATTAATTATTATTGCAATTATTTAATTTACTACTCTTTATTATTTTTGTTTTTTATTTTATTCCGATTTTAGTGAGTTGTGTCTAACTAGGATTTTTTTTATTTTTTCCTCCATTCCCGCTGTTATATCAGTGATATTTTTTTCGAAATTTCGAAATAATTGCATACGGGGTAAGTGTTTCTAACGGTGGACTGCTTCAAAAGTCGGCCACCTGAAACTTTTTTGTCTCATAACAAGTATCAGACTCGTCGAAACGAATTATAAACTGCAATATTTGGAACAGTGGCCACTGTACTTACTTTGGATGCCTTTTTGACGAGTTCGAGAAAAGATTTAAAAAAGAGTTGCATCTGGCTGAAGCAAGGTGGCAGTTCTTTCGAACAATCACTTCATATAAACTAACTTTCTCCATCCCCATTATTATAAAATTATTCTTAAGTTCTCCAATGTTAGCATAAAGAAATACGGTATCGTTTACTGAATTCCAAATTACTCACTCTGGTGTTGTAGAAAAAAATGTACGTGCTTGACATGATTTTATCAACTGAGTCCTCTTTCAGCGCACATCTACGACTGTGCTGATATGGTGCATGTTTTTTTTTTCAATAAAAAATATTTTGCTGGGCTAAAAACGTGTATTATGAAATTACAAACAAACAAAAAACAATACACATACAAGTTCTTAGCGTGATATCTATGACAGTAGTATTAAAATGTATTTTCACAAATAATTCTTATGATTCATAAAAACTTAAAGCTCATTAACATGTTTGCTTTTATCAGCCCGCCGCCAACCTTTTGTCCATTAAGGATTATTTTTACAAAGGCTGGTACTATCAAAATACGAAGCAGTCATTGCGGACAAGGCACTCAACATTTGATGGACTCGTTAACTATAGAAAGCTGCGAATATGTTACGGCAGATTTCGCGGAGATTTACGGCACATCTTTTGGTCGCCAAAAGTGCAAAATCCTGTTGTCCACCTTTTACAGCTCAATTTCATTCAAGGGTTGGGATATGGCAAGATGTATTGAACGGTGTTCATCCAATCAGAGCTAGTTCCCTTGTCAAATATGATTTACAGCTCATGTTCAATAGCTGTTTGTTTTCGGTGTATCAACCGGTCACTCATGAACTGCCATAAAAGTAAAGAAAAAAACTTACAATATTTCGTCTACGCATCCTAGTATAGGAAGTTTTATGATCAAAACTCGAATAATCATTAAACTTATCTCTATATCGACGTTATTAAAAGCGTGTCTGCAGCCTTTTGCGTGCGCCTTTTCCCTTTGACAATTTTATTTGTGCAAATAATTTAAATAATTTAAAACAAGTACATTTATGTGCAAATAAATTGCCAACCTTACTTTGCTATAATTTTCTTTATGGTCTTGCAATCTGAAAAAGTGCGTTGTGCTAACAGTGATGTGCGCCACCTTGTTTATTACACATATCGTGTAAAATGATAGGTTTTATGAAGTTGTTTGGCAAAGTGATTTAGAGCGTAAATCTATAATAGAACCAATGATACTAATTTGAATTTAACACCGATTTCGAAAGCGGCAACAGCGAGCTAAGGAAAGACTCGGACTGGTTAAAGCAGTTCGAACTTATCCACATGTTCGCTAAGCTTCGATTTCACTTTGAAGTATAATGAATCTCAAAACGCTGACTTTGGATTTATTGGTTTTTGAATATTTAATTCGTCACTTGTTGGTATGTAATGGACTTAAGAGTCAATTTGATATTCGCGTTAAAACATTATATTGATTTTGATCGAATCTTAGCTGGATACACGATAAAACGGCAAGATAAGAAACTAAACATATATTCATGTGGTTTTATATACTTGCTACTGAATTCATCCACAGGTCGCGCAGACAGCAAGAACAATTTATCTCGAGCTCTGTATCTTTATATCGATGTCATATCAATCGTGAATATCTGTTTACACAAAGGAATCAAATTAATTTTATTAGGAATCGCAGATGAGAAACATTCACTCAGTGACAAGGTTTTATGCAAATTCGAGCCAGATTTGCGTCTAGAGTGGATATTTTTAAGACATTTGTAGTGTTGGCGAGCCAGTTTTTAGCGATTGAAATTCGATTCCACATTCTTTATCATTCATTAGCATATTTGAGAATCGCAAGCGCATGTATCGACCACACTGACACCGACCAAGTATATGAATCAAATTAAAGAGTTACATGCTACTACTCTATATTATTGGCTGTCTTGTTCATTAAATATTTTCCATTGTAAGTTGTCCTGTAATAACCTTCGGGGCAATGGTTGAAATATATACGACCGGCCCGTTAAGGCCAAAGGCCATTACTGCTTCCCATACCTCCTCGATATTCACTTCATTCCCTCTTTCTCTCCAACATATCAGAATATCAGCAAGTCCGTCGGACACCTATTTGAAAAGCAAAAAAAGACGAGTAGCAAAAAAAAAATCCACTCGACAGCGTGATATGTCCAAAACGCAGCAAACAACTTTTCAATTTAACGCTATTCCTGCTTATCAGTACAAGACCAGCACAATTCGACCATTAAAAATAATTAACATGTTGTTTAACACTGAAATATGTAAAACAGTAAGAGCCATCAGAATAGATAGTCTGTTTGTCAGTGTGTTAATACGAATGTACAAGTTGCTGACACCACTGACCGCATTGAAAGCATTCCAATGAAATTAATTATTTGAAATGAACGAGAATGAAAAAAACGTCTGTATCAAAATAATTGAAATAATGAGTAACAGTTGAAAAAATGAAATCGTGTTAACAAAACTAATTATCACATTTGGCCGGAAAACATGCTATAATATAAAAAATTCCACTTTTCGTCTTGGTTGGAAATTGTTTGTCAAAAATCGTTTAGTGACATGATGATTACACGATTTTACAAGATTGAAGGCTTGTTTATTGTAGAAACAATTTTCTCTCGTTAGCAATTTATTGTCGTCTTATGCGATACCGTTTTCATGGAATGTTGGCTCGAATGTGAAGCATTTGTAATTCATTCAGTTGATTCGTATCGTCAATTTGACTCAATTTTAAGTGACTCTAAAATAAGTTTCGATAGTCGAATCTGGTGTAGACTATTCGCCGTACAATACGTAGCAGATAGATCAAGAGAGCGCGAAATTGAAATTCCTAAATATATGCCTCGCAGTGATACCAGTTTTGAAACTATTTATTTTTCTGTCTCGTTTCAGGCGGGTTTGGACTTGAAGGAGAATCTGGTTGGCGGACCACCACCATGGCCCTATCCATCTGTTTATCACCCATATGACCCTGCGTTTGCTGGCTATCCGTTTAATAGGTGAGTTTTAATAGATTTTGAAAACTAGCTGTTTAAGCTTCTATGCACAAAATGAGATAAAAACTAATCGTAAAAATACGAATGCTAAAAAACTAAGTTAGGACTTATAATGACAGTATGTCCCCGTAACATTATACTGCACATCAGCACTACAAAAATTTAAGTCAATGGGAAAACAATGTCAAGCAAGCGCTCAAGTTTCCTTCAAATTCAAAAAAGGTTTGGTGTTCTAAAAAGCTCAAGCTGCGCTCAAATATTTACAATATAAGTTGGTGTTGACTATTTATATAGTTGATTGTAATAGATTTTTCCAAGGGAATGTTCACGTCACTACTGTTTCCTATATTTATTTTCGGAATAAGTGATAAATCTGATTTATTTCTGGATAATAATAAAAAAAACATGAAATATATTAATTGTAAGAAGCTAATATTTTTGTCTCTATTGCTATTAAAATTGACTACGACTACGCAAAAAAAAAAAAGTTTGCAGGCTGGAGGGTAAACATAATTTTGCTATGCAGTTCGTATCGACACCTATGAATCAGAAGTTTCTATGCTACCGTCTGTTCGTTTTATTTCCCATTTTGGTGCAGAACGCCAAAATGTAGAGTTATTCGCCAACAAAGTACTAAAGGTCGAGAGGAAATCACGATTGCTATAAAAGTGGCAACAGAGTCGATTTCATTAGGTATGCAAAAACTATCTGACATGCAAATTGTCTAAGGAAAAAACCTTGTTTCCACGTCGCGCAAACCTTATAAAGTTCATGGAGGTACGCATCGCGACCAAAGCGCGTCTCCAAAATGCTCGATTAAGCGTTTTTGTCCACACTGGACGTAAGCAAGTAAGTACACAATGTACAATTGACGCGAATCATTGCCATCTTGACTCAAGTGTACTTTCCAGAATTGAAATTTGAATACAATCAATTATTCTACGATGAAGATGAAGAGTTTCGAACAATCGACAAGAAATCGAACATCACGAATTTAATGAAATTAAAGACAATTGAAGACGTCGTCGACGACAATAATCGCGACAGCATTAACTGCGTATTATTTTCAAATTGTGTTTCAAAATGTCGGTAATGCGTAATCGGAAAGTATTTGGTTGGGTCTAATTAGTATTTAATGCACGCGAAAATGCGTATGCATGCTTTCCAAGTGTAGTGTATTGTTTTAAAATCAAACATTGTCACTAGCAACAAAATTTCTGAAACGATTTCAGTTGCAGCAATCATGTACCGAGCCTTTGACTAGACAAATCAAAGTTTTGGTTGGTTTTTGGTGTAGACATGAACGAGACATATCCCTTGTATGTGTAATCCTTCAGCTATACTAACCTACCGATAGCCTTCCGTTGAGCATGCAAATCCGCTCTATCGTTAATTGTACTTCATTATTAATAACAATGCCCGAAAAAAAATAAGTTTCATAAAATGTTCTGTTTAACTTCAATTAGGGTGAATGCTGCTAATGTCGGCCTGCTCCAAAAGTCGGCCACCCAAAACTGTTTGTCTCATAATAGGAATCGAACTCGTCAGAGCGAAATCATAAGTGCAATATTTGAAACAATAGTCCTGTCCTTACTTTAGATGTCTTTTTAACGAGTTTGACCCGTGTTGCAAGACAAGAAAGAGAAAAACAAGGTGGTGACCTTTTGGGACAATCACCTTACAGTTTGTATTCTTTTGACTCCAGTATAATTCCAAAGTATTTTCAAAAATACACTAGTTCTGTAATAACAGAGCATTTATTAACCTGCGTTAATCATTTAATAAGAATTCATTGGGCAGCTTTCAATAACATAACTCATTATCCTCTCCAGTCAAGCGACGCCATCCGACCGCCGTTTCTTACCGCGTGGCTCGCGCCCCTCAGCGTTGAGCGAAATTGCGTGAATGCAAATTTTCTGGTGGACATGGTCTTGGACAATCTTTAGAGACTACATTTGTGCACCGACTATGCATTTTTGCACGAGGCTGACATGCCGTTTGATTTCCAGATAGCGGCTTTTTTTGTAATTTTCCGTGTAAGCGTGGCTAATGCTTCTTGCATCCACATTTCTGTTGCATATATGCGTTTAACGTGGCAGACTCTACGATTGCAGTTTAAATTTAAATTGCAGCTAGTGTTGGCTCTGGAACTTTTCTTTCGATAAATGAGTATTTCAATTTTGTGTTGATTGTTCAACCGAAGATTTGTTTTTGTTGTCATTTGTGCTAGCGCGGTCAAATAATGTAGAAATTTACTTGGCTTTCTCGTTTAAATGGATCAAATAAGCACCTTATACACAGGCCATGCATGCAAACATAAAAATGTATCTATGCATTCGCCTTGTCAGTGATTAACCATGACCGGCGCACAGTTGTGATCGAATCTGAGATCGATTTTGATATTAGCGCCATGATATGCAATCACCGACGCTCATCGCAATTGCACCACAAGTACCGAGAAAATCAAAGCAGGTGTAGCCAATATTCATTCTGACAAAAAGATTTGCATGTACCTAATTACTATTACGAATGGCGCTCGACGTGCAGACATGTTTCAAATATGTGCAACGGGTGCGAAAAATCAGCTCTCACACATGCGATTCCATACGAGAAAAAACTTAGAGGCTTAAGGCGCAAATTGACATTCAGCAATCGTCACTGATTAGCATACAAGTTAAAACTAAAGCGACAAGATTATCTATTTATTAGCAAAAGTATACGAAAGGACTCAGCAGCTCGAAATTCGCATGTGCATTTGACGTACTTCATGCTGGTTAGGTAACATTACGAATTTGATATGTTGTGAGGGTTTAGCTGTAAGTAGTAGTTCGATGGCTCACGCTATCAACATAAAAAGTCAAAATTCTCCTCGGGCAGAGGCGAATTGGCTTCAATTTAACTACGCCTGGGAATGAATTTTTAAATAGGACTCCATGAAGCGGACACCTCGGCTAGTTTTGGCTAGTTTTTATTCATGCATAGGCCGCAATGAATAAATAGTGCACTAAATACACTTAATATTTGGTCAAGAACTCGGCTCAAGTAACGCCGATGATATTGAAAGTTGAAATTGCAATTGTTACAAAGAATTATTGTCTGAAAAACAAAATGGCGCGGCTTTGCAGTCAAAAAATGTTCTGCTTCGGAACTACTCCTTTGCATAAGTAAGACTTGCAATATTACTTGTTCACAAAACTACAAAATCAGATTTTTTTCTCATTTATTGTTGAAAAATAAAAGCATTTTACAAAATTCCAAGTATTGAACTCAGTATTTCCTGTGAAATAGTCACCGGTATAAGTTAGGACTTCATTTTCTGGATTAAAATGGTTTCAAACGAACATTAGATCTGGAATCAGGTAAATACCGCTCGTTATTTTTATTGCGCAGTGATAAAATGGCATCATTTTTTTTTAAATGTGCTTAAAAAGCTCGGTGTAATAGATGTGTTAAAATATCGAGCAAATTAAAACTGCTGTATGGTACAGTCTATAGAGTTAGGCGTGTTTACTTTCCCTCCGATAATCGGCCTGTTGGGCATCTTCAATTCTTTCGTCATTTTTTCTGAAGAAGTTTCAAAGATTCGTGGTTTCGATATTCCAATATATGGAACAGTAATTCAACCGTGAACAGAATAATTTGTAATGTTCTGCATTTTTTTTTTGGAAATTGAAACCTGAACGAAACAAAGGTTTAATGTTTTGTCACAACCTCAGAGTCCTTAAATTCGTTCACTAGTTTTTATATATTTTCGCAAATAAGTACGCAATATTCTCTACTGAGTATCTGATTTTCTACTAAATCGGGCTGATAGCCCAAAGCAATCATTGTCTATAGCCAAGCACATATAGGTACACAATGAAAAAAAAAACCCCGCCGAGTAGTGCACCCTATTTAGGATCCAATCGGATTCCGCCGGTACCACTTGAGAATATACTGTAGAAAAAACAGGTTATCAGTTTGAATTCATCAAAGTAATACATCTTTCCAGAGATTCGGTACTCTTTGTGACCACCAAAGCTGCTGTTCATATCGCCGCATCCAAATTTTATGATACCATATTGGCTGAAAAACAACAAAACAAATGTCTTTACAGCACCTTAATAGCACTTCAATCGCTCAACTGAGTCACTGCGTGCGATCAATCTCAATAGCGAATCGCATGGAATTAGATACACCTCAACAGATAGTATCGTAGTTTAGTCGGAGTTGATTCATATATGTGCTTAAATTACTATGAGACGTGTTCAGCAACTCCGAAAAGAAACATGTTCAAAGTCAAAATAAAAGAATTACATTCAATAAAAAGCGTGACAGGAAGCACTAATTGGTATTGTCTTGAATCGAACAATTTTTGTATGATATCGCAAAAGGAGGACGGGTATTTGTCGGTGCGCTATAGATATCTGGCATGCATCGTGCGCTCACTCACGTATCAGACGTCATAAATATGTCATGCGACGCCAAAATCAGCCATACATCGACATGTCCGTCCATCTAAACAATACCGCAATATAAGGCCCATCGCCCATTGTTTTTCACATTCTTCAGGCTTAGCCGAAATCCATGTAAAATTTGCAACACACGATGCGAAAATATGTCAGGAAATCAAATTTATCAGCTGTTGATGATCGCGCCAGTGAGTCGATGGTTGAGTTGGTTGTTGGGACATGATATTTTCAAGCCGACATTCCCAGCTCTGTAAGATCGAGTTGGATATTTATGTGCTTGAGCTCGACATCAAGCCTTGCTCACGTACGTACGTACAGTGGTGGCAATTATTCAAAATGTGACAAGAACAATCGGATAAAATTATTAATCGCGCCACATCGACGTCGCTTAGGCGTCAATTTGCGATAATGCACAAAAGCGATGGGGACACTCTAGCTAGCGAGTGAAATGCGGAGTGCATCACGATTGCTGTGTCGTCTGAAAAATCGATTGCATTCTGAAGCAGGCAATCGGGAATTCATAAATATTACTTCCGACTGCCGAAAAAGATTTGAAAATGAGGTGTGCATTGGTAGAATAAACAACAAGAACAAAAATATTTTTATGCACTATTGATTGATAGCAATTGAATAGCTTGTAAGCTATTTGCAAAACTTTCAATATGAGAACGCATAAGCTTAGTAGTTTGGTAGTCGTTTGGTAAAGTCGTAGTAATCATAGTTCAGTCTTCTAATGCCCTAAGACTGAAGTACTTGAATTTCGAGAATATATTCGCCAGCAATTTTAGACGATACTTGGCAATGTCAGGCCAAGTATCAAAAACGTATAAATATTAATTACAATAACATATCGCCGCAAAAATAAAGAAATCTATTCTCTAGAAACTTGAAATATTATTAGCATATATTTTAGTGAGTAGCTAAGGCATTTTCTAGTTTTTGTAATGCCCATCGGAATCCGTCTTATAAAAAATCGGAATTCGTCTTATAAAAAAAGCATCCATAATAATAAAAGCATCAATAATAAAAGTCATTTCTAGCCTTATCGATTCAATCGATTAGCCAAAGATTTAATGGATTTTTATCATATTAGTGTGACTGCGATATAACGTTGTCACGCTAGACTTAAGGCTCAGGTTGAACTTTTGAAAGTTTCATGTAAAATTTGGTTTCATTTGAAATTGAAAGCTGCAATTTGAAATATTGCTTCATCGGCGCCACTGCAAGGCTTTGATACCTTTAAATTTCGATGAGCAAACGCTTCCACAACTCGAAATCAAGCCAACTTTTTTCCTTCATCAAATGTACAAGCTTCAAAGCAATCGTCGATTACGTGTATTCATCCGCAACAATAATTGACATATCCATCACAAACATTGTTTCCTGCACTCAAATCTACCGCCACTACGAATGTGACATGGAACTGAAAAAATATAAAACATCACTTTGCTCTTAATTTTCCCTTCTTGTTACCTTAATACCTCGAACACATGCCTCGCACATCATGCATTTCTACTATATATGCCTGCTCGAGTCAGACGCTGGCATTGCACTCTTGCAAACATCCCCACATGTGAAGCATCAGCGTCGTTATTAAAACACCGAATCGGAATTTGATTCGTGACAAAAAAGTAACATTAACTGGATAGCTACACGGTCTAAGTAGGAACTACCAAGTATTGCAGATAGAATCCGTGTGATCCTTGCCGTAGTCTGAATAATTGATCAGACTAATTATTCCGTGACAGAGCTGTGCTCGGCGATTTATTTTTGCACTTACCGGGCGAGATTTTATGTGTTCTACAACTTTCGGACGAAAAAAAAGACTCTTAACACGACATAGATAATCAAGAAGAACTACCGATTCCTGTTCATCAGTCGTCCGTCACGGCACACATTATTGTCGGATTGCGATTACAACGAGCTCGAGAAAAAATCTAAAAACTGGTGATTTATCGCAGGAACAACCTTTCATCATCAATAAATTCTAAGCGACTGGCTAACACTTTGCGAACATATTCCCAAATATGTCACACAAATCGAGCTGCTAGAGGGATTCATCAAGTTTTCATGAAAAGACCGAGCTCTCTCTGTCGTCTCGAACAAAAAAATTGATCGCGAGGCAGAGGGGAAAAAGAATTTTCTAGTTTGACAGCGCAAATAAAACTTCAAACGTTGTTCTACATGTTACCTTCGTGAACAAAATGCAGATAAAAGCAAATTCGGCTGATTGTTTCCTAATTTCATAAATTAGTTGGTGAACAAGCCGTCCAAGTCGTTAAATATGATGCCTCGGCGACGAAACAAGCACAGTGACAAGTGTTTTGAGAAAAAATGCTGATACTGAAGATGACAAATAGTTTCGGGAGGCTTGATGGCAGAAGTGGTGAGCGATATTTCGGAATCATTAGAGGTGTCAGAATAATTTTACGGAGAATATATGGCTTAAGGGAGTATGCAGATTATAATATTTGAAAAGGTGGAAATTATAAACATTCTCCCAAGATCGGAGAAAAATCGTCGCTTCATTCCTGTTTTTTGTTTTATTGATATCAGTTGGATTAATACGTTTTCTGAAAAATAAATTTTTGGTTACTATCAACTAACAGTAAAAATCTTAAATCAATTTAGACCTCAGACTATTTTTATCCACTAGATGTCCAATAACAGCATAATTTCCAGCAATAATAGTTTTAGTTCTTAACTATGTATACTTTGGAAGCTACCATTATCCGTTTTACAAAACACTGTTTAGTATCCATCTAATAAAACTACTCCAACTTTGGCAGTAATACCTCCTAGGTTTTCATATTTAAGCCCTACTAATCATCTGCTAATTTCGTAAAGCTTATTCCATAAGATATCCGAAAACGGTAAAAATTTGTAAACTTAAGGGCTGTAACATTGAGTGCTATACATTTAAAATACCCAGCAATGTTATTAATTTTCCATCGTATTGATTCCACAGAATAGAGTCGTTGGCGCGATCGAAAGAAAAATTTGGGGTCTTTAAAACTCGAGTTCCATCTGATCTATTATACTGGGATCAAATTGTTTTAGTTTGACAGGAAAAAAATCTCTGTTGGCCCCATTATATTCATCTCAAGGCATAATACTAATGGCTTAGTCGTTCATCATTTTCCCAGTGCGTTCGTCGAGTTTTCCACGACAGAGCAAATGATGACTGCGCCTTTACGGCCCACACATTCTAATAAAACTTTTTGACGGCGTCGATGTAGAGATATATGCAACAGTAGAACCAGGACGCGATTGTCAAATTAGATCAAAGGACAATCTTTCTTTTCGACAGTGCACGAACGAAACATCATGTAAAATTAATGCGAAAAGCGGAAATGATTTGGAAAAACACTAGCGATAAAATGAATAATCACATTGCAGCGATGATTGACACGATAGCTGCTGCTTAGGGAAAGAAAAAGCCAAAGAAATAATGAAATTAGTTTGTTTGAACTAGAAACAATTTCGAATTTTGGAAGAGTTTTGTTTCTCGAGAAAGCAGTGCATTGGCTCTGGAAATTCGTTTGGCATGACTTGTAATGATGCTTCATGATTGCTTGTTGAGATTTTCGTGCATGTTTAAGATATTATATACTGAATATTGAAGTTGATTCATGTAGAAAGAGGGTGTAGTATCGTTAATTGTTATGAAGCAAATATCAACAGAAAAAGCTTTGCGAAAGTCATTTGATACTTGTTATCTGAGCAGCTGCTGTATAGTGATAAAAATAGTCTTAGTCAATAATTACCGAGTAGATACGTCTGTTTAACGAGTTTATCTATCCTTTCATCGATTGTATAGTGTATACGCATAAACGTTCGTTGTTTCTACTCGAACGGCATTTCTAGTGCAAACATCGACTTTCATTTTCGATTTGACACAAAGTGTTTACATGTCTTTCATGTCATCAGAAATTTACATGTCACCTCGATTATGTACTGCACGCGTCGGCTAATTCAATTACAAGCGATTAATAATCGTGCACTTTGAATTGGAAAGCATCATCGCTAATGATTGACCCAGTCGGCTGCCCTAAGACTAATTATTGCATGTCCTGTTCGACACGGCGCAACACAGTCGATTACAAACAGCAACAATAATTATAATAGCTGGCACAATGAATGGCACCGAGCGCGCACCTACTTGTTTGTATCTTGGGGGATTTATGCACATTTGTCAGTACGGCCCAACGGAACAGTAATTAAGTTGCATTTTTCTGCGTAGATAGAATGCTAGATTGTTTGGCGTGCTGCAAATCTATGCGCATTGTTTCAGTGCATTACACAGGCAACGCGGATAGCTGAGGTTCAGTCACCCAGCAAATGAATACAGCACACTTATTTGTTCACCTATTCGGTGCTGAGGCTGCTTTTGAAAAGAGGAAAACCAATCTCAGTAAAGATTTGCAGTTGCACTGCACACGGCAACGTATTACGAATGAAATATTCATAACGCGAAAGGCCTAATTGTGCCAGTAATAGAAGTCTATTTGATCGCGCAGCTGTAACTGAGAATAGTCGTAAGTTACTGCGCAGGGTAAATATAAAACTTAATCCTGACACTGTCCCGCCGCATGCGAATTAAAAGTTGACCATCAAATAATTCCTATTGGTTCATGTATAAGTGCACCTGAAGTTATTTTAACCGTAAATACTGATGAGCAGATTTCATGAAAAATCTCTTTCTCGGCACCCTGTAGGAAAGTTGGATTGATATCAAACATTCTGAGACAGCACCAAATGAAACCATCGGCTTTGTCGTGCACCTGAGCGTATGAATCAGATAAACAAAACGATTAAACACCTGCAGGCCCGAATCAAATTATGTTAATTTACATTATATTTGCTTGCCTTTTCCATTGGCTCGTTAGAGTACATTGATAGAGAAACATTCTGTGTCCATGTCAACATACTTGCACTTGGGCTCATTAAACGACAATCCAAAAACATCATCAAACAACCATCACTCGAGTCAAATACGGCCAACAGACAATTTGATTCGCTTGCCATCACGAAAAACATTTTATGGTCTATTCAGTGCTGTATGCCATTTTAAAGCATTGAAGTATGTGTTAGCTTCGACAGTAATTATGTCTATTTACGGCGAAAGCAGTGATTTTTCTTCTCGCAGGTAACGCTGGAATGCATTTAACAGCGAACTGGTTGGATGATTACGAATTTAATGTATCTATTGTCTATGATTCGGACACCGTTTTCGGGATGGTAATTTAAGTTTATTCGGTCGTACAGTAATCCGGTAAAGCTAATAAACCGATTAACATGTGCTTGGTCTAGGCGGTGGTGTAGGTAAATGGGGAAACAGATTTGATAGTTTGAACAGACAGTCGGCAGTATTACTTTTAAACATTGTTTCATTGCAGATCTGTTTTCGATTGTTTTCAATGTGTTTATTTTGCTAGAACTTAGAATTTAACTGAAGGTGAAGCTGAAAAGTGATTAATAAATTCAATCAGGAAACGCATTATTACAGTCTATTGATGTTTTTTGTTAACTCTTCAAGTATTTTATTTATTCCCTCTAATATTGGGTGGTGTAATTGAAGTCTTCACCTTTTTACATAGTGAAACATAATTTTTTTTTGAATTATTTAATTTTAAAAATAATTTCTTACACCCTAAGACTCTTTGTTAACATTACTACTCAGCCTGGTGAATTGTCAAGAGAATATTGTAGATGAAGCAAAGATTCCCAGCCAATTTCATTTAGGGTGTTCTTGGTGAGTGCCGCTGTATGTGGTCGTGCGTTATCCTGGAGGCACAGGACTCCCTTGGTGCTCACGAACGCTGGATGTTTACGTCAAAAGTCCTGATAAGCTTCTCATAGCTGCTGCGAGTACACTCCAGTCGTAAAGGTTTGGCTAAGGGCCAACTGTTGATACTGTTGTTACGAAGTCATCCTTACACTTCCAGTGCAATCACTCAATAGATTTTATTATCAAGATATGTCTAATAAAATATGCAAGTAGTTATTAAATAAATGTCAGATACGTACACCCAGGAAATAATCAATGTTAAAACAAAAACAGCTTGATTCAATTTTTTTAGGCATAATTGGTATCTGATATGAATTCCCATTAATTCAAAGGGGATTTCAATTACAAACCAATTCAAAATTTATACTTGCATTGCAAACGCATATCATTATAATCTAAATAATATGCAATTAAATAAGCAACCAAAAGTTTCAATTTTGATACAAATAACATATTTATCAAAGTGCTCACTATAAATTAAACAGAACATTTTTCAGTATTTACATTGAAAATACCTAAATATTTTGATTTATTTTAGTATTGGTAAGAAAATTTATCGTGGATACAACGTTTGAGTTGTTTTCACCAAATTTAGGTTCAACTTGATATAAATGTTTTTGAAGGAATAGCCAAACACTACAGCAAGCGCGAGAATATTCTACTCGTAAGTTGTAAATTTCATATATTTTGAAGGCTGAATCTTTTATAATCATATTTGGATTTGATTATAATATTTAGATTTAAGTTTTGAGATGTGGTATTTGTAATTGTTAATACTTTCTAAATGAAGGACTATTGTCTTCTGAGCATCTATGATACAAACTTTCCTCATGCGTTTACTTGATATATCTTTAAATCTCTCATTTCAACAAATCACAGCATAATAGCATTTAAGAATCCCAAACAATCTAAATAAATAAATAATCGATTTGAAAAAACCAGAATAATTCTTTCACTTTTTTGCGTTAAGTTCTTTCACTTTAGTCCATAATGCTTGGCAAGCTTTGTCCTTGAATGAGTATAATAAGAGGTGGATTTTTTTTTGTGTTCCGATCAAGAGCCAGTTAGGGTAGGCACCATTGAAAACAGCAACAATTCAGGCAGGATTGTTTTTGTTTTCAATGCTACCTACTCTAACCAGCTCTTGATTGCTGAAACGCACCTAATATGATAAAATGTTAGTAGTGAACATTTGGAGCAAAAAGTCGATCCTCTTCACAGGAAAGTTACCTGAAAAATGCGTATTTACAATAAATAAACATGTTTCAGTTAGATATATAGTTTGTTTCCTTACTAAATGGAATCTGCGTGTTTCTAAAGAGGCCAATTTGAAGAAAAACTGACGCAATTTCTATCTGAAGCTCTCAACTCCTGCCGCCGCAGCCCAAGCATTTTACTGCGCCTGTCTTTTACGCTGTTCTAGTTGGAAAAATTTCCCAAAAGAGGTTTTTTCGCTACAGCAAGTGCCACATTAAACTCGAGATCTGATTCTCTGTACTTGTTAGTTGACTTCGCTTGTGACGTTGAAATACTGCGTTTGTCTAGCCGAGCCTTTTTTGTACCTAAAAAAGTGTGCTACTTAAAAAATACAGTTCATAAGAATATATACATTTACCGTCTGTTCCTTTGGTAACAACGCTATTATTTGATAGTGAAGGGAGATAACTTTATTTTTTTCCCCTGCCGTATATTATAAATTCGAGAATTATATCGATTAACTCCCATTGGAAAGTATTCGCAAGAGAGGAGTTTTGGTCTAAACAGCGTAGGACTCGATTCTAGTAGCCAAGTCTACTACAACTCTACTTTTGAGACATTTGTAATCCTATCGGCATCAATATTTAACATCGTGTTATAAATTTTGATTTGTACGTTATCCTTCTTCCAAATAGAAAGTTTTCTGGAAACTCTACCCTCAAACCAATGTTGCTGATTGCTTGTTCTAAATAATCAGCTGACAAATATTGAAGTCTCCTATATGAAACGTTAGCTCCTACATAAAAATAAAGACGGTGTAATGCGACAAAATAGAACTTAGTTTAATTTTGATTTAATCACTATTGAACAGGACAGAAAATACATATAAATTTCAACGAACTATTTTCCCTCTCATAAATTTATTAAAAATTCAATTCCAGAGTAAACAAACAATTTTAAGCCCTACTCCCGTTTTATGATTTTCCTGTTATTTAAAAATTTAGGATAACTGTAAATTGTTATTTGGAAATTGATTCAACTGTCAAAATTATAAAACTACTTTGAAAATATTTTGCAGTTGAATTTAAGCTAAACGTTCATGTTACATGCTCAAAATGGACCTAACGGTTGCGGTAATTGAGTATTTTAAAAATGTTGTTTTATCTTGTACGTAAATAAGAAATAAATGTGGCACTTAAAAGAATAATGGAATAATCGATATCGGCTTCTCCCATATGTGTCTCCCTACCGCCATCGCTAAGCCTTCGCTTCAAAGAGCAATTCCCTGAGCTTTGGCATTATCATAGAAAAAAAAATTAGTTTATCATATAGTGGAACTTTCTATTTCACTATTCACTTATTGCTATGCGGAATACACTTATATTCAGTGCTGTCGTTTTATTACAATTGCAATATATCTGTTGTATTTTGATGTAATTTATTGCAACATTGCATTTTAGTGCCACCTATTACACTTTTGCAAAGTCGTCCCTTGTTTAATCTAGCCAGTACATTTAGTAAGTTAATTCGGCCTTGTTTAGTTTTATTTGTAATTGCATGCCGTTTAGCTTCTAACAAACATGGATTCATTATGAGTAAGTTAACTGTATCCAACTGGCTGTTAAGTACTGACTGTACTAAGTTAACTGTATCCAACTTTTGCTACCCTACCAAGGCAAACGCATGAAATATATGCAGACTTTGTCAAGGCTTTCGATTCAGTGAACCATAAAGTTTTCCTCTCAAAACTTGATGGGTTTAGTGTTTCGGGTCCTCTGTTCTCCTAGCTTTTCTTCCTTAGTAATCGTGCTTCTTTTGTCATTATTAACAATTGTTTGACCTTTCTTTTTATATCATTTCTGGTGTTCCACAAGGCCCGATTTCCGCCCTTTGCTTTTCTTATTGTTTATACACGATCTTCCTTGTGTCTCACATTCCTGTTCTCTTTTGTATCCTGACAATCTGAAATTTTTTAGGGTGATCAGATCAGCGGATGACTTGTGTGCGCTGGACAACTGGTTCTTTCAATTCTCCCGTTTTAAATGCTTCCAAACGTTTTCAAATCTCATACACAACTAAGTTAGCACTTATCACTGTTTCATATCTGTTAACATTTTCAAGAAATTCCGCTTAGTGTTTGATTCAAAGCTTAAATTTAATATCCATGTATTATGTGTTTACGTCCAAGGCCACTCGATTGGGTGGTTTCATTTCTACAGCGTACGCCTGTATATCTCCTTTTTGTGTAGTGCGCACTAATAATCTAGTGTCCCTATCATCGATATTGAATTGATGCGGACGAGCGTGTGTTGCGTAGATATTACATGGCATGGAGGACTATAGTACATGGCGTGGAGGACTATAGCGTATGGCGTGG